>CAUDMG010000245.1:0-580000 GCA_958450375.1 Homarus gammarus
TACCTTACCTTTACTTTTTTTTTACTTTTATCCTCTTCGCCACTGATCGGCTTGTTAGCCGCTTGGGCGATCTGTCACGTCTCTTTTCATTTATATTCTTCACCAAAAGATCGGCTCGCTAGCCGCCCGGGCGATCGGTCACGTCTCTGTCACGCACTGTTGGCAAATACTGGGCATGCACCGGCTCCTGAATGTACCTGAACCCGCTCCAGTGTTGGTCAAGTCTTCTCTTGAAAGAGCTCACACTCGGTGCCGTCACAACACTCTCTGGTAGATTGTTCCAAGAGTTTACAACCCTCACTCCGAAAAAGTTTGCCCTCACGGTTTTCTGGACTTGTGGCTTCTTCAATCTTGAGCTGTGACCCCTTGTGGGGCGAGCGTCCGCCAGCTCCAAGTAAGGACACTCAACTGAGTAGTGCCCCCTGAGATGCTTATACACCTCAACTAGGTCCCCCCTTGCCCGTCTGTAGTATAAGCTAGGCAAGTTCAGGCGCTCCAATCTCTCAGGGTAGCTGAGGTTCCGAAGTGCAGGCACCAGTTTGGTGGCCCTCCTCTGAACATTTTCAACCAACTGACAGTCCCTAGCATATCTCGTGGACCAGATGGGGTGACAGTACTCCAGATGGGGAAGCACTTCACTCCTGAAGATCGTCACGAGGGACGGACCGTCTAGATATCTGAACGACCTTCTTATAAGACCCAATAATTTATTTGCCTGATTTACCTTCTTCTCACAATGGCCCGAGAACTTCAGCTCATTGTCAACATACACACCTAGGTCCTTCTCACACACAGTCTCAACTAGTGCATTTTCTTCATCCCGTTGGGACATATGATACGCCTCCTTACCGTTGGTACGCCCCAGGTGCATCCTCTTACACTTCGTGACATTGAATCTCAGCAGCCATTTCTTCGACCATTCCTGGAGCCCACAGAGGTCCTTCTGCAGCTCTTCACAGTCCGCTTGGTTCTTAATTTCCCGAAATAACTTGCCATCATCGGCAAACATTTGTATGGAGGAGTGTACAACGTCAGGCATGTCATGTATGAAACAAACAAACAACAGCGGGCCCAATACACTGCTCTGCGGTACCCCACTTGTTACAGGTACAGATGACGATTTCGTGCCATTAATCACCACACACTGCTTGCGGTCATGTAGAAAGTCTTCTATCCACGCTAGGACATTTCCCCGAATTCCGTACCCTTCCAGTTTGATTTTCAGCCTTTCGTGGGGTACACTGTCGAGAGCCTTGGCAAAATCTAGGTAAATATTGTCGATATTACCACCCAGTTCTAGAATATGGGTCCAAATATCCAATACCTTGAGCAATTGTGTTAAGCAAGAGCGCCCCGGCATAAAACCGTGTTGGCAATCTTTTACAATGTTGTTTCGTAGTAGATGTTCCATCGCTGCATCTCTGATAATACTCTCAAGTACTTTACATATTATGCTGGTCAGGCTCACTGGTCTATAGTTGTTCGTGGAGTGACTATCGCCCTTCTTGAAGATAGGACTCACATAAGCCACTTTCCATTCACTGGGTGACCATTTGTTCATCCAGGCATTTACAAAACAGAATCTTCAGGGGCTCTGCAAGCTCGTTGCACAGCTCTCTTAGCACTCTAGGATGCACCATGTCAGGTCCGGGACTCTTATGGACCTTTAGCCTGGACAGTTTGTTTCTAATACCCTCTTCTGTGAACACAATGTGGGTCAGTGATATGTCGAACCGTCTGTCCTCAAACGCAGGAAGGTTAGTTGCATCCTCTCTTGTGAACACTGAGGAAAAGAAGCTGTTCAATGCCTCAGCTTTATCCTGGTCAGAATCTGCGTAAATACCATCTTCAAGCCTCAGGTCTGATACTCCTACTCGCGTTTTCAATTTCGACTTTGCATAGCGGTAAAACGCCTTTGGGTTTGACTTGACCTTGCGTGCAACCAGCCTCTGGAACTCCTTTTCAGCCCTCCTACACTCTATCTTTGCTTGGTTTCTGGCTCTTGCATACATCCTCCTGTCTTGCTCATCGTTTGACCCAACCCACGTCTTGAATTTCTGGGTTTTCTTCTTAATTTTGTCGACCGCCGCATGGTTCATGTGTAGTGATCCCCTCGTATTCTTAGAAGCACTGGGTTTGGTCTTGGGTATATATTTATCGATCAAATGGGTCATTTTACTAGTTATGATATTCAGCGTATGTCTGCGTTCTTGTACCTTAATAAGTCAGGCCAGTTGATACCCCTCATCTCTTCCCTCATCCCATTGTAATTTCCCTTGTAATATTTGCACCTTGGCCTGGCCTTATCTTGAACTAGGTAACAGTTAAATCTGAATGACAACACTGTATGGTGACTGGCGCCAACTGGGGCAAGGTGTTCCAGTTTGGCCACCATACCCTCCTCGTTTGTTATGATGAGGTCAAGTGGCTTGGGTGTTTGCTCCCCTCTGTAATGTGTCGGGTCTCTCACATGTTGGAACAGAAAATTATCTCTCAGAGTTTCTACGAAAAGAGTAGCAGGGTTATTCAAGTCATTCGGGGTGGACTCGTTTCTCCAGTCGATGTCGCCATAGTTAAAGTCCCCCATGATAAGGAGGTGGCTAGGGTTGAGCATCGCCGCATTGTTTATTAAGGTTCTTAAGTTCCTTTGATTTAGTGGGCCACAGTTTGGGGATCTGTAGATACACCCGACGATAAGTAAGTCCCCTCCCTTTAATTTAATTTTACACCACTTGGACTCTTCAAAAACATCCTCTCCCTGTACCCTCGCCTGGCTGGCTCTAAGGTCTTGCCTAGCGTAGATAACCACACCCCTCCAGCAGGATTCTTGAGTTAGGTTCGTAAATGAGTCATATCCAGCAATACTGAACTCACATTCCTCTGGGTCAATTCTCCTGTTCTTGTACAACAGTTCTACAACTCCTACAATATCTGGTAGTGTTTCAAACTCCTCTCTCTTATCAAGGAACGTGTCAGTATTAGTGTACATGACATTCAAGCCAGAATTAGTTCTCGGTAACGTCTCTGCTCTTAGTAATAAACCCGCTCCCCCCACATTCTCAGAAGCTGCAGCATTTGCTAAGTACACTGTATTTTGCAGGGTGTGGTTAGAAATGTCATTGTTTACACGGCGCTCGTTCCCTCCTGTCCGGTAGGCTGAGCTGGTGCCGCCTCCCGGGTGGGGTTTGAGTGGGTGGAGGGTGCACTGCTGCCCCCTGACCCTGTGTCGGCACACTTGTTTCCACTACCCTCCCCCTGAGTATAACCCATGTACACCTGTCCCCGTTCCTCCTCGACTCCTCCCTCTTCTGCTTCAAGTCCTGCAGGAGCTTCTTGTGCTGTTCCCTCTGCATTACCGTGCGGTCTGGGTGAATAAATACATCCCGAAATGCCTCGCTCCTTGCTAAGTTTTTTGCCTGCTGAATAACTTGCCATTTCTCCTCCTCACTCACTAGTGTGATCCTGAGGGGGCGAGGCTTAGCCCCCTGCTTTTGTCCCAGCCTCCTCACATCCTGAGGGGTTGCTGGAATCTTCAGAACCTCTGTGCAAATATTTTGAAACAGCACCTTGTCGTGTGTTTCCTTACTCACAGTTCCCTCCGCCTGGCTCTCGGTGACTCCAAAAACTATTACATTGTTCCTGCGCTGGAGCCGTTCCTGTTGTTCCTCCTCTCCTCTAACAGTAGGTCCGTTAATTTTCATTTCTTCGACACACTTCTTCAAAGTCCCAATCTGCTGTAGAACCTGTACTGATTCTGCATTACTCTCCGCCCCCCCCCCCCCCCCGTGGCCCTCCTAATACGTCAGCATAACTCCTCTTAGCAACCACCTCCATTCTATCAGCTACTTTCTCAGTCTTAGCAAGGATCTCTTTCCCAACTTGCTCCAGTTTGTCAACCAGCAGGGCTCCTGCTTCATCTATTTTCGTCCCTAGAGAACTCGTTCCCTTATGGATTGCAATCGCTTCATTCACCTTGACTATGCAGCCAGAGCAATACCAACAACAGCCATCATGCTTTACGGCAGTTAGTAACTTCCTAAACGTTGCATTAGTTAGGCCTGTATCCTCCATATCCGACGTCTCCCTGCAGTAATCACATATCAAGCTCATGGTTGTTGTTGTTGTGGGGGGGGGGGGGGGGGGGGGGCGCAGACTGTGTATAAATCTACACCTATTTAAAAAAATAAAGAGAAAAAGTACTTAGCTACTCTCTGTTGCCTATAGAGTTGTCGTCTGCGACTGCGTACACTGTATCTCCCTGTGAATGGTGTATTGTAGGCACAGTTTCAGTCCTTGAGAAAGCACACAATCAAAATAAAATTTAAAGTCTCTGTGGCACGACTTGGTTTCAGCTGGCACGGTGCCTTTCCAGCTTGCCTGCTAGTGAGCGCTCACTTTAAGTTATTTACAACTTCAGCGGTCACTGATGACACTATGAACTATCACTGTGTACACTGTATCTCCCTGTGAGTGGTGTATTATAAACACAGATTCAGTCCTTGAGAAAGCACACAAACAAAATAAAATTTAAAGTCTCTGTGGCACCTATGACACGAATAGGCTGGCAGTTGTCCTTACCAGCTTGAATACCAATATGTATTCACTTTAAGTTATTTATAGTCTCTTCTGCATTCACTGATGACAACTATGAACTGATTTAACTGAAGGCACAGTACTACACTCCCTGGTTGGCCTTTATCACAGCCGTGACCACAACACCCTAAAAAATAAAATAAAAGCTTTGTCATGTGGTGTAACGGGCCGAGTTTTCTCTTTTCAATAATTTACCATCCAGCTATTCTTATATGTTCTTCCTTTTCATTTCCTCTCATATATATATATTCTCAGTTTCAATGTTCTTACCTTTCTGAAGTTTACTTTGTTTTATGTCTATTCTTATACATGGGTTAGTCTGGGGAACCATGTTATTCTTTGTACAGCACTTTTTATACTTACAAAGGGTAGCTGCCACCACCCAGACTTTTCATTATATAACATAACTCATGGAAAGTTGTTGGGTAGTGTGGTAGATGTCTAGGCACGTGAGTAAGTATTATTTTCTGGGAACCAATGTTTAGGAGTAGAGTGGTGATACTCAGATTACTAATTCAATATTTATTAACACAGTGAGTGGAGAAGATGCATCTTAGATTCACTCAGGCTAAACAGAACCGCAATTAACTTATTAAATCATCAATCAAACACTTCAAGAGCTTATTACCTCATTCAACACCTCCAAATACTCATTACTTTATTAGACAATTGGGATATCATTACCTTGAAACATGAGATTCCGTACTATTATTCACAAGGCATCACTGGACCCTCAGGTCTTACTTTAACAAGTAACAAATTACCTCTCCACTTCTTGATTAGAGCATGATACTCTCAGGTTATTCTTTCATGGGTACTACAGATGAATACATAACACACTGGGCAATTCCACAATTAGTAACATACCATATTTCTTATCATTTCACAAGGAACCACCTGGTACCTTGAACTCTCATTCAGGGGTTCAATACTTAACCTGGGATGACTATATTTCTGCTAGTCATCCCTAAGCATGGATATTAATACGGCTCCATACATATAACCAAGAACAGTAGATAGACCATGATCATATGACGGAGTCAGTGGGCACAGTTGTTTACAGCGACCGCCAAGCTGAAGGCTCGCTCGCTAGGTGCACTCAGGGAGGTTGACTCGTTACACACTGGCAGAGTGGTGAGGGCGCTTCCCGGGGGAATCGTGTCCTGGGATTCTAAATGCGCCCCCTTAGAGACAGTCTTCAATAACCATCTTGCCCATAGGTAGCTATCGACCCTCAGGAGAGTGGCTAACACATCCGCGTCTGGAGACGTGGAGAAGAAATCACAGAAGGAGTGAATATTTAACTTCACTATACAAAACATACGTCTGGCACCGGTTCAGACGATAGCTAGACCTCTACTTTACTTGACTCACTTGGCACTGAAGGTACTATGTTAAAACATGAACACTGATATTCACAAAAAATGACTAAGTTAAACTGAGTTAATATGGCGGCGTGGAACACATGTGAACATACCTGGAGACGTGGAGAAGAAATCACAGGAGGAGTGATTTCCCCTCGCCCGCCTGCATATATACGGGCCTGAGGGCATATTCCTACTAGAAAGATAAATGTCACTAACAATAGACCCTCTATTTACCGTAGTCGTTGGACACCTAGCTGTGACCGTCAGTGTCACAGATCAGGCTAATTTTCTACATCTATATTTATGATTTACTCAGAGGTTGAGTTTGTCACTAACGAGGTGAATTGAAGTTATATATGCGTTCGCAACTCTATTGGCCTGACCGCAAACCACATCCCCGGTCAAACGGCCGTTAAATCTGGAAGAATTTTGAGTTTGACAGGAACTGTTCAGAAGATTAATGACTTCCTTAAATAGACAACTGACACTAACTAAACTATGAACATCAGATTCTCTGATGTCGGGGCAACAAAACAACATAACTTCAGTAGCGATCAGAAACCCATGGATATCCCCACGGACGACCTAAGATACGCCACTCTAACTGGCACACTCAACACTCGCCTACTTGACACATCTTACTAACAATAAGGACAGTTGAAGCGTTCAACACCACTCACAATGGATCTTGAATGTTCCCACTGTAAACAGACATATCTAAGTTGACTCAAAACAAAGGTGTTCTCTCTCACATTCCAATACATTACATAGAGAGGTTGGTTTCAGTAAGTCAGAGAAAATGGGATAACGGAGGACTGAGGCGTCTTGAAGTGACGAGAAAATGGACTCCTCAGATGGAGGACTCAAAAATAAAGCAGAGGTACATGTTTTGTGGGCTATGGAGCGTAATATGAATCATTTGATTTTGGCGTTAACTGACGTGTACGACCGTGGTCGTTACAAAGCTTTCCCCTCCCCAAGATTCAATATTATGAGGTATAGTCAACAAAACATTCACCGTAAATACATAATTTTCAAAACACAATATCTTGCAATACTGGGGTAATGGTCATCAATACAGGTAACACATGTTACAGAATTTTCACATACATAAAATTTTGCAACTCAGTTGAATAATCACACAAACTCCCAGCCAGGGGCAGATAAAATGAACACAGCACCACTTGTTATGGCACACAGAAGAACATAATCATACATCAATATTACAGAACATAATAATAAAAATAACAGGCCGGCCTGAATTACAGTTTTGTAGGACACTTTCAACTACAACATCCACCAGGATTACAGGTAGCTTTGTAGGACACTTTCAACTACAACATCCACTAGGATGACAGGTAGCTTCCATCTAGGCGATTGATCAGATATGTATGACACTTTTAATTACAACATCCACTAGGATGACACTGGACCCAAGCTTCAAATTCAACAATTGAGATCTCAAGCTAGGAGTAGATAGACTGACTCCATCCAGCCACTGAAGTATTCGGGTTGACCATATCACAAAAGAATCCTTTTCCACTCGCGGGACGAGGCAAGATCTGAATGGCCAGAGTATGGACTCAAATAGACCTTAATGCCAGCGACCCGGTCCCCATGAAACCCCCCAAAACCTCAGTGCCCTTCTGTTACTTTGCAATGCAAGCGTCTTAAACTGCACTAGGCCCATGTACTCTTGTACCTGCCTAGCAATTACTTCACCATGCATGCGTCTTAAACTGCACGAGGTCCATGTACTCTTGTACATGCCTAGCCGTGACTAAAGTCCAGCCCAACTACCTCCTACATTAACCCAGGCCTACTGCAGATAGGACCTCCAAGCAACTTGATCACTCACACCACACAATGTTCTCACTGCAGTAAGACACATCAACTCATTCCTCTTGCCCATGGTACATACTGACAATCCCTCCCCCAACAGGGTCACTCTGGCCACTTGACTGGCGAAGCAAACATTGATGTTCACGATCAACAAATCTCAAGTACTAAGTAAGGGCCCTTTACGGCAATTGAGAGATGTGACCGACCAACTGGTTCTGTTTCTAGAGATCCATACGGATCCGGGGTTTCCTTCGTCTCTGTGGGAACCTAGCCGCAGGGGCTCCCCCTGGGTTCCCGGGACTGGCCAACCTTTCTCTTTCCTCTGGTTCTGAATCTGAGGAAGACTCACAAGGTGGGGCCTGAATGTCATTCAACTTCGTAAACATATCCCTAGCCACGAACCTTTTCACTTTCTCTGCTGCTCTTCTGATTATCTCTGTTTCATCTGACACGTTTGTGAGTTCATAGGCGGCACCGTCTCGGATGATATCAGTTACTGTATACGGGCCCCTCCATTTGGCGTTCAATTTCCTACTAGTACCTGGAAGAGGTACTTCAGCCCTCACCCAAACCATTTGTCCCAACTGGACTTCTTCGTCCTTCCTATCTCTATTTGCTCGTTGTCTGAATTCTTTTGACGTTCTCTCGGAAGTTTCTTTTATCAATCGGTGAGCCTCCCTTAACCCCTCACTACTTTCACTTTCTATTAAGGGTAACCCAATACCCACTTGTCGGTGAGCATGACGTGAGAAGAAGGCAAAATGTGGCTGTACTCCAGTAGTGGAGTGCACAGCCGTGTTCAATGCACACTGCACGGGGCCTAAGAACTTGGGCCAACGTCGGGGGTTGTCTTCACACAGGATGGCAAGGAGGGTTTTAAATGTACGGTGCATTCTTTCTGTAACACTGTTGCCTCGGGGGTGGTATGGCAAAGTGAAATATGAATTAATGTTGCTCATTCTACAAAAATTCTTAAAGTGGGCTGCTGTAAATTCCCCTCCATTATCTGCAATCACAGTCTTAGGGCTGCCAAATACATTAGTGAATTTCTCAAATTCTCGGGTAACTTCTTGGGTCGCTTTAGTCCGAAGGGGGTAGAAGTTAACAAATCTAGAGTAGTGGTCGAGGACCGTCAACACATATCGGTATTCGTTGACCCCCGCATGCATGTCAGTCAGGTCGACAGAAACTTGCTCGAGGGGCTTGGAAACTACCGGTAAGGCCTGCCATTTCTGGGTAAGACCCTTAGTTCCCATGAATTTCTGACAGCTTTCACATGACTTCACAAAATCTATACAATCCTTACGGCAGTTTGGCCAATAGAATAGACTTTCTGCCTTGGCAATGGTTTTCCACTGCCCTAAGTGACCTGACTTGGCACTATTGTGTACTAACTTTAAGGCGGCTTCACGTAAATGATCAGGTACGACTAAGCAATAGAGCAAGGCTTTGTCAATCATTTCTTTCACTAGATATAAAACTCCATCTATCACTTCAAACTTATCAATGGTGGTTTTGGGGTATCTGTGTCCTGGTAATTTTTCCCCATTCAAATACTGCAAAAACTCTTTCCACCGTGGTTCTTTCTGTTGTTCTAGTCCCAGCTCTGCAGGGGTTAAGCCCTCTAGTGTGGGATATTGAGCAACCAAATCTTCCGGCCGCCCTTCTCTTACTACTCTCACGGGTCTACTTAATGCATCAGCTACAACATTTGCTTTACCGGGTTTATAATCAATGGTAAAGGAATATTCCCTCATTTCTAACATCCACCTGTTCATTCTCTGATTCTTAGTCTTCTTCCTGAAGACTGAGGTCAGAGGTTGGTGGTCAGTTTTGATAGTAAATTGTGTGCCCCACAAAAAATGATGGAAGAACCGGCATGCTAACACAATTCCGAGGGCTTCCTTATCGGTGGTAGAATAGCGAGTCTCAGCGGGTTTTAATTTTCTAGAAAAATAACCGACCGGACGTAACGAGCCATCTGTCTGCACCTGATTGAGTGAAGCTCCTACACAGGTGGCACTGGCATCGCTGTGCAATTCAAAAGGTTTATCGGCATCTGCCTTAACGAGAACCGGGAACGATGTGAGGGCGTGTTTCAACGTATCAAAGGACTTCTGACATTTATCGGTCCACACAAAAGGGACATTTGCTTTAGTGAGTTCGGTGATTGGATAAGCTATCTTAGCAAAGTTGGGGACATGTTTACGGTAGAAGCTACACATTCCTAAAAACCGACGAACTTGCTTCACATTAATTGGGGGTTTACACTCTGATACCGATCGGACATTCTCTGGGTCTGGTTCAATACCTCTCCCTAACACTACATGCCCTAAGAATTTCACTTGTTGTTGGCCAAACTGACACTTCGATAAGTTTAATTTGATTCCCATTTCTACGAATCTATCAAACACTCTGGCCAGCCTGTCCACCAAGGTTGTGAAATCCTTAGCCCACACTATCACATCATCAAGGTAGTTCCTCACCCAGTCCTTCGTGGCTAAAGGGGCTAATACCCGGTTTACCTCTCGGGTAAAGACAGCGGGACTAGCCGACAGCCCAAACGGTAAACGTGTAAATCTCCATAAGTTATAGCCGTCGCTAAATGTGGTTAAGTCTCTACTTCTGTCGTTAAGTATTACTTTAATCATATGCGTCTTTCAAGTCTAAGGTAGAATACTATTCATTTCTTGCTGCTCCCTTCATCTAAGTTGGGTAAGTCTAAGCATACTTAACAAAAGATCTGTTCAAATCACTGACTTCCCCCTTTCTCACCCGAAGTCTAGTACCCATGATAACAACAAGCTTCCTCAGCCTCACCGGCAGTTTTCCTTTCATCAGGTTCTGATCCCGATGGAAAATCTCTAAACTTGATTTTCTCACTACCCCTCCGAGCCTTCGGCGTTCCCCACCGATGAATGCTGGCCTCCATGGCTTTGGCAAGTTCTCGGAACTCACACATAAGTTGTAACTTATTCACAACTACTGTGATCATCATGCGCTGATGTCACAACAAATCTTCTACAAAACAACCCCACCAAAGATAAATTCAATTAACACCCTTCCAGAGCAAAGGGGGTAAACATTGACACATAAATGCCTCGGATACTTCTTAAATGGATACTCACCAAAAAAAAATTTAAAGCCAGTAATAGTATGGGAGACTGTTACCCAGAAAATTACATATCTCTAAAGAGAACACTACAAGGTTTCAATTCACAAAGTGCTCATAGCAATGCTCAAAATAAAATACTTGATGATACTTGACGAGAATGTCTCAAGAAAATATAACTCTGTAGCTTTCACGGATGATTAACACAAAGCGGATTTTCTGTACTCACAAGAATTCACTGTCTTTTTCAATTATCTTGACACTGTGTTAACACTACACAATTTACTCTGTGCTTTACTCACAATTGGTGGTCCTTACATGTACAGAGGGTGTTTCCAGCAATCCATTTTCAGAGATTGTATGCCTTAGATGTCCATTTCACCACAGAGTCCTCAACCCACTCAATACTATGGCTGAAAATATACCAGAATTAGTTCTCAAATACATATGACCTCTTTACCAACAATGCATATCAGTCTACACTGTAAGAAATGGTAAGGCAGTATGTAATAAAATTCTCCGTTAAAAAAAACAGGTTGAAAAATACAACACTGAAAAATTTAACACCAAACTTGTGTTATCTCAATAAATTCAATGGTAACAAATTGACTCCAACTGAGAACTAACACTCTTTCTAGTTATTTCACAATTCAGTTCACTAGCAAAAGAAAAAAAAAATTGTATAACACTCACTCGGGTTATACAAAAATTTCTAAAGTTAGAAAAATACTTCAAGTGAGAATCTGAACACTTTCAATTGAAGTCACAATACTTCCAATAAATGTCAAAGCTAAAAATAAAATATTGGATTACATAACCTTTGTACACATGACATTTCTGGTGACACTCAAGAGATGAACCCAGTTCATCACACTCTCAACATGGCAGATGTAAAGTATACTGCCCACTCAGTGTCTGTAAATATCCAAAGATTAATACACTGGTCAAAAAAATTAAAAAAATTACACTAATGTGCAATTACCACTTTCCTGAAATTTCACACAATAAAAACTCACAAAGATGAGTTAGGTGGCTTATTTCAAAAAAAAATTTGGTGCATTACCTAACTCTGTAACACAGAAAAAAATATAACTTTCTTTCACAAAAGAAGTGGTGAAACTAAATCAATTGTTAGTTCTTACCTAACTCTTAAAAACTTTGCAGTTACAACTACAGTATTGTACTTGACACAAAAGTTTGTACTTTAAATTACACAATTATTTGTACTCCTTACTGATGACAAACTTATACATTACTGTATACTGTATTCTGAGAAAACAAATTCACCAAGTACCACACCTCATTCCTTCAAATTGGTTCTCAAATGAAAATAATCCCACTAGCTGGTCACCATTTGTAACGGGTGGCGAGTTTTCTCTTTTCAATAATTTACCATCCAGCTATTCTTATATGTTCTTCCTTTTCATTTCCTCTCATATATATATATTCTCAGTTTCAATGTTCTTACCTTTCTGAAGTTTACTTTGTTTTATGTCTATTCTTATACATGGGTTAGTCTGGGGAACCATGTTATTCTTTGTACAACACTTTTTATACTTACAAAGGGTAGCTGCCACCACCCAGACTTTTCATTATATAACATAACTCATGGAAAGTTGTTGGGTAGTGTGGTAGATGTCTAGGCACGTGAGTAAGTATTATTTTCTGGGAAACAATGTTTAGAAGGAGTAGAGTGGTGATACTCAGATTACTAATTCAATATTTATTAACACAGTGAGTGGAGAAGATGCATCTTAGATTCACTCAGGCTAAACAGAACCGCAATTAACTTATTAAATCATCAATCAAACACTTCAAGAGCTTATTACCTCATTCAACACCTCCAAATACTCATTACTTTATTAGACAATTGGGATATCATTACCTTGAAACATGAGATTCCGTACTATTATTCACAAGCCATCACTGGACCCTCAGGTCTTACTTTAACAAGTAACAAATTACCTCTCCACTTCTTGATTAGAGCATGATACTCTCAGGTTATTCTTTCATGGGTACTACAGATGAATACATAACACACTGGGCAATTCCACAATTAGTAACATACCATATTTCTTATCATTTCACAAGGAACCACCTGGTACCTTGAACTCTCATTCAGGGGTTCAATACTTAACCTGGGATGACTATATTTCTGCTAGTCATCCCTAAGCATGGATATTAATACGGCTCCATACATATAACCAAGAACAGTAGATAGACCATGATCATATGACGGAGTCAGTGGGCACAGTTGTTTACAGCGACCGCCAAGCTGAAGGCTCGCTCGCTAGGTGCACTCAGGGAGGTTGACTCGTTACACACTGGCAGAGTGGTGAGGGCGCTTCCCGGGGGAATCGTGTCCTGGGATTCTAAATGCGCCCCCTTAGAGACAGTCTTCAATAACCATCTTGCCCATAGGTAGCTATCGACCCTCAGGAGAGTGGCTAACACATCCGCGTCTGGAGACGTGGAGAAGAAATCACAGAAGGAGTGAATATTTAACTTCACTATACAAAACATACGTCTGGCACCGGTTCAGACGATAGCTAGACCTCTACTTTACTTGACTCACTTGGCACTGAAGGTACTATGTTAAAACATGAACACTGATATTCACAAAAAATGACTAAGTTAAACTGAGTTAATATGGCGGCGTGGAACACACGTGAACATACCTGGAGACGTGGAGAAGAAATCACAGAAGGAGTGATTTCCCCTCGCGCGCCTGCATATATACGGGCCTGAGGGCATATTCCTACTAGAAAGATAAATGTCACTAACAATAGACCCTCTATTTACCGTAGTCGTTGGACACCTAGCTGTGACCGTCAGTGTCACAGATCAGGCTAATTTTCTACATCTATATTTATGATTTACTCAAAGGTTGAGTTTGTCAGTAACGAGGTGAATTGAAGTTATATATGCGTTCGCAACTCTATTGGCCTGACCGCAAACCACATCCCCGGTCAAACGGCCGTTAAATCTGGAAGAATTTTGAGTTTGACAGGAACTGTTCAGAAGATTAATGACTTCCTTAAATAGACAACTGACACTAACTAAACTATGAACATCAGATTCTCTGATGTCGGGGCAACAAAACAACATAACTTCAGTAGCGATCAGAAACCCATGGATATCCCCACGGACGACCTAATAGTTTTTTAGTTTAACAAATTTATTGGCAGAGCTTGTAGTACAGTTTGCCTATTCTGAGTAATTCAGTCAGGTCTTGACACTGAGGGTGGTATCACTTCTCACTGTCACGCAGGACAGAGGTTCATACACAAAGAAATACATCATATTCATTAACAACTATAAATGTATAGAGGTCAGATTCATATGGATAATGTCACTGTTCACTGCCATGCAGGACAGAGGTTCGTACACAAAGATTTGCATCATATTCATTGACAGTACATATACATATATGTAAACACACACACACACACATATACATACATATGCGTATATACATACACATATACATGTACACGTACATATACATGCACACACGCACACATACATACATATACGTCGGTCAGATTCATGTGGGTAATGTCACTTTTCACTGCCATACAGGACAGAGGTTCGTACACAAAGAATGCATCATATTCATTGACACTATATATAGGTCAGATTCATGTGGGTAATGCCACTGTTCACTGCCACGCAGGACAGAGGTTCGTACACAAAGAAGGAAATACATCACATTCACCAGCAGCATATATGGGTCAGTGGATCACATACATTGGAGTCATATTCTAGTTGAAGACTAATCAGTGTGGGCTAGCAAATTTGGGATAAACAGCAAGAATGTCCTCAAGCACACCTGATTCAATGAAGTAATTACATAGTTCAAGATACAGTAAGTCAGGTGGCCTGAAGTCTTTGACAGTGTCACATTCAATAATATAGTGTTCAAGTGTATGCTTTAAAGGTTTATCACAAAGTTTACATGCTGAGTGTTCCGGTATGGGTACAGCGTTACTAACTTGCCAGATGTGTCTGTATCCTAGCCTAATTCTGGCCACGACTACATCACATTGTCTGGTTCTGTCCTTATGCTGGCCATACCGGTACCTCTTGTTACAAAATTTGTCATATTTACTAATGCTACAACTGTCAGGTCTCTCTGCATTTCTCACTTCTTCTAGATCAGAGTTCATGATTCTGACTTGAATGTTTTTAATTACGGCATTGGACAGACCAAGGTCACGGTCAACATTTTCTTTCTTACACCCCTCATTGGCCAGTCTATCAGCACGGTCATGATACCTGATTCCAACATGGGACGGAATCCACACAAATTCGATACGAAAGTTGTTCTCATTGGCAGTTATCACATTCCTTTTAATATCACATGCAACTTTAGACATAGAACCTGACGGGCTGTTCATTGATTTCAAAGCACTTTGAGAGTCACAGAATATCACCCCACCTCCATTTTCTTTGAGGTAGTCTGTGGCTAAGTAGATTCCAGTTAGTTCAGTTTGTGTTGTGCTGGCCCAGTTGTTTAGCCTTTGTTTGTTTGACACTATCATCTCTTTTTCTTTATATATTACAATTGCACAGCCTGTTCTACCTGTGTTTGTCTGCACAGAACCATCAGTAAAAGCATAACATTCACTTGATTTAATACTCTGTATGTGTCTGTTAATAGTTTCTAGTGTGACACATCTCACCACATCGGTGTTTAACATTTGCTTACTACCAACAGGAGTGTAATTAATAGGAACTGATATGTCCAGCCAAGGAGGAATGGCATTAATAGGTTCGTCTGGGGTGATTGGGACATTCAGTTTCAGGAGATCTGCAACACTTTTATGAAGCCACGCCCCAAAGAGAGTCTTTTTTGAAAGGTTGGCGAGATGGTCGGGATTACTAAGATACGCCACTCTAACTGGCACACTCAACACTCGCCTACTTGACACATCTTACTAACAATAAGGACAGTTGAAGCGTTCAACACCACTCACAATGGATCTTGAATGTTCCCACTGTAAACAGACATATCTAAGTTGACTCAAAACAAAGGTGTTCTCTCTCACATTCCAATACATTACATAGAGAGGTTGGTTTCAGTAAGTCAGAGAAAATGGGATAACGGAGGACTGAGGCGTCTTGAAGTGACGAGAAAATGGACTCCTCAGATGGAGGACTCAAAAATAAAGCAGAGGTACATGTTTTGTGGGCTATGGAGCGTAATATGAATCATTTGATTTTGGCGTTAACTGACGTGTACGACCGTGGTCGTTACAGTGGCAATGATTGTGTGGTTATAGGCCTGTGACCCTGGCTGTACCTCCAACTCGGTGGAAATTGAGTTTTCAAAAATACAATCGTGTCTAGCATTAAAAGTCCTACATCGATTTACACTTTCACATCACTAAGACGATCTTGACGAACTCATGTAATCACTGTCCAATTTCTGCCGCTCTACATCGAAGGCCCGAATGCCGAACACGCTTTGTTACAGAGACGCAACACGACCCGCCCGCACGTTTAGATACAACACATCATCCCTTGTCCTCCATAATATGTTAACGATTAATTTAGGTCAATATGTATAAAACTTTAATAATTGGTGTTGTGCAAAGAAGACTATGGAGCACTCAGCGTGGATCAAGCCCAGGATGACATCACGGTTTGTAGTGGAGTGGCAGCTGTCAACGTCCACCAAAAAGTCGCACGACTCCCAAGCTCGCGGTTAAAACTTACAGCCGCATAACCAGAATTTTGAACGTCGTTCAACCGGCCGAAATGTAATGACCACGATCATACACATCAGTTAGCATAAAATCAAACTATTCAAAAAAAATGTAGCTGTGCTTTCTTTATTTGAGTTTCCCATCTGAGGAGTCCGTTTTCGCATCACTTCAGGACGGCCGAGTCCTTCTTTTTCTCTCAACCTTAGAATCCACCCGAGACTTCGATATTTCTTAGTAACGACAATTTGAAATTACAACTGTGATTGCAATTGTTGAAACTTAGATAGGTCTGATTACAGTTGGAACATTCAAGATCCATTGTGAGTGATGTTGAAAGCTTCAAATGTCCTTATTAGTAAGACTTGTCGAGTAAGTGAGTGTCGAGTTTGTCAATATGAGTGGCATATCCTTATATCGTCGATGGGGATAGCCATGAATTCCAAGTGCTACTGAAGTTAGATTATTTTGATACCCAAACATGAGAGAATCGGATGTTTGTAGCTTAGTTAGTGTCAGTTGTCTATTTAAAAAAGTCATTAATCTCCTGAAAAGATTCTGTCAAACTCAAAATCTCCAAGACCTAACGGCTCTTCCCAGGAAGAATTCCTTGGCTGTGGTTTTTGGTTTCCTGTAAGTACAGTAATTTAGGTGTGAAGGTCATTACCCCTGTCTTATATTTCGACGGTATAAGTAATCTAGCGGACACACAGGCGAATGACTCGTGCAGGCCGCTGTAGGGCAGACCCGTATGTGGCATTCACAGTATCATTACTCGATAATACTTTACAACTATCATCTCCATGGACAGTGACGGTGCAACGGGCCGAGTTTTCTCTTTTCAATAATTTACCATCCAGCTACTCTTTTCTGTTAGTATTCTATGTACTCATATACTTATTTGTTCTGTGCAGCATTCTTCCAATGAGTACCCTGTTTTATATACTTATTCTTCTTCCATTCTTTACATATATATTTATTCTTAGTTTCAATGTTCTTACCTTTCTGAAGTATACTTTGTTTTATGTCTATTCTTATACATGGGTTAGTCTGGGGAACCATGTTATTCTTTGTACAACACTTTTTATACTTACAAAGGGTAGCTGCCACCACCCAGACTTTTCATTATATAGCATAACTCATGGAAAGTTGTTGGGTAGTGTGGTAGATGTCTAGGCACGTGAGTAAGTATTATTTTTTGGGAACCAATGTTTAGAAGGAGTAGAGTGGTGATACTCAGATTACTAATTCAATATTTATTAACACAGTGAGTGGAGAAGATGCATCTTAGATTCACTCAGGCTAAAAGAACCGCAAGTAACTTATTAAGTCATCAAACACTTCAAGAACTTATTACCTCATTAAATACCTCCAAATACTTATTACGTCATTAGACAATTGTGGTATTATTCCTCTGACAAATGAGATTCAGTAATTATACACAAGATATCACTGGACCCCCAGGTCTTACTTTTACAAGTCACAAATTACATCTTCAATTCTTGGTTACAACATTTAACAATCAATATATTATTCCATTGTTACTGCAAGTGGATAATATGACACACTTGACATTATCCCAAATCAAATTATAACCTCACGTTCTATCGTCATGAACATGATACTTTTCCTTCAGTTCATGTACTCAACTCACATAACATATTTCCTGGTAATATCCACATTTATGGTTTCACTGCTTAACCTGGGATTTCCATCTGTTAGTTAATCCCTCAATCAAGATACAATAATACTTAGGCCCGTGTAACTGTGAGGAGTGCCTCAGGGTATATATCCCAAGTGTCTCCATAACAAATGAAGATAGCTGTCAGGGGGTCGGTTGTAGACCGACACACGCCAAGGGAGCTGCCGCCTAAGTTGCAGGAAAAGGACTTCCCAGTTTAATCCTGTCGAATTAACGGCATCGTCCAACTCGGCTACCGACCCACGGTAGCCGATGAGTATTCAGCTCAACACACTGGCCTGGAGATACGTTGAGGAAGAGTCACGAATGCGTCAATAATTAACTTCAACTATACAAAACATACGTCTGGCAACGGTCCAGCCGATATCTAAATCTCTACGTTACTCGACTTAATTGGCACAGAAGTCACTATGTTAAAACATGAACACTGATATTCACAAAATTGACTAAGTTAAACTGAATTACTAGGCGGCGGGGAACACACGTGAACATACCTGGAGATACGTTGAGGAAGAGTCACGAATGCGTAATTCTCCCTCGTGTAGAGGTATATACGTGCACCTGCGGGGCAGCTTGGGCCTCCATATTCATGCCAGAAAGGTCGATCTTACCAACAACATACCTTCTCTACCATTTTGGATCACCGTATACTTAATTATGAACTCCGGTGTTCCTGATCAGGGTAATTTCCTATGTCTATTCATATAATCTAATCAGAGGTTGAGCTTGCCAGGAAAGGGTGGAATATACACGTTGATAACATCAATTCTGCGAGCTTAGGCCTGAGGCGAACAAGGACCTTTTCACAGGGAGACGTTAGATCTTGGAGATTATACCGGTTGACAGAATAATTCAGGAAATTAATGACTTTCTTAAATAGACAACTGACTCTAACTAAACTATGAACATCAGATTCTCTGATGTCGGGGCGACAAAATAACATAACTTCAGTAGCGATCAGAAACTCATGGGTATTCTTAGGGAACGAAACCGATGGGTATCGTTTGTCCTGGCAGACTCAACACTCACTTACTTGACACGTCTTATTAACAATAAGGACAGTTGAAGCGTTCAACACCACTCACAATGGATCTTGAATGTTCACCTGTAAACAGACATATCTAAGCTGACTCAAAACAAAGGTGTTCTCGCTCACATTCAAATTCATTATATAGAGAGGTTGGTTTCAGTAAGTCAGAGAAAAATGGGATAACGGAGGACTGAGGCGTCTTGAAGTGATGAGAAAACGGACTCCTCAGATGGAGGACTCAAAATAAAAGCAGAGGTACATGTTTTGTGGGCTATTGAGCGTAATATGAATCATTTGATTTTGGCGTTAACTGACGTGTACGACCGTGGTCGTTACAACGGGTTAAGACTTTCGTAGGCCTTAGGCACCTTCAAGATATGGGGCCCCATTTGACAGCATATTCACTAATAACACAAGCTAGTACCTAATTATAAAATGTGATGTCGAAAGAATAAGATTCAGTGATGTTTGCCATGAATTGAGTAAAGAAAATGGGTTAGATCAGCTGTTCTTATACAGTACAGAAATATATTTGTTTACAAGAAGCACAGCTAGCTGGTGGACACTAATAGGATTAAGTAATAAATAAATGGGAAAAAAGTACCTCAGTGTCAATTTAATAATAACCTGTAGAAAAAGGGAAAGAAAAGTTCTCGTTTTATTTTTCGTAGGCCCTAGGCACTGTGCCTACTGTGCCTAATAATCCGGGACTGTCCATGGATCTTGTTTACGTTGCTTGTATCTAAGGGGCTTAGTATTGAGGCTGAGAATAAACAACAAGTACTTCGTGGCCCCAGTGCCCTCGTCTCTCCAACAACCTGACAGAAATCATTAATGGTTAAAGTTTGATTTTAAAATTAAATAAAACACTAAGTGATACATATCATAATTTACCTGTTCTCCGTGATTCGTTTTCCGATAATATCAAAGCTATTTTCCTGAGACTTTTTACCACCCCGAAGCGACCAGCCTACAGCCTACATATCGTGACCTCAGTAAATCCAGAACATTTTTTACTCATCTCAAACACCTGAACACTCCGTTAAACTACAGGTACATTCAAGTCACATTCTAAAAATAATCGACGAAAACTGAGTTCAAAGTGCCCCTGTAGTAAGTTATAATCATTACTTTAACAACACACACCGGTTTTTAAGACCAAACTAATAATCAGTTGGATACAATGTGATGAGGAAGAAACTCGCTCTGTTGAACGAGCCGCTGTTACACCTCAGCCACCGTAGCGACCTTCATCCCTTCAGTTTAATATATCAACTTTCTATAAAGAAATTCACTCGTTAACCATAGGTGTAGCGGTCAATAAAAGCTCACAGACTCTTAATGTTTGCCAGAAGTTAAATATAAGTTCAGGATAGTAATTCAACGAAAACTTCCATAATCACAGCCCGTTTCATCGTCCTTAGATAATCATAATTTTGTCTAATGTAAAACTGTGATTATTATCCATTCATAACCTTCATGTCCATAAACCTAATAGGTACGGACGGTTTTTCGTTATACACATGAGTAAAAACCCCAACAAAACCAGACCTAAACCTACTGTGTGTGTTGGTAAGGTTTAATGTTAGATTTTCTTAATGTTTCTGAATGTAAAGTGTACTGATATGATATTGTATTTGATGTTGTTGCTAGGGGTAGCGGCGAGTCAGACGTATTAACCCATAACAATTTTAATAGCTCTGTGTGCCAATTGTAATAGATGGCATAACACTAACCATACCTAACCAAACCAAAGTTTTAATCATACCTTAATTTAAATTCCTGGCAGAGGGTGAATCAAGTCCTGGTGTAGTTAACTGTGGTGAATACTCTTGTAGTTCCCACATGTTTTAATTGACTTCACTTCAAAAAGGACACTTGGAAAATTCACTACGGTACCTCGTCTTACTTTTAATGTTCCCTAGAAAAAAGGATTCCACGCGTGAATTTTTCTTTAACCTTCAATTAGGTTCACTACCTCCGTTAACACTACCTATTTCCATTAATCCAATCAAGTTATGGGCCCATAACACTTCACTTGGCATCAGTGACAAATATCCTCAAATCTCATCGAGTCACGTCAGGTCACTTCACCTTTTAACCAATATTAACACAACACTTCACGTTACGGCCCTCCAGCACTTCACAACACCCAACACTTCCACTTCTATCAGTATATAACACCGAAAGAATATCAAGTTTTAAAGAAATTGTCAAATATGAAGGAATAATGCACAGGTCCACTAGATCCCGTACCGAACACGACGTTGTAGCTGTTAAGCTCAGTGTTGCCAACTCGGGTCTTCAAATGTCGCTAGGCTGGTACCTAAAAGTAGCTAAATGTCGCTAAATCTTCCATGGAAAGTCGCTAGCTATTATTCCCCCCCTTCAGGAATTTGATGCAAATTATATTTTCATAATGCCGACTATAATGGACGGAGTATAAATAAAATGCATTGTGTAAAAATAAAAATATTATTTTGTTAAAGTTTAATGTGCACACTTACCTATTATTCAATAGTAATTGCATCCCAGTCCTCTTGGTAGTGTGAACAACTGTAGAGCTGGAAGCATGTGAAGTGCTTGGTTCAGGTTCTCTTGTAACTGTATGCCTCCACAGTCCCTATCTTTCTTAAAATATCACTAGGAAGTTCATAACTTGCACAACAGGTGTTCTGTCTTTAATGTCGATAGTTTCATTTTGTTGCGCAATTTTTATTTCACAAAGTTCATATTGCTAAATGTGCCGCTCTACATCTGCGTTTGAATGGGGAAGAGATAAGGCAGCGAGTGCATCAGCCAGATCATGGTAAGGGTTTTCACCTGTCGCCTCTCTGTCATTTGCCACTTGTGACCACAATTTTAGGGTGTTAGATGTTTCTGTCCAGATTGTGTGATGCAGTTTTTTCCACTGGAAATCAATCTTGGTAAGGGTGCTGGAATCTTCTGTAAATAAGTGTGCCAAACCAAGTATATCTGATTTAATAGGCTTCAAGCATTCATCGGCACTCGGAAAAGAAATAGACTGCAGCACACGAATGTTGTCAGGTAAGCGTTGACGAAGTTGTTTTATGAGTTCAACCCGTTCAAATGTATTGTCCCTGTAACCCCGTTACTATATATTGTGGCTCGAAATTAGGAAAACCGAGTTTTCATGGAGAGTCCAAAAGTATCCAGAAAGTCGTTAGAGTTCTGTGGATATCTCTAGATTTGCGACAAGTCGCAAATCGCTCTAAAATGTCGCTAGAAAAAAATAAAAAGCTCTAGATCTAGCTACAAAGTCGCTAAGTTGGCAACTCTGGTCAAGCTGCCCATACATGTTGCCATATCGCCAAAATTTATTTAATTTTAATTCTCTATCGTATAAATCGTTGTTGATGATATAATAATGACGTATATCAATTATATTCTAATTTATCTTATTACTCTAAAATAAAACCTTGGTGAGCTTTATTGGAAGTAATAAATATACAAACGAGCGAACTATCAAACAAGCACTGGAACGACTCTTTACGGCACTTAAACAACAATTCAATTATTATCTTATCACTCATATATTACCGTTACTATGCGAGATTTAAATTACTTTGTAGCAGATTTTAACGAAGACGAAAACAAATAAATAAAATAAAATCAATAAATAAAACACGAAAATGATCATAAACGCGTAAGTCAAGATAGGTGGAGGGAGGAGAGGCAGTCCACACACCACCTCCTCCACCTTCATTTATCATCACCTTAATAAATACGTATAAGTAGATCACACACACACACGCACACACACAAAACACTAATGACTGTCGATACGCAGTTTTATTTTGACTTGTTTTTTGAGGACACATTTTTTTCTGTAATTACCTAATTTTGCGAAGTACATAATCACTGTCACTACTGCCGACAACAAACACAAATGTTTTGTGAATAACTGCACCTCCACTTCCTATGTACGGTACTGAACTGTACTATGCTGTGCATTTTTACAAACAATAAACATGACAAGAAAAGCTATTAAAAAAAAAAAGAGATAAAAATTTCACTTTACTGTACAGTACCTATCCTCGGCGACAGGAAGGGGGTCATCGGGCTCATCGTCACTCAATTCCATAACGGGTGGTGAAGTGGGGGCGACGGTGGATTCAGCTGCTTCCTCACTGCCGCCAGTGGTTGATGGTGTTAAATCTCTCCTTTGGTGATCAAAGAACATGGTGATGGGGAGTTGTCGTCTCTTTCTTTTCATTCTTCCATGATGTTTTTGTATGGAGCAAAAACGTCATCCATCCTGGCATGAATTTCAGGGCACGCACCATGGAGAGGTCTGTAGTGGAATTCTCCCCTACAAACGCTGTTTGTCGCTGCCTAGCCGACCCCACCAATTCCCCAGTGTATGCCTCGTGGTCTAGGTCAACCAGCGCCGCCATACACCACGGAGCGGGGGTCAACTGCTAAGCCACGCCTACCCCCGCTATTTAAGACCTGACCTCGTGGTGATCTGCCTCTCGCTCTCTCTCTACATACAGCCACAGCCAGCAACACCTCCTCCTCCGCCGCTGCCCGGCGGGCCTCGCTCCTCCGCCTGCCTGACGGTCCTCTCTCCTGCTGGCGAGCATGGCGACCCACAAGCTGTCCTTCTCTGAGCGTCCTCACCAACCAGCTCTCTCTACATCACGCTTGTAACCATGCTGCCTTCCCAGCACCAAGCTGCATTGTACATTCAATACAACATGTATACAGAGAGCACATTGTGAGTTTCTTTCTCCATTCCATCCTGAGTGAGAACCAAACCACCTGAACCCCACAGGTCCATACTATAGGCCAGGTTTTTCAGTGCCTCAATATTCCTGGTCATCTCCCCAACTTCTTCAACGTTATTTTTTGGTGCTCTTCCTCTTCCTCATCCTCTTTCCCTTTCGCTTCCTCTTCCTCTTCCTTGCCTGAGTCTACTAACTCCTGTAGATCCTCCTCGGTCAGCTCAGTGTCGTGCTCTTCAATTAGCTCCCTAATCTCGTCCTCTGCCATGTCCTGGAAGCCTTCAGCAGCCACTTTCCTTGACAGTGCCAGGGTCTTTCTGAATATTTTCATTAAAATCCATAAAAATCATTTTCCTTGTCATCGTCTTAAGCACCAAACAGCTCCTCCCAGTCTTCTCCTTGAACAGGGCTAGAGGGTACGTGTTTTTCGAATCATTTTCAGTTAAAAAAATGTTACATCACATGTATATTTTACCTAAACTGCACCCGAATGAATATATTCTCAGAAATAAATAGTAGTTTTGCTGAAACGTGATGTATTTCAATGTAAAATAGGATAAAATACATGACGAAAACAAAAGACTTTACCTAACCTTCCGATGTTCAAGAGATGTTACTCGTTTTTATAATAGTTTTCGGTTAAAATACTGTTATACTAGTGATATTCTATTCATACTGTGCTTGATATAATACATTCACGGAAATGTAATATTTTTGTAACTACAATGCTGATGTCAACACAAGCGTGGTTACAGCAAGACTGACTGAGTGAGGGAGAGCTATGCGTGTGTGTGTGAGGTTGCGGGAGTGGATAGTGTCCTGTGTTCGGTGCCGCGCGCGGGTTGAATGGCGCGCGATTTGAATGTACTTCAATTACTTCAATGTACAGAATTTTCCTCCGTCGGGGCAATCCTCGTATTTGCAAATCCGTGTATGCTAAATCCGCGTATGTTAAGAGCCGACTGTATACTGTATATATATTATGGGTGGGGTATAGAAAGATATTTTTGTGTGCCATGGGGTCGCCACCCCTGCCCTATACTGTACAATGGTTGTAAAGATGTAATGCAGTATAATTATCAGACGCAGGCATCATTCACATTACAAACTTAACCCACAGAACAAGCTGCCTCGGGCAACGGCAGTAGTCGGCAGCAGAAGCGGGACCCGGGAGACAACCTAGTCGGAAGGTTCATACGAGGAGCATCCGGCGTGGAACAACCGTCGACTCTCGCTCTGTCACTGCCCGCGGTGGCTTTTGGGACGACACATTCCGTGCGTTCTTTACAGATATGGTCGGTACTCACTAAATACTGCTTTGTGATTAAGATAATTTGTGAGAATAACCTACATGTACAGGTGCTCCTCTACTTATGAACGACTTATGTTCCTGAGGCTTGTTTGTAAGTCGAACTTTACTCTTGTAGATATCAAACATATTGTAAACAGTTAAAATATTATGGATATGTAGTACAGCTATACCCTTTAATACAGCCTTAAAACCTGGCTCACTCTTCTCCTCTTAGGTAATGATTGTTCTATCTGGAATTGTCTTCAAAATAATCCAGTCTCATCCACATTAAACACCTGTTCTGGCAGGTAACCCCTCAGTGATGATGTTTGTATCTCTGAAAGTTGAATGTTGTTAAGTAGAGGAACACCTGTATATATTTTTTTTCTGGATGCTATTTTAAGGATCACTAAAGGTGAGTCAAACTGAAATGTTTAACCAGGCAGTGTGTGAGGGTTGTTAATGTGTCAGTTCCTCTTACCATGCACAGACCATAGATTAAATAACCCTTATGGATGCATTTAAAGAATGTTTAGTTTTATTTAATGAGTTTAATGAAAGGGTCTCCATAGTACTGTACACTCTTAGCTACTAACTCTTGAGACAGATCTTTCCCTGTGACCAGGCAAGCTGGCTTATGTAGTATTTGTTGTAATTGGTGCATAATACACCCATTGTTATGTTAAGCTCTTGGACTAGGTGCCTTCTTTTCACTTGGAGTGTGTTATATAATAGTTAAGTGGCTATAATGATATTAGCCGTCTGTCATGTGCCAGTCTTAACGGGAGGTATTACGTAGAGGCATATACGTCTATAAAGTTACCGACGTGACCAATTTTTAAACCGTGGAGAAAGATTTACCCAAACTGGATACAAATACACCATAATGACTTGATGCATTGCAGACAATATCTATCTCCCTGTATGAGACATGAAGATGACAGATGAAAGAAAATCAGAATAATGTAGAGTAATTTTTCATATTTATTCTCCAAGAATGTATCTACTTAGTACAGGTTGTACCTCTCTAGTCCGGCATTCTGTGGTCCGGAAACTCCCGTGGTCCGGCACGATTTAATTTGCCCAACAGGTAGGTAGGCACATTTTTTTTTCTTTTTTTTTTACTTCTCTGAATTATTATTATTATTATTATTATTATTATTATTATTATTATTGTTATTGTTATTATTATTATTATTATTATTATTACAAGAGTATTACATTTTTGCCCCTCAGGCTCCAATGTCTAATAATGATAATACGTTATAAACAATATTAAACGTACCTCAAATTACTAGAGTTCTAAGCCAGGTCTTATTTAGGACAGCTGAAAACCTTGAAAGTAGAAACCTAGAATTATTAATTAATGATTACTGCTGAGAACATTTATGAATACAAGTTCTTCATGAGTCTTGTCCATAGAAACACCAGAACCAAATAATAAGAGCAGAATGAAAACACCAAAATATCGTCTTAGTCTTCTCCCTGGTATCATTCACTCAGTTTTTTTTGTATGTGTGTATTCATTCATTTACTTGTCGGTAGAAGCAAAACTTCTTCTGGCTACTCAGTTGAGGGTCACAAGCTAAATATACAGCAACATTAAGGGGAAGCACTCAAATGTTTAGCTGGAGCCTCTGGGGGATTCAATTAGTTTGGAACCCAGGTCATTCAGAGCCCTAGGTGCAATCGTCCCAACACTGTAATGTCTTTGACCCTAATAGGACGATATTATTATTCATGGTTAAAATACCTATGAATTAGTTCCTTCAGGGTTTCCTTAAAAATTTCTAACTCCCCTACTTCCGTATTACTGGGGGAAGAGAGAGGTAAATGCAAGAATTAATGCAGACGAATATTCCCCATATATAGTCTGTCATCCTTCCGTGGCAGCACATAGTAAGAAAAAAAGTTATGGACGAGGTTTTTTGAGAGTCCCTATAATAGCAAACTCTTTTAAGGGTATATGATTACCTAAAATCTCTTGCAGATACTAAGGGTATAGTATCATTCTCAAAACCCTTACTTTACAAAAGGGTCTATAAACATCTTCCCAAACCCTTAGTAAGGTTTTCAATACCTTTACCCGACAAAAGGGTACATTAGTACATTTAAAATACTTAAATTGCAGAAGGTTATACATCAGCATTTACAAAAACCATTACTCTACAAGAGGGTTCGTCAACATTTTTTTTAATCTTTACCACTAAAAAATGGTTTATTAAAGGGACCATACAAATTCATGATATAATTATAATGTTCAGGAGCACGTATACTGAGATTTTGAACAAATACTTTTTCTCTCAGAACTAAAATATAATGTTCCTAACTATTTAAGTACTTCCAGAATAATACACAAGCACCAAGAAATGACCTCGAAAACCCATAAGTGGCGAGTAATTAGCATTGCAAAAGTAATTAAAATTTTCTAAAAATCATTTGAACAAGCAATAATCCAGATACCAAATGTTGGTTAACAGATCCTTAAGCAGCATGTTCAGGAGTACCTATACTGAGATTTTGAACAAAATCTATTTTTTGAACGAAATGTCAAAAATTGTAAGGCTTACCCCTTACAGGATTTTTGGCCAAAAATACTTTTTCTCTCAGAACTAAAATATAATGTTCCTAACTATTTAAGTACATCCAGAATAATACACAAGCACCAAGAAATGACCTCGAAAACCCATAAGTGGCGAAATAGGTCCAAAAAGTCCAAAAACAAACGAAGAAAAAATACGTTAGGTTAGGTTCTGCAGGGTTTTGTCCAACTTGGACAAAATTGGTTGGAATATGTCCGACTATGTCCCAGTAGGTCGAAATAGGATTCCGCCTCAGAATACGGTATGATTCCGCCCAAGAATAGGATAGGATTCCGCCTCAGTTTACGGTATGATTCCACCACAGAAGACGGTAGGATTCTGCCCCAGAAAACGGTCGGATTCCGCACACAAGACATAAGACTGTGGATGTGCACCATGGTGTGTTAAGCACATAGCAAGGTTCGTAATTACACTATTCTAACGACATTAAACAATTGAACGAGATAGAGTATAACTCTGTATGAGAGTTAAAAAACATTTAATTCACTTATCATATACAGTAAACAGTTTATAACAATGATATAACAAATATGGACATGCCTGCTTATTGACTTAAACATCTACAAGTACAGGTATCATATAATAAATTCTTCATACAAAAATATTACTTCTCTGTACAGTCATTTAATACACAAACTAAAAGGCAGAAATCTAACTAAAACAAGCATTAGAATCTTCTTAAAACTATAATTTGCAATTCTGATGAGAACATCCTAAGGAACTTTCTCCATTTTAATGCTCAAAGCATACATATATGATTCGGTATTGTAAATAAAAAAGAACACATAGATAGGGATAGCCGTTGATTAATCTTTACAAAGTAAATGACAGTTTTGGTTTTCAAAATAACTGAAATTAATTTGAATACAGTAGAGCCAAATTTGCTCCGTTTCATTTAAGACGTCATTTACCTTCGTAATATAGTAAAATTATATTTGGAGTATGCTAGATAAGGTATTATGCACGTATATCTAAATGATCGTCTATGGTCTGTCAGAAGTTCCAAAGAAAAGAAATACATAAAAATTATCAATATTAAGCAATTTATATATATATATATATATATATATATATATATATATATATATATATATATATATATATATATATATATATATATATATATAAGCTAGGCTACACAAAATAATAACTGCATGGGACTAGATTACCACAGTGAGAAATATAAATGGAAACTACACTAGGCTTGGGTATCAGCTGACAAATATATTGTATTTAAATCAAAGTGACCTCCACTGCAGGATGACCTTCGACTATACTGATGATGCATTGTCTCAGTGTTAGTTAATCTTCCTGATAAATTAAGTTTTACACTATAACTTTCCATTGGCCTCATCAAAGCTCTTCTTATTCTAAGAACACTTTTATTTCATTTGTAAGTAAAATAAGTCAATTATTCATGGAAAGTGATGATACTCGAAACAAACTGACAAATCATTGCAACTTTGTCTTTGGGTGATCTAATTGATCATGAAACAAAAAGCTTTAATTGTTTGGATCTGCTCTTAGTGGGAACTCGGTGCTGAAACGAGTTGTGAATAGTCTAAGTATTGTGTGGAAATAAATACTGTACACAGCTTCGTTAAATTTTTCTAGAAGACTGTCTTTAACCCCTCCCCTACCCTCCCCCAAAAATAATAAATGGATAATTACTAATACAGTCTTACTGTACTGTCAGTGATACCAGATTAATTCTTATATTTTACTCTATGAGGCAGGGTCAAAGATGGATTCACATAATTTTCATAGGGTGTTTGTTTTTTTTCAATAAGATTTGAGCCTGCTTGCCCAGTCTCTCATCAAGAACGATCAATCTTTTTTAACTTCTGAATGTTCTAAAGAATGAACAAGGATGTAATCTTTCACTATATACAATTTGCATATTCTTCTTTTTTCACAGTTGTTCAACGTTCTCAATTTCACACACTATACTGTACACCATAGTTTCAGCTGAAGGTTTGAAAATGACACTTGCTGGATATCTTACAAGACATAAATAACGGATTTCAATTGATATGGGGATGTTCTGTCTAGCCTAGTGAGGCATAGTTGGGGTCGAGGTGACCCAGATGAGTCTTGATGCTAACTTGTAGATGTGGTGATACGTATATCGATTATGGTGGAGAGTTCGATGATGGTGGAGAGGCTGCGTTTGTTTCGTGCAGGAGGGTGGCATGGTGAGGGGTGTAGTGAAAGGGGATGGGAGTGGCATGGTGGTACTGCTGGGGATGGAGGGGTGGTAGATGGTGGATGACATGGAGATCAGGCTCAAATGCATTTCTGTGAAGTGGTACGCCAGGGTGACCAATAGCAGCATTTACAGGGTAGAAAAAGGGTGCGTCCTCGCAGGCGAAGTTGTACCACCAGTCGCACACAAAGTACTTCTGGTTAAAGATGGTGCCATTTGGGCACAAGAAGGAATCTTGGCGGCCACTGCGGTGACAGATGTGGAACACCTGTGTAGATAGAGGGATTACACTTACTGTAGGTAAGAAAAAATAACAAGTAAAAATACGAAGCAATTATTCAGAAGGGTGTGCAGAGGACACTGAAGTAGTGAACGAATTGGAAGGAGGCATACTGTATGTGCAATTATACAAAGCAGACGGACGGACATACACTTACTTATCACTGAATAGCGAAATAGATTTGAAACTATAGTCACGTATAGGCCACACAGTCACTGTACAAAGTCTGGTGAAATCGAGGGAACGTTGACAGAGTGTGAATAAGAAGAATATACAAATTTACCAACTAAATGGCATATTCAACACAAAAAACAATGGAGTTTTTATTCAGATAGACTACCATCCATGGCCCAAGTTTATTGGATATTGAACAAACGATGACCGAAACTATAGTACATAAAACAAATTGAGCATGAAAAAGAATATGAAAATTGAGTACCTAAATTGTAAATAGACTCCAAAAGTAATGTAGTATTTGTTCTGGATAAATTAAACCTTTCACTAAATTCGAAGAAAAAATGATTGAGATATAAGGCTAAGGAACTTTTAAATGGACGGAGAGAATACACCTTTTCACATATCCGTTGAGACATTGTTACATAACTATTTGACAAATTTCATAACCGAATGCCAGAACACATCTCGAATGACAATCTAAAATAATTGTTCGTTCAAACTAATGGAAGTGACTGACATAAGTTATGAAGTTGACGACAGACGTGAACAATAAACCGACAGACTACATATAGTTTGAGAATATAACAATTGGAGAATGACATACCACCAACAGTTATTTTAGATTGTCATTCGAGATGTGTTCTGTCATTCGGTTATGAAATTTGTCAAATAGTTATGTAACAATGTCTCAACGGATATGTGAAAAGGTATAGTGCAAGACAAATGCTGAAAAATACATGAAAAGGCAGTGTAGAAATCACACACACACACGTGTATCCCGTTTGTTTACACATTCAAATTTAATCCTAAACCTCAACAATGAAGCATTAAACTATACAGTACATTAATTCCATAAGACTAGCCATGATACTAATACAGTCACAGGAAGCGTTTCTACTACTGTGTATCATTCAATGACGTCAACATACAGTACTGTACTTTATGGGTGGAGCAAATCTTATATTCTTAACACCACATCCACTGAGTCATGAGTCACACTGTATTATGAAGGTGCCAGTACTTACCTTATAGTAATGAATACGGATCACCATTACAGGACCAATGGTGTTAGTATAATGGTACACTGTAGTGGTGCTAGTATAATGGTACACTGTAGTGGTGCTAGTATAATGATACACTGTAGTGGTGCTAGTATAATGATACATTATAGAGATGCTAGGACAATGGTACACCGTAGTGGTGCTAGTATAATGGTACACAGTAATGGTGCTCGTATAGAGCCACACTTACCTGACAGCCAGCCTCCATGTCAGCATAGTAGCCTGGGTAATCAGCTACAAGGTCACAACCGAAGGAGGTGAGAGGGATGTAGCTTAGGATGGGGTAGTCTCTCCCAGCTCGACCTGTGGGAGTGTAGTTCATGAATCAAAACATCTCCTTTTGTTACATGATTCTCATATTACTCAGTGAGGAATGAGCACCTATTTAGGGTATGTGTTACGGAATTATTGTCTGGTTATGAAAAAGATTGCAAAAACTAAGCTCACCCAGTCAACTGTACTGCACTATATTGTACTCTTCACGGATTGGTAGATAAAGGAAGAATCATATGCTGTGTGGTTGATATCTCTTTTATCATTTTATGTATTTATTTTTACGACAATACATGTAAACAAATATGAAAGATTACTATAAAGTAAACAATATTAAATATAATATGCAGAAACCTTCCTAATAACTTAAAATACAGTACCCGTATATCTAATCAAGACGAATCTAGGTAAATTTCTCGAAATCAATTGCTCGACAGTAAATTGCTCGAAATAATTTCTCGAACTCGACAGTAAATTGCTCGAAATCAATTATTTAACGGTTGAATACTGTAGCAGTTCGAAGCTCGAAGCACCACGTCAGTTGAGCACTGCGCCTGCGCCGTCTAACGACACGTCAACGTAGCAGGTTATATAAGGAGCCTCAACACTCGCCTTAGCAGTCAGTCTTCTAGGGCTTTCTCTCTGGGCTGATATTGTACATTTTCTGGATTTAACATTAATATAACACCAAAAAAACTTCAATTGTTTCCATCAACCAACCACAAAAATAATAAAAATGTACCCGTTCTTATTTTAAACTATGACGAAACAAACAATGTAGAAGAATATTTAAGAACCGTTGTATAATAGAAATGTACCCGTTCTTATTTTAACTGTTCAATTAACAAAAATAAAGTTGTATTTTTTTGTCTTATTTTTGGATATTCTTCATTAAACCACTATTTTCGAGCAATCTGCCTTTCGAGCAATTGATCGTTCGAGATATTATTTTTCGCGCAATTGATTTCGAGCAATTTACCGGATACCAATCTAGACATATGTTTGATGTCATATTTTTCTTTTAACTCTAATCTTTTTTTGCTACTACAAATTATTGTCCACAAGTTGCAAAGTCGACCTTATGAAGAGCAACTTTCTCTTTTTTAGCCAGCCAATCCTCAAAATAACTTACAAAAATATAAATGAGAAAAGAATATGATCTTTTAGCATCGTGCGGTTACCTTATATGCTAAAATAATTTAGTGTTACAAAATGAGGCCATGAATTCAGTTTTGTATACAAAAACAAATCATCTTACCTGGGATGCCGGCAATATACCCAAAATCGAGGATCTCATTGTCAGGGATGTAGCTGGGGTGTCTGCTAAGGTGGTGAGGTCTTCGTACTGGCGGATGATATGGTGCATAGTCGTAGTCATCGTAGTAGTAATAATAGTCATCGACGTCATCGTAATAGTAGTAGTAGTCATCATCGTTGTCATCGTAGTAGTAATAATAGTCGTCGTAGTCAGGCAGGTAGTGGGGCGGGTCAGTCGGAGGATGACGTTGTAGAGGTTCGGCACTGATGGGAAGATCGTTGTACCCGGGTTCATAGGTGGTAGGAGTGTAAACAGGTGGAGAATAAGTCGAAACCTCGTTGTGTCCTGGTGACGAGGAAGGGCGGAGATTGGAGAACACTCGACCAATACCAGGATGACTGAAATCCTGTAGATTTTGCAGTTTAGTGTCGTGTGTAGGCTTGTAGGTGGTGATGCGAGAGCTTGTTGGAGGTGCTGTAGGAGTACGATGAGGAACAGGAGTCTTTGGAGGGACATAATCTGGCTTAGAGGTAGTGAGTGGATCGTAGTCAGGTTTTGGGGTCTTCGGCGGAATATATTCTGGGTTAGGATCAGCGGGGGGAATGTAATCTGGCTTAGATGTAACTGGTGGAGCGTATTCTGGCTTAGGGGCAACAGGGGGGATATATTCTGGCTTTGGAATAGCAGGAGGATCATAATCTGGCTTAGGGGAGGCTGGAGGGATGTAATCTTGTCTGGGGGAGGTTGTAGGAACATATGGAGGGCTGACTGTTGTATGAGGCATGATAAGTACAGTGGTGAGGTGTGGTTTTGGAGTCGCTGGTGGGACATACACTGATTTTGGGTGAGGAGGAGGAGAGTCTGTCTTGGGGAAGGATGGCAAAGCATGGGAAGGTTCTGGGTGAGTCGGAGGGTGATAGTCTGGCTCAAGATGTATTGGAAGAGCATAGTCAGGATCAGGGGGGGCCAAGGGATGATAATCTGGTGCAGGACTTACAGTGGGAGCGTAATCAGGCTCTGGATGACTGGGAGGATCGTAGGTTAAGGAAGGTGGTGGATGGGTTGTTATGGGGCCATCATAACCAGCTGGAGCGCGATAGTCAAGATTGGGAGGGAGGTAGTTAACTGATGGCTCTTTGGTCGGCGGTAGGTAAGTGGGGTCGATGGGGAGATGCAAAGGTGGAGGTGGTGGTGGGATATAAGAAGTCTTGGTTGTTGCTATGTGATAATCTCTTACGGGAAGTTCGGGAGCACTGAGAACATCCGGTGAAACTTTGGGGGGAACATAAACTTGGGCAGAAACCGATCTAGCAGTGGTGGGGAGGTATTCTCTGAGGGGTGGCTGGTAGATTCCCACAGGAAAGGAGTAAACTGGGTTTGGTGTCGACTGTGGATTTTCAAGAAGGAAATGGTCGGGTTCAGGAAGATGGTACGAAGTCTCAGGGGGATGGTATACAGGTTTAGGGGCATAATATGTAGCACCAGGTGATTGATAGACAGTTTCATAATAAGCTGGAGGTTTTGGGCTTGATGAATGCTCCCTTCTTGTGGAATGGTCTGGGTGATAGCCTGGAGGTGGGGTCGGATTTGGGGCATAACCATGAGGCTCATCTTTGTATCCTGGAGGACTATGGCCTTTTTTAATGCTCACCAGCCAATCAGGTAAAACAGTCCCGTGTGGTACAGGTTTCGGTGGCAAATAATCCTTGTTCGGTGGCTGGTATCTCTGTAGGGGTGTTTCGTAAGCGGTAGCTGGTAACGTAGGGTGATGTGGGGGTGCATATTCTGAGGCAGGAATTGGTGTGTGGTAATTGCGATGGGGCGGTAGGTAGGTTCTTGCAGGGAGTGTGTAAAGAAGTGATGACATTGTGGTCATTGAAAGAGAGTCTGAATGGATATGCGAGTCTTCACTCTTTGGAGGTAAATATTCTTTACTAGGTGGCACATACGTTCTTCCAGGTGGAGTCTTATACTCCACTGGTGCTTTGGTAGGATGGGAAACTCCAGGAACGTGAGGGGCGTTAGGCTTTGGAACTATGTATTCTTTATTAGGTGGAAGATAGTTTCTTGTTGGGGGAGTTGGACGCTTCCTGTGCTTCCTTCTCCTATTGCCCGGTCGACGTTGTCGGTGAGGGGGTCGTCCACTCCCCGGTAACCTCCGCTGCGGCTCAAAGTCTATATTTGGTGGAAGATATTTTCTGGGCGGTGCAGCATAACCTTCTCCTGGAGATCTGTGACCTATGGATGGTAGATGAGGTCTTTTGGGTGGCGCCATATATATTCTAATAGGTGGAAAATGGTTTCCAAGCTGTTCTTTGTGAACTTGGCTGGGAGTATTATGTTCACTTTTTGTAGAACCATATTCTCTGGTGGGGGGAAGGTACTTGCGCGAAGGCTCATTGTAGGTCTCATTTGGTGGTTTTGGCTCAGGTTTAGGAGCCTCATATCCTTGGTTGGGTTGTTGATACTTCGGCTGAGGAGGAGTCTGAGTCTTCAAAGAATATTCATACTCACTTTCAGGGGCATCATATTCTTTTTGAGGTGGCAGGTACGTCTGCGATGGCTGAGTGTACGTCTCGTTCCTATGTGGTGAAACTGGGGCAACATATTCGTTACTGGGTGGAAGATACTTTTGAGGAGGTACGTAATGGTCTTCTACTGGGGGCTTGTATTCAGCTTTTGGTTCCTGATGCAGATTCACTGGAGGTATATACTCTTTATTTGGTGGCAGGTAATGGTCGGAGGGTTTAGTGTGGTTCTGTGTCTTTGCTTTGGACGGTGTGGATGGAAGGGGAATATACTCAAGCTCTGGAGGCAAGTACGTTTGTGGGGGCTTTTTGTAACCTTCTGTTGTAGCAGCAATGCTACTGGCATGATCAGGAGTGGCTGTAATGGCAGGTATTAAGTGGGGTGAAATGGAGCTGATGTCGGGGTAGGCCTCGGTAGTGTAGACCCTCTGTGTTGTCGTGGAGTGTTGGCCGGAGTCACCCTGGGGTAATGCATCTGTCCTACTATACTTGAAAGAGACGGGTCGCCGATACTGAAGATGCGCTTGCAGACTCACACGCTCTGGTGCAGGTGTGAAGTAGTGAGGTCCACCAGCGGTTGGTCGGCGAAGAAGGCCGTTCGTACGACGACGCTGACTACCTGGTGGACGTCGAGGAGGCCGGAACACCAGACTAGATTTGTCGGTCCCATGGTTCCTGTTGAGAGGGATGTAAGGTTTGGTTATGCCTTTACCTGCGTTATCTGTATACCCTGGCGTTACCAAGGCTCCCAGAGGGACATACTCTGGAGATTTAGGCAGGACATACTGCTGGAACTTTCTGTCAGCAGCAAAGCCATAAACTTCGTCAGAGTAGCCAATGGTGGGCCTGGGGTGAGGCTGCTGGAGGTCCTTGGGCGTAACCGAAACTTCTGTTTCGTAGATGTCTGGGATTCCTATGTCAAAACGGGTACTGCCAGGCTTCCTGGAAGGTAACCAAACGTCATCGTACATCGGTAAATACATGAGAATTCAAGAATGGCACGTAAAAGCAGCCATACAAGTAATATGTGTGAGGTAGAATCTGGTTAAAAAACAACACAAGTTTACAATACAGAAATGTTATTCAGAATGATAAAGGAATGAGTAACTTAATTATAGGAACAGTATTTGAAACATTTACTTTCAGTAATTACAAACTTAATATTTTGACACTTGTATTAAATGCTTAATCACAACTTATCTTAGATTTAACATTACATGGTATGTTTCACTGCAATTAAAATCTACTTTGATACTAGTGTTATATGTTCCATTAAAACTGAGTACCCTGGTTCAGCCACGGTGACACTAACCAAATGCTTTATGTATGTAAAGTTTCAGGTTTCCAACTGCTTCATGTTTTGGAGCTGTGGCTAGAACAGACAGTCTTACTCGTGTTATTATTATTATTATTATTATTCAAATGGAGAATACTGTATTAAGATAATCTTACTTGGACGTATAAATGGAGGGTTTCTTCTTGAGGCGGTAGCGGATCCTAGAGGGAAGGGGGGCATTGAAGGAGGTTTCTAGGTCTTGCAGAAGTTGCTGCCGGAGTTCCAGAGTCTCGTTAGCAGACATACATATCGCCGATTTCTGCAGGTGTGTATTAAGTGTGTTAGCAGACATCAAGACACTCGTACCACTGATCAAATTGTACAACATTTATAGTGAAGCGCAATTAATGAAACTTGAGACCACACAACTAACTCTATGACGTCAACTTACCACACAACTAACAGTATGATGTCAACTCACCACACAACTAACTGTATGATGTCAACTTACCACACAACTAACAGTATGATGTCAACTTACCACACAACTAACAGTATGATGTCAACTTACCACACAACTAACTGTATGATGTCAACTTACCACACAACTAACAGTATGATGTCAACTTACCACACAACTAACAGTATGATGTCAACTTACCACACAACTAACAGTATGATGTCAACTTACCACACAACTAACTGTATGATGTCAACTTACCACACAACTAACAGTATGATGTCAACTTACCACACAACTAACAGTATGATGTCAACTTACCACACAACTAACTCTATGACGTCAACTTACCACACAACTAACTCTATGACGTCAACTTACCACACAACTAACAGTATGATGTCAACTTACCTCACAAGTAACTGTATGATGTCAACTTACCACACAAGTAACTGTATGTCAATTTACCACACAACTAACTGTATGACGTCAACTTACCACACAACTAACTGTATGACGTCAACTTACCACACAAGTAACTATGATGTCAACTTTCAACCCCATAATAAGAGTTGACGGCTAACATCAGGAGTTGACAGATTACATTTATTTTTTAAACTATTACCAAAAACTATGTTAATTTAATGATGAATGACACTTGAGGGAGGATTAAGTAAAGTTTACGATAGTTAAAACTACGTTTTAGTTTCGGCAGCTTGTGATGACATGTAGTGGCGTTTGTCGGTATATTATTCACCCCTATTACATAAACAAACGTGTTGTCGTTCTCTCTTTATATAAACAAAAATTATCTCCTTCCCTTTATTAATTCATGATTTCATTATTAATTATTTATCTAATTTTTTACACTCGTGGAGAGGAAGAAGGATCGTGGCTCGGACGGACACACACCACTTAAGATTTTCCTTCATAATCCGAATGATTATGGGTTAAGTCACAGATACTGGTACTAGGACCATTTTTTAAGCTTGAAGTGGTTTTTAAACACGGGTTTAATTCAGTGTAGGGTACTCACTTGGGTGTTACAGATGACATCTTCCCCAGGTTGGTAAAGGAATTCCTCAGGTGCAGACACTCGCGTTACCACCACCTAAACCGAACAACACTAGCTGTACTAACTCCAAAAGTTTGATGTCCTCAACAACAAACCAAAATAATGGTATACTTGACTGTCAATAATATGCGTGAAGAAAAATCAGTCATGGCTGTTTACGTTATTGGGCAAAACTTACAAATACTGTTGATGCTAAATGCTGTTCAAGAATGGATGGTTTTGATACAGAAAGTGACAACTATCAACACATAAATAACACATCGAAATATCTTCTACACTTGCTGATTTATATTTCACCTTAGATGCGGCCTCGTTCTGACTGCTGTTGGTGGTCTGTTCGACTGCTCCTCCCTTAGTACCACCGTCGACCCCTACTGCTGGTTCTCCTCCCCTGTTGACGCTCTCCAGATCCTCACCGCTCCCGAAGATCTTATTGGTGAGTTCTTCAAGGAGGCTTGTATTCTTGAGGCGCCAGGTAAGCAGGTCCTGGGTACTGGCGGTGGACTTGAACGTTGGAACCGAATCCTCATCTACCAATAACATGCGGGAGGTAGCGACATTCGGGGAGGAGTCACTGGCAGACTCCGCCCCATTACCAGTTACTTCTTCCTTTTTACCTTCCTTTATGGATTCATTTTTTGTTCTTTCTCCTTTATCATCATATATTGTTCCATTCTCTTCGTTGTCACCTTTATCGTTATTTTCCGCAGACATTACTTCAATATTGGTACCTTCTTCATCTTTTGCTTCAATGCTCAGTTGTGTTGCAGCGTGTAGTTGGTGGGTTGCTGGCGCCACGGTGTGGATAGCAGCTGCCCAGTTCTCCAAGGTGAGCCCCACTTCACTCTTCTCCCCCAAAGTCCCGGGGACTCCATTTCTCACCAAACCTGCCACATATAATGACATTTCTGTTTCGTCTGATTTAACTTTAATATTTAATTAACTGTCAAAGGTAAGAAAACATTAGACAATTGTTTCAAAATAAATTTGCTTAATAATAAACATAAAACAATGAAATATACACCAAAATATTCATACTGTATATGGATAAACCGAGAGACAATTACACTGTATGATAAAAGGCAGACAGAGGAAATAACTCACCCAGCAGGAGCAACAAGAGACACGCGCCGGCCATCCCGTCTCTGCTCGCCTCACTTACTGTAAACGAAAAGTTATTTATTTTGTTGACGAAACGTATTGTTTGTTTTAGATGGTGCCGTACGCGTCATGGGACACTAAATTCAAGTAACTGATCAGAGATTAACTCTTCGTAGTATATCAGATAATACAGTGACAAGGCGAATCAATAAATAAAATCGCTAGCTTTGATAATTACTGTACCTGTAGGGGACCCACCTGGACACGTTAGTGCGTCATCAAACTTGGAACCCGAGGAACCTGCAACACCAAACACACTTTATGAACATTACTGAAGTATTTGGAATTTGTCTACTGAATATTTAAATAATCATATTCACACCTTTTAGTAAACTCGAGTCGGTTTTTACAATGTTACCCCTGTCTTTCTCTTTAAAAAAAGAACATGCACACAATCATCGTTTCTGTATCACACACAAATATAAATGTACAATCGTTTATTTTTATTTTCCAAAACTAAATTATGTTCTACAATGGCTTAAGGATCCTTATGAAAGACCCAGACCCATTGAGTACCTACTGTAGGCGATAGAGTGAGGTCGAGGTTTTAAATGAGAGGGGGAGAATCTACGACAGTGAAAGAGAGAGGTACAGTACAACACCGCCATATCCCCACACGCCATCTGGCGTGGTCCAATTGCCTCCTTCTTCACTTAACACCAACCACACTCCCTCCCCGCCCCCAACACCAACAGTCCCTCCACGTCACTAATCTAACATGTTATCACCCCCTTAAAGTTTCTTCGTTATCAAGTAACCATGCTCCCTCCCGTGCCTCTACACCACCAGGCCCTCCTAACCGCTCGCCTCCACACAAGCATGCCTTCCTAGTTAAGTTATGCCGCCACTTTTATACTACGTTACATGTAATCTAAATTTGCATTCTAAATTATGTTCACACATTAAGCTTATTCTACACTTCATGGCCTTTAAGTTCATGCTTTATCTAAGTTTATGAAATTTTTTCTAAAATTAATTTAAAGTTTTACCGTAAGACGTATTCTAATTCTAAGAGGTTGACGTATGCTGATGTACGTTTATCCCGGGGGAAACTATAAAAACACTTAAATCTAAATAAGTTAAGTACAGTACAGCACATCTTACTCTCGTACTTCCTCTCTTACATTCTTTCACTTCTTCTACTGTATATCTTCCTCTCATTCCTTCACTTCCTATTTCTCTATCTCTCACCACTCCCTTACACTTCTCGTTATGGACCATCTCTCCTCCCCGAGTCCAAACAATGGCCACAACAGCAGCCGATGGTAAAATATAATAATGTTGTTATCCTATAGCTTAGTGATAACCATTAGCTCTGTCAGTGGCTGTACAGTCCATCACTAATACCAGTCTTTCTCAGGGCCGAATTCAGGAGTAGGCAAAGCGGGGAGCTGCCCAGGAGCCTCCACAATCTGGGGGCCTCCACATATTACAATATTTTATTTATTTGTTTATTCATTTGGATTATTTTTATTTTCATTATTTGCGTAGAGGTTTATCTGATTAATAATGCAAAGCGTCATCTCTCTGTAATAACTAATAATATATTCTTTTCTGTGAAGTCTCTTGAAAATTTTTGACATGTGCGGTAGTAGCTATATCAGGGCTGGTCGACTTGAAACCACATGAATGACTCCAGTCATGTCTCACTTTTGTGTGTGTGTTGGGAATTTGTACACTATCAATAAATATACAGTTAATTAAAAATTTCTCAATGTTTTAATTTCCTCAATATAACTGCATATGGCTTCAAAATTCTCCAAAGAAGTGTTCAAATTACAAAATTTTCCCGGGGGACTTACAGCGCCCCCCGGAACTCCCAGATGTTTAGGCTCGCTTCACTCGCCACCCCACCCTCTTGGGTAGTTATAATGAGGGGGCCTCCACAAAGAGGCTGCCCATGGGCCTCCACAGGTCTAAATCCGGCACTGGTCTTTCTTAGTTGGTGACTGGGATGGTGTTCATGTAAGATGGACCAGCCACAGTATCTTGCATGGGTAGTGAGTGAGGTGTAATGCTGACCATGTTCCGGGAGTTAGGTTAGGTGGGCGAAGGGTTCTTATATCTGAATGAGATAACGATTAGTTGTGTATATGTGAGTGACAACAATCCTCGTTGGTCAAGAGGTAGTAAATATTTTATAGATGGTTGGAAAATCAAAGGAATAAATTGTAAAAAAAAAAAAAGTTACATAAACACCTACCAAGCGAGATTTAACTTCTCAATCAAATTAATATCTTTACCTTGTGTGGAAAATAAATGTCAATCATGTCATCGAGCATGTTACCGCCTGAATAGGGACTCCAAAACTAATTATTTATTTTCATTCAGAGTCGATGATTTTTGACCAGGATTAAAGTATGGCGGCGGCGTCATCTTCGTCATGTATAAACATTGTGTGTTCACGCCCGCTTGGAGATAATACTCACTGATTTACGTTATAAGCATGAGTCTCACAGTGTCACGCCCCGAGTAACTTAAAAAGTGTTTCTTCTAATCAGATGAGGTACAATTGTGAGCTGATATCTGGTATTAGGTTATTTTGTCTCGTAAATAATTTGTGGCAACTTTCCCTTAGTCATGGTTAAAAGAGACACTGATAAACGTGTTAACAGACGGTAAAAAAAATGACTTCGTGTTCCTCATGATTTTCTTGCCATATAAGCGTCTCCTATATATATATATATATATATATATATATATATATATATATATATATATATATATATATATATATAACTGATATGCCGATTATCTAAATTGCCAAGAAGTTGCCGTTAATATGAAATTTTGACCGCGTGAATTTAGGGGAACTTGCCGGTCAAATTTGATCATTGCTACACGGTTTTGGGAGTTCATGCAAAGTATTCGGTGACATTTAGGTCATCATTCCCCACAAGACTGTCATCCAAACACTGGCAGGTCTTACTGCCTTATACAATCAAGTGTTGACGAAATGTTATTACAATTTACAACCCTTTAGGGTAGTTTTCCGTCCTGTCTCTCTATTTGTCTGTCCCCCCATAAAAACTAGAGAACGGGCTTATATATTTGACGGTTTTGACCACCATCTGACAAAGTCCACATGATAAACTTGATCTACATCGCAACAAAGTTGGCCAAGCGTTGCCTCGGTTAAACAGTTTTTAGTGTTCTAAAGAAACCGGTGACACGAAGCACTCTCCAATGGTGACTACATTTACAGTGGTTTTTAAATCACTGAGGGCGTAATCAGTCAAACTTTAAAAACAAGATGGCGTATACAGTAATAAAATTGCAAGGAGTACTGGAATCACCAGGGTAACTATTTGACAAACTAACTGTACTGTATTGTAATGTACTGTACTGCGTCAGCTTCCACTCTGATATCAAAACTTACTGTACCTGGAGAAAAAATAAATAAACGTTGCAGCTATCCCGTGCTAACTTTGGCAGCAAGTTAACATAGAATGGACATTAATCGAACTTTGAATTCGTTCAAACCATCTTGCGAGTGACTGAGTCGTGTTTCAGTTTGGTCCAGGGCAGAGGAAGACGCTACGAAACCTATACTGTATATTACCAGCGTGGTGGGACTAAACTGATCCACCATATGTTATATATTCTTGACTATTTGGTTATAGGTTTAAATGCTTCAGTATTTTTTTACCCCACTTTACCAACATAATGGTCTGTACTGTACTAGGGCGTAGTCAGATTTTAAGTCATCAGAACAATCTTGCATGTTGCGTTATAGTCTAGTCTCATCCCGGAACTTGTCTTTCCTTTGTCTCAGTGAGCGTAAAAGAGAAAGGATGAGTGATTTATTATACTTAGTAAGTGGCAGAAAGGCAGGGTGACGCAACACTACTACAGCTGGATTGTAAGTGAAAACTGGAGTACCTGTGTGTATGTGTTTATCAGGATTTGTTCACCCAAAACACCAACAGTACACCAAGGTTCACCAGTAACAATCTGTAGGAACCTGCATCATTACCCTATACCGTGACCAATAATACCAAGCACCACTTTCACCAATGTCATTTATCACTGAGAATAGAGAACAGAAAGTGATCGATGGGCTCGTTGAGATCTCTGAAAGCCTCATACTACTGACCAATAAGAGATAACCTTATTTTTTAGTTCGAAAGATGATTCTTTTTTTTTTTTGTCAAATACGAAGATTCTGGTCATTTCCTTTTTATTATGTTAAAAAAAGATCTCGTGTAGATGACAATAACTTAAATCGATTAGCCTATTATTATCCTCCCTCCCCGCAAAAAAGTCAATTACTGATTGAAATATTTTTTGCCAAAGACCAGACCTTTCATCAATTAAAATAAACAATTGTCTTTATGGATGGTCAACACCTCGTATATAAAGGCCACAGTATCCATTTAAACCTCACAGAACAGAACAGAACAGAACAGTGTTGAACCATCATACGAACAGTCAAAAAATATAATATATAAATCAAAAAGAGGGAAGAGTTTATTGCTGAAACGTGAGTAATTTTGTTGGAGAAACATACAATCAAGTGAAAGTCTTCTGACAACGTTTCCATAAGACTACACAGTACAGTACAGTTTCTGAAGTAAATCATCAGTTTGGCCTCCATCACTCACTGTCTGAGTCTCTAAGAGGTGTTGTCTGACATTCTCTCTCACTAGTTGTCCACAACTAAAGCTAACTGGTGTATAAAACTCATATAAATGAAAGTTAAAAGCAAATCTAAACTTGTAAGTGCAGACGATGATGTGACCTACCCTAAGTCGGTACACTGGGTTTTCCCCACTTCATCCGTACCATGGGGTATGGAGACACCCCATTAAAGAAAATTCACGTATTGTTATTAATTTGCAACATATATCCATATAGCTGTTTCACCATATTCTTCCACTCACTAGGGAGCAGATTGATTTCATTGTAGCTGTTATTTATTAATTTTTGAGTAAAAAATTGAAAAAATTTAATTTTTATTCGAATGCTCATTTATTTTGTGAAGGCGTACATAATTCTGCCTTAAATTATTATAATTTTTTCATTATCATGATAAAAAAGATAAAAAGATAGAAAACATTCTTTACTACATATCTAACTATATTTGGCAGTGTTGTGACATAAAAATGTTTCTTTACTTGGTTGGTTCTTTTGGGGTGATGCCACACCCCAGGAGGAAAAATGGCGTCTAGTCCTCACAAACAGTAACTGAACTGAGCGACTCTTGCTGCTGCCTCCCCTCACCAAATTAGGAAACTACTGGAAACGACAACAATACTCTAAATACAAATTGGAAAATATAAGCTTTCAAAAAATTTTGGGGTGCCAAAACACCCCAGGGTACTGAATTGGGCTATGTTTTAGATTGATGTATTAGTTAGGGTGATATTTTAGCGTCTGCATCAGTACTGGTCCTAGAATAAGTAAAATAGCACGACTATAAAAGTACTATAGAAATTTTCAAATCAACTGGTGAAATTACCAGAATCATCAAACCTTAGACCGAACTTGTACTACAGTAATGGCATATCAGCATAAGTGAGGGTCACCTTACTGGTTATTGTCTTATAGTTTGACAATATTTTTGCATTTTATTGTCACTAAGGTTGCCAATGAGTTATGTCTCTCAAATGGCCTGGTTAACGTGATAATAATGAGCCTGCTTATATAATGATAGCATCCGATCGCATTTAGAGAAAAGCAAACATCAACCTAGAGAAGTCGACTTGTGAAAGAGACCTAGGGGTACTTGTAAGCCCGGACCTACGGCCTAGAAAACAGTGCGTTAATGTTCGAAATAAGGCAAACAGAGTATTGGGTTTTATATCTAGAAGTGTAAGTCATAAGAGTGCAGAGGTCTTATTGCAACTATATCTTGCACTAGTCAGGCCGCACCTCGATTATGCGGTTCAGTTCTGGTGCCCTTATTATAGAATGGATATCAATTCACTAGAGTCGGTGCAGCGAAGAATGACGAAAATGATTTCGGGACTTAGAAACCTTCCATATCAGGATAGGTTAAAGAAACTAAACTTGCATTCCCTAGAAAGACGAAGAGTGCGGGGAGATGTGATAGAAGTATTTAAGTGGGTGAAAGGAATCAATAAAGAGGATATAGATAAAGTTCTTATAATATTCGAGCAGGATAGGACTCGAAGCAACGGATTTAAGTTGGATAAGTTTAGGTTTAGGAGGGAGATAGGAAGGAACTAGTTCACAAATAGGGTGGTGGACGAGTGGAACAAGCTTAGCAACTTTGTAGTAAGTGCTGGAACGCTGGAAAGTTTCAAAAGGAGGCTAGATAAATTCATGGATGATAGAGAGTGGTAGTAACTCTCGACAGGAGCTGCCATGCACAGGCCAACCGGCCTATTGCAGACTCCTTATTTCTTATGTTCTTATGTAAAAAAAAAAGCTATAAACCAACAGTATTTCTGCTGTACGTCATTTAAACGGCATATTTATCATTTAACAAGCAGTCTTAAGTGTCACTGGTCTCTACCCTCAGGTTATACTCTGTAGTGGACAGCTGAACATCCCCAGTTCACACCGCTGTTAATGGGTAGCTAACTTTACACATGAGGAAGTGATTGCAATGCCGGCCACGCTTGCTCTTTTTGGACCTAAGGATTCGTATAAAGTGATATGTACCAGTGGTTCCCAGACTTTAAGTCAATATTCGTTTTTTTTCACGTGGCTTACTACCTTGCTGCCTGAACCACCAACTGTAAACATAATATTGATGGAAGAATATTTACAGTTCAAAAACAAGTTTTATTGCTTACTCAACTCCGGTTCACAGCTACAAACAACATAATGAAAATAATCGCTAAGACGGATGGGGATACTTACCTGCAGTCAGGATGATACAGTTGTAAGATTGTAATAGTAAAGCTTCTTCGGAATTATGTGTATCAACAAATACTGTATTACCAAAATGCAGGGAAAGTTTTGTTTTTAGAGAAAGACGAACAGTAAGCTCGGCCGCAAGACACTACACGAGAAGCTATCAACCGCAAGACTTATTAATGCCCAAACAAAGGTGTATCGTGGACTGTAAAAAAGAAAAAAAGTGTAATAAAAGCTTTCTCTACAGTAATATAGTTGTGTGCCACTTAGGGCTCGTTTACACGATCAGTTACCACGTATGGTGGCCGAGCACGCTTCGGATCAGTGGCGAAGCATGGGGTCGGAGCAGGGTACTGACCACTGTTTAGTGGACTGTGTGTTTACACAGAACTTTAAACAACTGCCACACAGTCGTTACCCGTGAGTGTGTGGTAGACTGCTGGGCAAGAAGTTCATGGCTCCCAGACAGACGAGTCGGCGACGGACGGCCGCACTGTTGTGTGTTTTGGCCGCTGGGATGATACTGAAGAAAAAAAAAAAACAAGAAAACGGATTGTGTGGGTAAAAACTGGTTAAGGAACAAATCGTGTGGTACTTATAACCAAATAGTTGTTGAAATGCAGCGTGAGGACACACAGGAAGGGCAACGATACATTCGCATGACCCCTGAAATGTACAACACTCACTTGGATAAAGTACGTCCACATACTTCCAGGACGGATACAAATATGAGAGACTATACATTTCCCCATAAGCTTTACATTGTTCATTTTTATTTCTGTATCCATCACTTCTGACCTGCCATAGACATGGCCGGTCCCTATACAGTTCAATAATTTGTAGCGTTAACGTCTTTGTCTACTCAAACCTTGACTCCTGAGGGTCACTGGTGGGAGGTGTAGGCGACCGCACAACGTCCATCCTTGCTTTTAACTTGCACGTCTGTGTGGAGTGGCAGGGACCCACGTGGGTGGCCACGCAACTATTAAGCCCCGTCCACACGATCGAGCAGTGCCCGGCGGGCTTTGCCCGTTTACCTGGCAAAGCCTGTGTGTTGTTGTACACACGGGGGTGGTTGGCGGCAGTCATAGTCGGGCGCCGGTAGCTAGTAGGCGGTTGGCAGTGGCAGGTGAAGTACGATCACCATGGTGTGTCCCAGGAATAATCGCCGGACAGTTAAAGCGAAGAGCATAGCGTTGTGTACTATAATAATTGCTGCTATGTGCAAAAAGAAGAACCAAATGCAGAAAAGGGAATGGTGCAAAGAGTGGTTAGGTCGAAGAAAAGTATTGTGAAGTCATGCCAAGATTTTACGTGAACTGCAAGATGGACAAGGTGGACATGAGCAAGACTTCACCAATTACATGAGAATGGACCCAACACCTTTGACAAACTTCTAGGGAAAATGGAACCATATATAAAAGAAAAAGGATACCAATATGAGGGAGAGTATATCTGAAGAGGCTCGTCTAGAGGCAACGCTCATATATCTTTCAACTGGGTGCACCTACACGTCACTTCAGTATAGAACGAGGATATCAAAAAAGTTTGTCTCGCATAATACTTGGAACTTGTCAAGCCATGTATGAAGTACTCAAGGAAGATTACTTGCAGGTGAGATTTGTAATACATAAAAATTAATTGAATAATGTTAGAATTATGATATGCATAGACAGGAAGCTATGGGACTAGAGTGAGGAGAGCGGCAGGAACGAAGAACACACACGAATGTCCTCATTACATAAACAATCTCCCGTTTATTGTCACGCCAATAATGTACATTGCATAAGCTTATTTGGTTATACACTGGACATCTGGACCAAGCGGGGGAACATATACCTATCACATTTGCAGTACTCAGAGTCGTCGCTCCATATCCGGCAGCAAACCACCAGGCAGGCCGACCATGATTTCGCTCAACGACGGGCACGGGCATTCCGCTGGTTTGCCCGCCAATTTTGCCCAATAACGGGCATTTAGCGCGTGCCACCCCCGGGCACTGCTCGATCGTGTGGGCTGGCCTTAAGGCTCCCACATGTAACTGCCGGGGAAGGGTTGGTGGTTCAGTGTTGCCATCTACGCGATCACTGCTCGAGTACAGCTTAGTTACCATGCTTCGAAAACATGCTCCGAGACTGATCGTGTAAACGAGCCCTTACAGTTTACTCTACTTACAGGAGATGCTCTTCCTACACTAAATAAATACTGTGCTCAATTACACTAAAATTAATGGTCCATCTATACTGTAGAATGGGAACCAGAATAAGTTGTCTGTGGAGCATACTCATCTTCCGGATCATTACGTCACGGTACAGACCAATAATATCAAACAATGTTATTTGTTGAGCAGTGCGACGCGCGGTGCAGCAAACAATCAACAAGGAAGAGTTGGTTAACGTTGACAACCGCAGGCAAGGTGTTGGTAGGACATTGCTTAATTTGCGGTAACCGAGGTTAAGATGACGGTCCGCACGAAGTGACGGGATGTTAGTTGAAGTATCTTGTATAATGAGAGAGAGAGAGAGAGAGAGACTGGAATTAACAGGTCATTACATAAGTGATAAATATATCGTTTTGTTATATTCGTCCTTTTCTTTGTCTCCCATTGTTTACACGCTCACCAGGCAGAAATAATTAGTTGCGTTAATATTTAGTTTTGATGAATATTTGTACAAGTTGTATCTAACATTGTACTGGTGAACCTCTAAACGTGCCTTCATTTCAATTGTATATTGTACGATTTATTCGCTAAAAGTCCAGGTTTCAGATTCCTCCAAAACTTTAAGTATAGAAAAAAAAGGTTATAGTGGCTCCAGGTGGAGGCCGTCCTCGCTGGCTTTCTCAGCCCCGTTAACACTTTCTTTTGAGAGTGACAAACTTTTTTGTTAATCATAATTCAGGGGTCAGAGTGAGAAAGTTGAGACAGGGAGCTAGGAAGGAGTGGTGGTAACATATGGTTGACACAGAGCAGCAGGTGCGGGCCTAATAGCCCGTCCTGTCTCCCAGGCGCTGTGCCGCGCCATGCTCGTGTTTCTCCCGCGGTGTTTTATGTTGTTTCGATTTACCTCAGTGAACTGCATGGTGTCGTGACCTACTGGGTATTCAAAAACATTCCCGTTCATTCGTCTGTATTATCCACATATTTATTCATCTGATCCAGATCTTCCCAAACCGAGTCACTTCCAGGTGAAAAATACCTGTTTAGTTAATTGTTTTATATTAACTTTTATACCGCCTGTCTGTTATTCTTAACATTTTCTCTTTTCCCCGCACGTGTTCTCTTTCCTTCTGTCTCTCCTGATTTTAACTCTCGTTATTTTCTATATTTTTTATACCTCTCCTTTAAATGTTACTTATTTGTTTGTTTGTCTCTTTCCTCGACGCAATCTGATTGTTGGCGACAAACTGTACACTAGTGTGGCCGCGAGTCAAGGCCTTCACATCAGGGAGGTTATTCTATATTATGGATAAAGCGTCACAAGAAGATATAAGGTTGACGCTAAGAATAAATAGGTATTTGTTTAACCACCATAACCCTGAAGGACAAGGTTTCATCCCAAAGTTTTTCTCTAAAATATCATAATTGAATGTTACGAAAGTTCCCCCTCGCTCCATTCCTAGCAATATTTATATCGTAATACCTCAGAGATTTAAGTGGTCCTAACGCAGATCTTCAGTGTTGTATGAAGAGGAAAACCAAGTGTTAATTGTTGATCTTAACAAGTTTGGAAACTAGACACATACGTCAAATACTATTATTGACAGGATACTCGATATAAAATTAGTCAGGAATAACCCGCGTTAACTATGTGGTCCTAGTAACATTTTACAGACTCAGTTAAAAAGCTATCAGTAAATCTCACCAGTCCATATATACTGTAGAGTACAGTATGCGGGGTCAATTAAAATACGACTAAGACCACATAGGTGACACGAGGTATCCCCAGTGGAGGTCACGTTGCCTAATAATAATACGAAGTAGCAGCTTTGTGTGAAATACAACCTGAGACCATTCCCACCTATTTCATTACAGTAAATGTTCAGTTATACCCAAACATACAGGTCATTGCACCACCAAAATAGGTCAAAAAGAGTTTCCCCGTGAACACACCGCAGCTCCATTAATACCTTTCTCTTTAGCCTTGTTACTGGTGAAAGTGTCGGAAAATGTAGAATAAAAACACCGACATCTGTCCAGGTGTTAAGTCAATTAGGGCACCCCCAAATTGACGAGAGCACAGCTGCAGGTTGGCAGATGTTGAACTGGAAGTAGTGAAGGCAGATGTATTTTCTCATGAAACGTCCACACATCTGTTGTCCTTTTGGTTTTATTTTCGCAAGTAAAAAAAGAAAGTTAGAAAATGCAATTGCTTGAACTTACAAACTAGCGTGAGGTGATTTTCTTTTTTACTTTAAACCTCACCATTACTTAAGCTTGTTTATTTAGCTAAACACAAAACGTTAATTTTTGTAGCTAAATTTACATTTTTTCAATGGATTTATTGTTCACTACGATGCGTGTATTCAACAGAAATTTTTAATTTTGCCTGATACACAGATGTCTTCTCTGCTGAAATGCACCACCCATATGGTGGTCTCTGGTGCATTTCTACACCAAAATAAAGAAACTTGAAAAAAAAATGATGATTGCATTACTCTTCAAATTTATCATGTGTTCAGTCAGGTTAATGTTCAAACAATTCTTTCTCCCGTCTCGACTCCGGGTAGTTCTTCCAAAATGTAAATAAACTTAACGAATACTATTTTGATTGAGGTTTTATTGTTGCAGACATTGTGGGGCAAACTTCCGAGAATATTGGTTACTTTATTGTATTATACTGTGTCTTCCAGGCGGTCCATCTATAGTGTCAGGTATTGTTATCAATGTGGACACAGAATGCAATGAAATACTATAAGATAAATACTATTAAACTGTTCAAATACAACAATGCAACACAGTGCAACATAATATAACAATAAAATGTCATTCACTACAAAGTTATTTAATTTAATATACTATAGGAATAGCCGTGTGTCTGTCTGTCTGTGTGTCTGTCTAGCTGTCTGTCTGTGTGTCTGTTCCAGGCAGCCGAAACAGCACAATCGTTTTTCATCAAACTTGGTGGAAAAATCGCAAAAAATTCGTAGAGTGGAACAAACCTGGTCCCATGTCGATGGTTTCTTTAGGAATGCATTAACTAACAATTTCATTTACGATGGAAAATGATGGGAGTCTACAGACTTGGCACACCTTAATTAACCATGCAAGTCTACGGACTTAGCGCACCCTCATTCGCTGTACAGTGTACACTGTCACGAGCGTTCAAACTTTCATAAGGGCACGAAGGGCCCGCGATCACTTGTACTTTACTATGATTTCACAGAAGTCAACTTAAGCCCCCTTTAGCATAACTTGTTTGTTTACTTCACTTTTGTATAGGTGTGTGTGTGTGTGTGTGAGTTCTATTTTATGAGAGAGAGAGAAAGAATGTCTGTCTATGAATGACACCAAAGCGAAGGTAAATGTTTTATCATCTGTGGACATGTTCTCACTGGAGACTGTGCACCACATAGTTATGTTTGCGTGTTTTTTGTAGTGAAGTTATGTCATTTTAAGTAAGTACTGTACTCTTTCTCTCTCTCTCTGCTTAAGCGTCTGACAGCTCTCTCTCTCTCTCTCTAAACCGCCCACACATCCATACCACCCACACATCCATACCACCCACACATCCACATCCCCACTCATCCATACCCACATCCATACCACCCTCATCCGCCAATCCACACTCAATCGCCAACCCACACTCGCCCGCCAATCCACACTCGCCCGCCAACCCACACTCATCCGCCAATCCATACTCACCCCCCAACCCACTCTCACTCGCCAACCTAAACTCATCCGCCAACCCACAATTACCTACCAACCTTCACTGTCTACCACCCTCACTGCCCACCTCCTGCCCTGCCCACCACCATAACTGCCCATCACCCCTCACTGCCTGCCCACCACCTTCACTGCCCACCTCCTACACTGCCCATCGCCTTTACTGCCCACCGCCTTTACTGCCCACCACCTTCACTGCCCACCTCCTGCCCTGCCCACCACCTTCACTGCACACCTCGTGCCCTGCCCATCACCCTCACTGCCCACCTCCTGCCCTGCCCACCACCATAACTGCCCATCACCCCTCACTGCCCACCTCCCCAACTGCCCACCACCGCAACTGCCCACCACCCTCATTGCCCACCGCCTTCATGTGGCCTTAGCTAACTTCTCCGTATGGGACATATAATATAAAGTGATCTTGAATTATCATACATCGTTATGAACAAAATTCAAATGTAAATTAAGGAAATATCTCAATTTATAGGGCAAATACCATGCCTAGAATGTGAGGTTAACATTATATGCGCGTGAGGGGGGGGCAGCATCCCCCCTCCCACTCTGTCAACATCAGCTTTCGCAACTCTTGACCTCTCATTAAGGCTTTCTGTATATGACATTAATTTAACCAAGGGTTCTATAAATTATTATTGAACGTTTCTATCAACTCGACTTGTGACTTAACAAAACGATTCCTTCCGACTTGGGTACAACACACTCTTTCCTTGGCGTGTGTCCCCCCCCCCCCCCCTCCCGAGTGGTAGTAACTTCTCAGTGTGTCCATATACTACTGTACACTCCAGTGTTCCTTCAAACCAACAATAAGTGTTTAATTAATGCTCTATTGGAATTGTTCTGGATCTTCGTCAGATGGAAGAACATAATGCCCTGACTGACATACACTATGAAATAGTTTAGCTGCGATATGACCCAGTAGTCAACAAGATCATTTTTTAAGTATTGTGCGAATGATATTTGTTGTTAACTATATTCACTGAAGACTGGGAAGTTTTTGTCTCGAAGAAAATTAATGAAATCTAGTGGCAGCGTTATTTTCACCAGAACAGAGCCATATGGCTTTCAAAATTTCTAATTTCACTTCCAAAACGCCTGAGAATCTAAGAGAGAATTCGTTGTTAGCGGCGAAACTCAGCCCAAAGTTATCATTATAAATATTACCGCCACTGTACTGTTATGATTACTTTATTAACTAGATACCAACTTAACGTTTAGTTGTTCTAGCCCCCAGACCATGTTGCATTATACGACCACAACTGTACCGTCACAAAGAAAACATCTATCTGGGGGCTACCTGTACCACCTTATATTATACACAATTGTACCGTTACTAGACATCTATCTGGGAGCTACCTTGTTGAACTTGATAATAAAAGTATTCATACCTTGGTGACGAGTACTATCCTCCCGTAGGGTAATCCAGACGTGATACTGTAGGAGGTTCTTGGTAGGCTGGAGTATGGTATAAGAGGTTATGCCGGGAACAAGAAGAAAAATAACTTTGTAAATATGTCTGTATAACAGGATTGTATAATATAACATTGTTTGGTGTGTTTCTGTACGTCTTTCAGTTTCTCATCGCTATTTTTTTCAGTATGAGAATGTCATCTGATACATAAATTCATCCATATCGGTGTTGTATGGTAGACTGAAAGGCTTAGGTGTAAGTATAGGCATTGTAAGTGTTAAAGTTTATGACCAGTAGTTATCTTTTATGGTGAGTAATAGTTGTAGCTGTGTGACTCCTTGGCTGGGTCCTAAGGTCTGAGTTTACTCGTGTGTGTGTGTGTGTGTAGCTGTGGTTTACCTTGAAGTGTGAGTCAAAGAGAGGAGTGATTATTTTCTTAGTTAAAAGTGTGGCTAAGTGTCTCTTAGCTATGGGTAATCTTTTTTCTTTAGCTGTGGTTGTAGTTGAGTGTGTTTTAGGTGTGTGTCGTTAGCTGTCTCCTTTCTGTGAGTATAAATGTGTGTGTGTGGTCACTGTGCACGTACTTATTTGTGTGGTGTCTAGGAGTGTGTATCAAGCATGAGCGCCGCCAGAGACGCTCCACCAAACACACAAGACACGTGCTCCTTCTGCCGAGTCTGGCTGACGACTGATCACAGCAGTTTCCACTCTCCACTCTGTCACTCTCTCGAGGAAACGACACCCACTTCTTGACTCCCTCCTCCTCCACTATCTCCACCCTCCTCCACCCTCAACCACCGCCCTCCTCCACTATCTCAACCCACCTCCACTATCTCCACCCTCCTCCACTATCTCAACCACCGCCCACCTCCACTATCTCCACCCTCCTCCACTATCTCCACCCTCAACCACCGCCCTCCTCCACTATCTCCACCCTCAACCACCGCCCTCCTCCACTATCGCCACCCTCCTCCACTATCTCCACCCTCAACCACCGCCCTCCTCCACTATCGCCACCCTCCTCCACTATCTCCATCCTCAACCACCGCCCTCCTCCACTATCTCCACCCTCAACCACCGCCCTCCTCCACTATCTCCACCCTCAACCACCGCCCTCCTCCACTATCTCCACCCTCAACCACCGCCCTCCTCCACTATCTCCACCCTCAACCACCGCCCTCCTCCACTATCGCCACCCTCCTCCACTATCTCCACCCTCAACCACCGTCCTCCTCCACTATCTCCACCCTCCTCCACTATTTCTACCCTTCACCACCACCCTCCTCCATCACCACCACCCTCCAACACCACCACCACCGCCATGTTAACTAGACAACACCGGCTATGTGGTATGGACTCATTCATACATAAAATCATTGTAAGACAAAAGTAACCATAACGTTAGGTAAGGTAGAGGAGTGTGTTACAATATGTGTAATACAACACAATAGGTAGAGGAGTGTGTTACAATATGTGTAATACAACACAATAACTCTCTGTATATATGATTAAAAGAAATTTATTTTAGAGATAAAATGTTTAAGGAGGTCTGGCTGTTCGCTGGAGAGTTTCTCCTTGATAGCCAACATCGACTCTTCCTTCAACAAGAGTTACGTGGGGGTGATCAGCGCGTGGATTACTTAGGTGCCGATCTGTTCTAAGTGACACGCCTTTACATCAGTGACACTGGTTTTATAGACTACAGACGTCTGAGAGTCCTTAGGAATAACACCTTTGAACCACAGCAAACTGTCAATAGTGAACCTGGACGTAAATTCAACTCCAATCTTTAACGGGATAACTGTCATTCAGTGATACTGATATAGTGTCTTTCATTTATGAGTTAATAACTTCAAATATTACGATACAAAGTTTCACAAGCGACCCACAACACAACACTATTTCCTTCCATAAACTTTGATAAATGGATAAATTGTAGAATTAATGTCCTTACTGTTACTACGACGATCAAGGTCCGCAGTCTCTCGTCCGATTCCCGGGCACTCCCAGTTAACCCAGCTGTAAATGGGTACCGGACACTTCCAGTTAACCTAGCTGTAAATGGGTACCGGACACTCCCAGTTAACCCACCTGTATATGGGTACCGGACACTCCCAGTTAACCTAGCTCTAAATGGGTACCGGGCACTCCCAGTTAACCCAGCTGGAAATGGGTACCGGGCACTCCCAGTTAACCCAGCTGTATATGGGTACCGGGCACTCCCAGTTAACCCACCTGTATATGGGTACCGGACACTCCCAGTTAACCCAGCTGTAAATAGGTACCGGACGCTCCCAGTTAACCTAGCTCTAAATGGGTACCGGGCACTCCCAGTTAACCCAGCTGTAAATGGGTATGGGTACCGGACACTCCCAGTTAACCCACCTGTATATGGGTACCGGGCACTCTCAGTTAACCCAGCTGTAAATGGGTACCGGGCACTCTCAGTTAACCCAGCTCTAAATGGGTACCGGACGCTCCCAGTTAACCCAGCTCTAAATGGGTACCGGACGGTCCCAGTTAACCCAGCTCTAAATGGGTACCGGACGGTCCCAGTTAACCCAGCTCTAAATGGGTACCGGACGCTCCCAGTTAACCCAGCTCTAAATGGGTACCGGACGCTCCCAGTTAACCCAGCTCTAAATGGGTACCGGACGGTCCCAGTTAACCCAGCTCTAAATGGGTACCGGACGGTCCCAGTTAACCCAGCTCTAAATGGGTACCGGACGGTGCCAGTTAACCCAGCTCTAAATGGGTACCGGACGGTCCCAGTTAACCCAGCTCTAAATGGGTACCGGACGGTCCCAGTTAACCCAGCTCTAAATGGGTACCGGACGGTGCCAGTTAACCCAGCTCTAAATGGGTACCGGACGGTCCCAGTTAACCCAGCTCTAAATGGGTACCGGACGGTCCCAGTTAACCCAGCTCTAAATGGGTACCGGACGGTCCCAGTTAACCCAGCTCTAAATGGGTACCGGACGGTGCCAGTTAACCCAGCTCTAAATGGGTACCGGACGGTCCCAGTTAACCCAGCTCTAAATGGGTACCGGACGGTCCCAGTTAACCCAGCTCTAAATGGGTACCGGACGGTGCCAGTTAACCCAGCTCTAAATGGGTACCGGACGGTCCCAGTTAACCCAGCTCTAAATGGGTACCGGACGGTCCCAGTTAACCCAGCTCTAAATGGGTACCGGACGGTGCCAGTTAACCCAGCTCTAAATGGGTACCGGACGGTGCCAGTTAACCCAGCTCTAAATGGGTACCGGACGGTCCCAGTTAACCCAGCTCTAAATGGGTACCGGACGGTGCCAGTTAACCCAGCTCTAAATGGGTACCGGACGGTGCCAGTTAACCCAGCTCTAAATGGGTACTTAAATTTACAACTTGGAGAAGTGGATGTGATAAGAGTGCAGCAGCAGCCATGCTGCTTCCTTGTGTACCGAAAGCTTATACAGTGTGCTGTCTCCACATTCTCCTTACCGGGACAAAGGATAAAGGCGGAAGGAGTTGATAAGGTGGAGGAAATATTGATAAGCTTGGGTGAAGAAGGGTGCAGGTGGGGGAGAGGGGCTGGAGGTAGAAATAGTAAATAAAAAGAAATAAAAATATATTTTTTTTTTTTGCTATATCAAGGTAAGATACAAAGGAAGATTGACTTAAAGAACAAGACGAACTTACAGACGAAGACCAACAAACAGACAGTGTAAAAGTCAACATATGCTTCATTGCAGGGAAAAGTCGCTATCTAATTTGGTTGCTGGTATTGCAGGTCGCTCGTGTTGTTGTTCGTTGGTAGTGTTGGTCACTGGTGTTGTTCGCTGGTAGTGTTGTTCGCTGGTAGTGTTGGTAGCTGGTAGTGTTGGTAGCTGGTGGTGTTGTTCGCTGTTCTTGTCGAAGGCTGGTGCTGTTCTTGTGTGAGGCTGAAAACAAACATAACTGCCCAGGAAACAATATTAATGCAATTGACTGAGACAAGTATAAGAATATTGTACATCTTATTAAACGTCTCCAAAGTGAGCTCTACTGGTGGGTGATATTACCGATATGTTGACAATATTTAATCCCTCTTTATGGTATAGCCGAGTCGCGAAAGTGTGGCGACCACAGCACTTATAAAACCCTTCTGTCTGACTTCTTCCCGCACGTGTGAGGATATAAGAACTATCGACTAACTGCGGAGAAGAAAACAATAATAGTAATGATATTAACAAAAACAAGTTGCAGGAGAGTAAAATACTTTAAAAGAATTAAGATATATTAGCAAAGATTCACCTCCCAAGCCAATGGTCACGAGTTCGATTCCCGATCGGAGTGAATGACTGGGTTCCCTTGTGGACTCCCAGCAAATGAATGCATAATTGGATCAATCTGCGTGTGCTTCCTGACGGTGGCGGAAGACCAGCAGGTTGAAATACACATTAGGTTTCGAGATCATTGAACACGAACTCACGTAGTATATGCAGGGAGGAATTATGTACACTTAAAAACCTTCCTCCTATAGGACGGCGGCGTACAGTGTACAGTAGAGCCAGCACGGTTTTAAGAGTCAGGTGGGGAAGACTTGTTGGCGAGAACCTCACCTGCTGGCTCGCTCAACCGATCATGCACACGGGAGCTTTGGATAGGTGAGTGACCTAATTATGTTTATTCGCTCTCACTCATATTAATGATAATTAAGGCAGTTTTTCACACGCACGCTCGTTTACTATTTTGTGGTCCTCCCGTCAGATGCACAGACTGTGGTTCTCCCGTCTGGTACACAGACGGTTCCTCCTGTCATATACACAGACTGTTCCTCCCGTCAGATACACAGACTATGATCCTCCCGTCTGGTACACAGACGGTTCCTCCCGTCAGATACACAGACTATGATCCTGCCGTCTGGTACACAGACGGTTCCTCCCGTCAGATACACAGACTATGATCGTCCCGTCTGGTACACAGACGGTTCCTCCCGTCAGATACACAGACTGTGATCCTCCCGTCTGGTACACAGACGGTTCCTCCCGTCAGATACACAGACTATTATCCTCCCGTCTGGTACAGACTGTTCCTCCCGTCAGATACACAGACTATGATCGTCCTGTCTGTTACACAGACGGTTCCTCCCGTCAGATACACAGACTATTATCCTCCCGTCTGGTACGGACTGTTCCTCCCGTCAGATACACAGACTATGATCCTCCCGTCTGGTACACAGGCGGTTCCTCCCGTCAGATACACAGACTGTGATCCTCCCGTCTGGTACACAGACTGTATTCCTCCCTTCTGGTAAATATAGACTGTGGTCTCCCCGTTTTACGCCCAAAATGTGTTTATCTTCTCTGGTACACAAACTGTAGTCGTCCGCTTTGGTCGGTCACCTCACTCCCCGCTTTGGTCGGTCACCTCACTCCCCGCTTTGGTCGGTCACCTCACTCCCCGCTTTGGTCGGTCACCTCACTCCCCGCTTTGGTCGGTCACCTCACTCCCCGCTTTGGTCGGTCACCTCACTCCCCGCTTTGGTCGGTCACCTCACTCCCACTCAACCGGACCAAAACATTTATAAAGTTTTTTTTTTTTTTTTTTTTTACGGGAATTAGCCCACCCGGGCACAGGTCAAACGACCCACAACGATAGATAGAAATAATTAAGTAATGTAAGTTATTAGCAATATACGGCCACAGAAGTATAATCAAAACTTCCGCAAATATTATTTGCAGTTTATTAATACACAGTATAAGTGCAAATTCTTGTCATGCTAACTTGACTGAGGCAACAAGAAGGATTAGGACGAGATACACAGGATAATTAAGGTTATGTAATGCGCTGTATAGTTCTGTGAGTGTATGGATGAGAGTTGAGGTATTCGTTTGTGTCTTTATGTGTATTTTAATGTTGGAGTAAATGTATGAATGTGCATGTGTGTGGTTGAGACCCCCACATAACATCATCTCTCACCCCCACTTCGTCTTCTCCACCCCTTTCCTCGTCCCTATCTACTGATTACTTTCCCTCTCCCTTCACCCATCCCTCTCTACCTTTTCACTTTTCCTCCTTACATCACCACTCCTCCCTCCCCCTTTCACTGTTTCTCAGTACCTCACAACACAGCCTCACAGCTGTTACCTGCGTTACTTTCACCTAATAAACAATAATTACATGTTGGTTTACCTGAGAGAGTCTGCATGATGCTGCTTCCCAAGTTTCTGTCACAAACTCACAAAAATATGTTTATTTTTATGTGCAGCTATTTTAGTTGAGAAAATTTGATTATTTGTTTAATACTTCAGAAATAATTAATACTTGTCTTGTAACTCAATAACATTACCGGTACAGTATTGGATTGTATTCATGGCTATTTCATAAAGTTTTGTGCTTTGCAGACAAAATACCAATTAGCTATAAAGTTGTAACACACGAGTTAGATAATAAATAGCTAATATCATTGCGCTACAGATTCAATAAAGTAAGAAAAATTAAGGCTCATGGTATCGAGGGGAAAGTTTTAAATTGGATAAAATCATGGCTCACCGATAGAACGCAGAGGGTCAGCGTAGAAGGTGTTAAATCTGAGTGGGGCCGTGTAACAAGTGGGGTTCCCCAGGGGTCAGTACTAGGCCCACTCTTGTTCATAATCTACATAAACGATCTTGATACTGGGATCAGCAGTGACATAAGCAAGTTTGCGGATGACACCAAAATAGGGCGGCAAATTAATTCAGGGCAGGATGCAAATGCATTACAGGAGGATCTAAATAAACTGCAGGGGTGGTCTGAAAAATGACAAATGAAATTCAACACCAGCAAGTGCAGCGTACTTAATATTGAAAGAACAAATGCTTATAATGTATGCAGCCTTAACAACATCAACCTAGAGAAGTCGACTTGTGAAAGAGACCTAGGGGTACTTGTAAGCCCGGACCTACGGCCTAGAAAACGGTGCGTTAATGTTCGAAATAAGGCAAACAGAGTATTGGGTTTTATATCTAGAAGTGTAAGTAACAAGAGTGCAGAGGTCTTATTGCAACTATATCTTGCGCTAGTCAGGCCGCACCTCGATTATGCGGTTCAGCTCTGGTGCCCTTATTATAGAATGGATATAAATTCACTAGAGTCGGTGCAGCGGAGAATGACAATAATGATTCCGGGACTTAGAAACCTTCCATATCAGGATAGGTTAAAGAAACTAAACTCGCCTGTTCCCCACAATGTACTGTCGCTTACTTTGTCTTGGGGTTTCGGCTGTCAGTATGAGATTATCTGAAGAAATGTATTTTACATTCAGTTGTTCAGAATTGTTTTAATAAGTACTACTTGACATTTTAAAAATATTTTTCTAGTTCAATATTATTATGTTTTCTATTCATAATCCTTTTGTTTAATATTTTATTATGACTTACTTAGATTTCATCTATAAATTATCTATTTAACCTTGGCTATTACTTTCAAATTTAAAATTTAGAAATTGGTTTATTTGAAGTTGGGCTCTGTTCTTGTAACAGCTACAGAAAATAGAAATAAACGTACACTGTATAATGTTTTCGTACAACTGGACGGCAGAAGTTGCTAGATGAGAGACTCAGACTTCCTTAAAGTTGAGATTGAATTTGAAACAAATTTTGATATGGCAACGCGGTGACCGGATACAAAACCCGTCTCATATATAAAATATAGAATAAAACTTTTGTTTAGGTTAGGTTAGTGTTGACAAATGACAACCCCGTTGGGGTTTTGTCATGGAACCGGCAACGCACTATGAAGGAGTACAGAATCATCCCCATTTGCACTTAATGACAAACTTTCATAGAACACCAAATAAGTGTCTTGATAATGACATACGCGTGTGGCGAGTGAAGAAAGAAGCAAAACATTATTTACTGTTACTCTTGCGATTTAGTCGTGGACCAGTGAGTGAGTTTCAACAAGTAGTAGTGCATGAGACAGTCAATAAGACATTTATTCAAAAGTTTACTTGTGTGAAAGGTCAGAATGGTCGACTCCTAAAGTGATTAAAAGATTCAGTTTTGAGGATGTTAGTTATATGTCTACTCCACGATAATAATATCTTGGACATGTTTCGAGAGGTCTTATTAAGCTGACAACTGTTTTATTTGTCTCACTGGCCCCTTCAGGCCTTTGACATACAGAATCATGATATACTATGTGAAGATTGCTGACTGGTGCAAGTCCACCCCTTAACAACAGTCCAGCGGATAACTTTATCCTCTTCCTACTGATCAAGCTGCTTGGGCGACCGGTCACGTCAATGTTGCACAGTGTTGGCGGGTACTTGTGACTTCTTCAACCTATAGTAAAGTTAAGCTGTGACCTCCCGTGAGCCGGGCATCCGACAGCCCCAAGTAATGAACACTTGATTTTTTTTTTACGGGAGTTAGCCCACCCGGGCACAGGTCAAACGACCCACAACGGGGCCTGAGATGTTTATAAACTTGTATTAAATCACCCCTTGCCCACCTAGGATATAAGCTAAGCAATTACAGGCGTTGTTATCTTGAATGCCTCTCATGCAGGTGACCAGCGGGCCTCTCACATCACGCAGGTGTCAGTGTCTGTATACGAGACTTGTAAACCACTTATATATTTTAATATTAATTTAATTTTAATTCATTATTACCAGTTTATTTTATTATAAATATCTATTAATAAAGGTAACGTACATAATTTCCATACGTTATCTTGTACAACGTAACCAGAGTTGCCAACTTAGCGACTTTGTAGCTAGATCTAGAGCTTTTTGTTTTTTTCTAGCGACATTTTAGAGCGATTTGCGACTTGTCTCGACTCTAGAGATATCCACAGAAGTCTAGCGACTTTCTGGATACTTTTGGACTCTCCATGAAAACTCAGTTTTCCTAATTTCGAGCCACAATATATAGCAACGGGGTTACAGGGACAATAAATAATAAGAAAAGTTTAATACATTTGAACGGGTCTTGGTACAGAAGGAGGGACACGTCTATTTCCTAATCATTATGTCAGCCCGTCCATGCATCTAACACCCTAAAATTGTGGTCACAAGTGGCAAATGACAGAGATGCGACAGGTGAAAACCCTTACCATGATCTGGCTGATGCACTCGCTGCCTTATCTCTTCCCCATTCAAACGCAGATGTAGAGCGGCACATTTAGTAATATGAACTTTGTGAAATAAAAATTGCGCAACAAAATGAAACTATCGACATTAAAGGCAATTCTTACAATAAAGTATGGGTTAAAAAGACAGAACACCTGTTGTGCAAGTTATGAACTTCCTAGTGATATTTTAAGAAAGATAGGGACTGTGGAGGCATACAGTTACAAGAGAACCTGAACCAAGCACTTCACATGCTTCCAGCTCTACAGTTGTTCACACTACCAAGAGGACTGGGATGCAATTACTATTGAATAATAGGTAAGTGTGCACATTAAACTTTAACAAAATAATATTTTTATTTTTACACAATGCATTTTATTTATACTCCGTCCATTATAGTCGGCATTATGAAAATATAATTTGCATCAAATTCCTGAAGGGGGGGAATAATAGCTAGCGACTTTCCATGGAAGATTTAGCGACATTTAGCTACTTTTAGGTACCAGCCTAGCGACATTTGAAGACCCGAGTTGGCAACACTGAACGTAACAATAACAACAGTGATGGCCGCCGCCTTGAGACTGTCTGGGGCTCTACGGCTGGTGCTGAATGGGTATGTTGGAACCATTGTGCTATTATGTCACTATAACCATGATCTATGATTAAAGTACGTCAGTAGGCATGATGGTGTGAGGCAGAATGATAGTTTCTCTTGTAGGGTATCCCGGTCGTTGTGTTCCCCTGCCTAGTTGTTGTGTTCCCCTGCCTAGTTGATGTGTTCCCCTGCCTAGTTGATGTGTTCCCCTGCCTAGCTGCTGTGTTCCCCTGCCTAGTTGTTGTGTTCCCCTGCCTAGTTGTTGTGTTCCCCTGCCTAGTTGATGTGTTCCCCTGCCTAGTTGATGTGTTCCCCTGCCTAGTTGCTGTGTTCCCCTGCCTAGTTGTTGTGTTCCCCTGCCTAGTTGTTGTGTTCCCCTGCCTAGTTGATGTGTTCCCCTGCCTAGTTGTTGTGTTCCCCTGCCTAGTTGATGTGTTCCCCTGCCTAGTTGCTGTGTTCCCCTGCCTAGTTGTTGTGTTCCCCTGCCTAGTTGATGTGTACCCCTGCCTAGTTGATGTGTTCCCCTGCCTAGTTGATGTGTACCCCTGCCTAGTTGATGTGTACCCCTGCCTAGTTGCTGTGTTCCCCTGCCTAGTTGCTGTGTTCCCCTGCCTAGTTGCTGTGTTCCCCTGCCTAGTTGCTGTGTTCCCCTGCCTAGTTGTTGTGTTCCCCTGCCTAGTTGATGTGTTCCCCTGCCTAGTTGATGTGTTCCCCTGCCTAGTTGCTGTGTTCCCCTGCCTAGTTGTTGTGTTCCCCTGCCTAGTTGATGTGTTCCCCTGCCTAGTTGATGTGTTCTCCTGCCTAGTTGTTGTGTTCCCCTGCCTAGTTGCTGTGTTCCCCTGCCTAGTTGATGTGTTCCCCTGCCTAGTTGTTGTGTTCCCCTGCCTAGTTGTTGTGTTCCCCTGCCTAGTTGATGTGTTCCCCTGCCTAGTTGATGTGTTCCCCTGCCTAGTTGTTGTGTTCCCCTGCCTAGTTGATGTGTTCCCCTGCCTAGTTGTTGTGTTCCCCTGCCTAGTTGTTGTGTTCCCCTGCCTAGTTGATGTGTTCCCCTGCCTAGTTGATGTGTTCCCCTGCCTAGTTGTTGTGTTCCCCTGCCTAGTTGATGTGTTCCCCTGCCTAGTTGCTGTGTTCCCCTGCCTAGTTGTTGTGTTCCCCTGCCTAGTTGATGTGTTCCCCTGCCTAGTTGCTGTGTTCCCCTGCCTAGCTGCTGTGTTCCCCTGCCTAGTTGCTGTGTTCCCCTGCCTAGCTGCTGTGTTCCCCTGCCTAGTTGATGTGTTCCCCTGCCTAGTTGATGTGTTCCCCTGCCTAGTTGTTGTGTTCCCCTGCCTAGTTATTGTGTCCCCCTGTCTAGTTGTTGTGTCCTAGTCTTGTAGTTATGTCGCCCTGCCGCTTTGGACTTTTCATGGTAATAGTTCAGAACACCACGGCATTCTGTACAGTATTGATCTTTATGTAGGGGACAATAGAGCACAAATGGTTTTTTTTTTTTTATTATTGCGTTTACACACCGTTCATTCCTACCACTAATCTATTATCATATTCGAATAAGACGTCTATTTATAAGATAATTTTCATCTATTACATTACCGGCGGAAATGTATAATAACGGAGATAGCTCATCCAAAAGTTTTCTCTATTTTCTTCCATTAATCTTCCGCCATTATCGTCTGCCTCACCTCCAACACTGCGTGTCTCCTTCATAAATCATCACGTGCATGCGTTCCCATACACGTCACACAGCCAATCTAAAGCGTTTTTGTTTTTCCAACCAATTAAAATTATTTTGGGTGTAATTCGCGGTATATTTGGCCCAATCAAATTCGAGTTTTATTTTGGGTCTCATATTTCGAAATTCAAGTACAGTTCCGACCATGGAAGTCTGCGATGGGTGTCACTTCAATTAAATGGAGTTGATTGCGAGTTTTTTGGGGAAAAAGACAAAACTGTAGCATTTTTTCGATCACATGGTGTTCTTCCAACCTCAGTAAAGTGTACTAAGAGCAAGACTGAATGTAAATATCGCAAAGACCAACATATGTGACATTGGGTAAGAATCTCAGAATCCAACGACGAACAAGAACCAGGCCAATAAGGTAAGAAATAGGTGATTCCATCATTTGGTGAGAGTCAGTTAGGTTAGGTTAGGTTAGGTTAGGTTTGGTTTTTGTTTTTTAGTGTTTTTTGGTGTATTTTGCCATGATTTTTTTTCTTCGGAAAACGTCGAACGAAAAAATTCGAAAAAAAAACCCGCTAATTTTCCCCCAGAAATGAAGGTCATATTCGGTTTAACACACACAAATACACTAGAAAAATATATTTTTGACTTTCTAACAGAGAACGGTGTGACATTGCAAATTTACCAAATTTTTTCATTGGAAATTTATAATTTCCAATTTATTTTGTATTTTTTTACCTTTTGAATTTATTTACTAAATTGCAATTTTGATCGTACAACCTGGGCAGGGCTTTGAAGTATATAGAAATTGTGGGATAAAAACATGCATAAAACTGACAAAAAATAACAACCCATTACAGAAAAATTTAATAGTTTTAATATTTAACAATATGTGCCTAGGTTAAGGAGCCAAGTTAGGAAACTTTTCAATAAAAGAAACGTTCTGTAGTTTATCAATAACATCCTCATATTGGTGGAGGAAATAAATATTTGCCAAACAAAAAGATCAAGAACCTAATGTAACCACTCAAATAGCAGTAGACATTTCTAACTTATAACAAAAGAAACCAGATGGACCTGACCTAGTCCCTGGAGCCCACATTGTGTACACCTAACCTAACACATTAACATAGATAAACCAAGGGAACCTAAAGAATCAAACCTGAAATTCAGAAGTAAAAAATAAAAATAAATTAACATGTATTCTTTTTAATTTTGGGGGCTGTATCTCCCTGTATACAAATCAATTACAGTGGTCCCTTGGTTAACAAACACAATTCGTTCCAATTGTTTCAATGGGTTTTGGGGTAATTTGTTCCAGCTCACCGAAAATTACATACAGTACAAACTAAAAATAAATGCAATAAAGTACACTTAATTTGAGGTGTGCATGTAGAATGCTCCTGGTTGATGATGATGATGGGAATTAGAATGGGGGTGGAGGAGAAGGGAGAAGAGAAGGCATTGGGGTGGAAGAGAAGTCACCCCATTCTGCCATTTCACCCATAAAATTTTAGTTCACTTGGTGTAATTCAAGATTATTTTCTTTAAATCAACACTGCGCTGTATTATATATTGTCAATATGTAAAATAAACTTCAAAATGACCATTAATTTGACTGGAAACAGAAAAAAAAACATAAATGTTGAAAAGTCTCAAACAAGATGTTCCTTCCTCTGAGCTGGTAAACAAACTGACGCCTAGCTTGGTGTGTTGAGTGGCTGTTTGGCGCGCAAAAATCTAGTTTCCTGTACCTCAATTATGTTCAATAATTGTTAAAATGACTAAAAAATTTAATATAAAACTTTTAAAATTATTGAATAGTACAACCTTCTTGATATTTACTAAAATGGTAACAAATTTAAGCCCTAGAACCGATTACTGTATTGGCAGACTAACAAAGGTCTTGGAAGGTAATTTTTTCCAAAACAGACCGGATTCATCCATGTTGAACACCTGGTCGTCGGTGTACTGTCCTTCCTCCATAACTTCTCGTAAGAATGGAGGAAAATCCATGGCGGCAACACGGTCAGCACTTGCTCCTTCACCATCAATGTTAATATTGGTAATCTTGTTCCTTTTCTTAAACCGTTGCAGCCACCCAGAGGAAGCAGTGAAGGATTTGGGCTCTGCAATTCCCATCTTGCACACCACTGATGCGTACAGTTCACGTGCGTAGCTCTGCACTGCCTGCGTGTTGACTGCCATGTTACGTCTTGTCTGATGAATTAAGTAGCTCACCAGCAAGTTCTCAGTCTTGAGCAGCACCTTTTTCTGACAGTACTTCACCATTGAAGCACCTGCAAACTTTGTGATGCTCGTGTGTTCTTTAATCTTGGCGGCATCTTTCTTGATCATCCAGATCCTAGATTCGTTCACGCCATGCTGGCGCGCCAAATCAACTTGTCAACTCTCCTTTTTCTAAATCTTGCACGATCTTGTACTTAACTTCGTAACTTAGGGCACGTCGTATCTTCTTGGGCTTGGGGCTGCTGGGTCTAGGTAATGCAAGGTTTTTCTGTGGAGGTGGGGGTCCAGCAGATGCCATTGTTGAACAGATTAGCAAGTACAATAGAGAACAGTATACGTGGCGACAGGAGAACAATGAGACTGACGCGGCTGGGTCAGACGCTCCCTCCCGTCCCAGGCCACGTCATATAACATTAGACCAATCACAGCTAGCGGTGGAGGGAATGCGTGGGTGGTAAGGATGTGTGGTCCAATCACAGTCCGATACGTCATATGACGTCAGCGATAAAGCAAACAGCGACCTAATGCGCACCCCTCACTGCGCCGCTTCCCGCTTATGGTCGAGAATGGACCGCTTGAATGAAAAATGGCATGGAGCGTTTGGACCTCCGGACGCTCTCCGCTTAAATGACCAAATTTACAGCGTAATTGAAGAATTTACATTCTGGCAAGGCACCGCATAAATGACCAAACGCGTAAACAAAACCAGCGTAAATGCAGACTATACTGTAAAGGGTTACAATGGGTAAATTGGTTTTACTACTACAGAATTTCATGTTATGGAAAATTTTTCAAGAGTGCTTTCCTTCCATGATGCAGGGGAGGGGGTGCCTTACCTGTAATATCTTTATCATATTTTAACTACAGTAGTATAGTATTATAACTAGTTACTGTATGTTATGAATTTGACATTCTTTTTCAGATATGCTGTACGACCTCAACATCATGCGCGAGCATTTTGTAAGGCTCCACCAGATGATGCCAAGCCAGTGGAAGAAGTCAAGGAATCACTTACAAAAAAGCAGCAAGAGAATGGAGACAAAGTTATAATACTCCAGAGACCTGAAGACTCTCTTACAGATGAGAAGCTGCAGCAAAATACTAAGAAGTGTGAGGAGACTCCCATGAAAGACAGACCACAAGCATTTGAGAATGACAAGGAAGAGAAACCTGAACAGTCATATGATAAAAAGATCATATTCCAAGTGAATCATGACCACCACACAAATGAGAGGCAAGAAGCATCCCAGATGGGTGAGTTGCCAGTCACTGAAGGCAAACATGATATAAACACTGACTTTTCCTGTAATGAAAAACAGGTTAGGTCTGAAGATGAGCTAACAATGCCACAGGATGTTACTGTGTCTGCCTCTAAAGAGGAACAAGTGGTGAAGGAACATTCCCCAGTAGAGAAGTCAGATGACAGAAGGGCGACAGCTCAGAAAAAACTACATGATCTTCTTACATCATTGGCTTCAGTAAGGAGATGGTTCTTCACCCTTTAGTTTAAGTAACTTTAATATTATTTTAACTTTTGCTCCATCATATTACTTCCTATATTATTATCAGACACATCTAATACATACTGATACAGTACAGTCTAGTTAGAAATTAATTCATCTCTATTTAGATTTTTCAAAACTATCCTGAACCCTTGGTAATTTAATGTTCACAAATTCAATAATTATTGTTGATACAGTTGTCTCCAAACAACGTTATGTTACTCTCACAGCCATGCCTCCCAAAACATTTTTCATTCAGAAAAAATCACAAATTCATAAAAAAACATAAAAACAAACAAATACGTACATATTAAATACAATTGAAAGTTGTGTGTCCCCATCAGACATCAACTGATCACCCAACACCAAGTCTCAGTACTGTACTATAGGATCCCACGTGATAAACAAACAAGAATATAATTGTATGACTACAAATAGAGGTACACTATTGGGCTATTTACTGAATGAGAACTTTTCTTCTGGCAAATGAGATGACTCAGTAGAAGCTGCTGGGACATAAGCAAACCAAATTGACTCACTTTTAGAGAACTTTCAACTTCAAATTAGATTTTACTTTACTTTGATACATACTGTTATGTTTTCATTGTTTTTTTTTAAGTAAACCAAGCATTCAAGTGAGTGTGTGTGTGGAAACAAACTCTAACCTAAATCTCAGGTGTACTGACATCAGGTTTTGTGGTCTGTACCTGTAGTATTTACTATTAATTCAGTGCATTACCTTTTTTTTATAAGACTTCATTCATTAAATCCACTTCATGTTGATGGAAATTTAGTTGTAGTGAATGAAAATGACTTGTCTTTTATAGGCAGATCCTATACCAGTGGAGCCCATGGTGAGGCTCTCCAGGCCAAAAGCTCGCCAGAAGAAAACTGGGACCTTCAAAGAGCAGAAGAAAGCAACTGAACAGCCAACTGAATCAGTCATTGGTAATTTGCATTTTTTTTTTATAATACAGTAATAATAATAATAATTGGTCGATTTGTTTCTCAAAAGTCCCAATTCATCTAATGACTTCACTAGCGCTTGATATTTGACAAAGTCAAGGACTTTTCAATAAAAAAAGAAAACAAACAAAAAAGTAACAGTTCAACTTGTATCATTCGTACATTCTTTTTTCATCATCATCATCACTGTTATATGGCCATTACACGGTTAGCTGTGATTACCTGATAGCTGTTTCCAAGTTCATAGTCTCTTGTTGGTTCTTATCTCTCACACCCTAACCTCATTTCATTCTTGACTTACCCCTAACATTCCTCTCCTCATTCATCTCTTGACCCAAGTGGCTCCTACATTCTCTCCAAATATCCAAACCATCTCGGCCTACCTCGTGTAACACCTCGCCTGTACCGACACTCCTCGGTTAACACAATATTGCCCGGACACAATTCGAACAAACTTCACACAACACAACACAATCAATATTCAGTTTAACACAATCATTAGATGAATATATAACAGACGTATTGTGGACAATTTCTAAAGTCACCAAAAGTAAATGCAGTTACAGGACTGAGAAAAAAGACATTCTCTAAGGTACTGTACGGTACCTTGGGAAGCTGTTGAGACATTACAGGTACGTATATAAAATGTATATTAAACCATAGTGTGTGTGTCAGGTCTGCAACCCATCATGGTGGCATTGCAGTTGCGTTTTCAAAGATGTAATAATAATTTTGTTTTACTGTTATAAGGGCTGGCAGAGCCTATATACATCAAGTATACATCATATTGTAAAGTCTGGAAAAAATGGGTAAAAAAAAAAGTCAAATATTTTATATGACATTCTGTATTGTGAGAACCCTAAATCTTTTTTTTTCCTTTATCATTCCACCACCATGTTCCTACATGTCTGACTGGGCTCTTCATCCAGGCACAGATATTGTCAGCCTCACTTTACACACCAACCTTTAATGTGACCCAGCATCTCATTGTACTACCCCATTCCCTCATACTGTCTGGCCATTTCCACTCCTCTCAACTCAACATAAAATACTTCCTTTACATTGTTGCTTCAACTTGCACTCTTTCCATTTCAGAACAAGCACCTTCTTCCTTTCTCTGCTCCTATTTTATGACAAGTCACACACATTGTCAGACTAACCCTGGGTCCAAAGATTCATAGATATTTGCCCTATAGTTATAAGAGCTGTCTGACTCGGAACTTTACCAGACAATAAGATTTCAGAATCAATCATTTATTTGTTCATATTTAAGGGCTTGAATATTTTCTGTTTTGTGAACCTGTTGGTATTTCCTCTTGATGGTTATGATATGAGTGTAATTTTGTTTGCCACATGTTGGTTTAAATCAAGAACAGTTTATTTGAACTAAATTCATATGATTAATTTTCTTTCAGAACCTGAACTTGTGCTCGCTACAAAAGAAGTGGCCGAGAGTCTAGGTGGTGACGTGGAGACCACTGAGTCGGAACTGTTATCTACTCTGAGATTACACTCCACAAGTACATCATGTGATGACAAACCTGCCATTCAACTGAGGTATTCATCTCAGTGTTATTTAAGCTAACATATTTAGTCATTGTCAAAAAAAAAAAAATATATATATATATATATATATATATATATATATATATATATATATATATATATATATATATATATATATACACACAGTCGGCCCTTAACATACGCGGGAGTTAGGTAACAGAGATACCCGTGAATGTTAAAAATCCGTGTACTTTTGCTGCCCCCCCCCCCCCCCCCTAAAAACCCTGGGCCCCCATGTCCTTATTTACCGTATATACCTGTGTGTAGTTCGAGTTTTTAACACCAAATTATTTGGCAAAAAATTAGGGGTCAACCTCTAAATGGGCAATAGTTTCGTTAGGTTGAAAAATATTTACCAGTAACTACCAGTAAACAATGGAAACGACGCACCACCACCTGTGAGTGTTGGTACAGTTGCCAGGGCAGATCTCTTGTGTCATTATAGCAAGCCCAAAGTAGCCAAATGCATGGTATGGTATGCACAGGACGATGCAAAACATAAAGTACAGTTGGTCCTCGTATTACGCGGTTAATGTAACCCGGAGGGTACCGCGAAAAGTGACAAACGCGTAAAGTGAATAACATAACATATGGGATTAATTGAAATGGAGTCCGGGCCGATCCCCAAACTCCACTTTTTGACGACACACAACTATGTTGTAGTAAAAATATTATCTTAACTTTGTGATGGCATGCACACACAATTAATAATTAAGAGAAATATCAATAATATTAGGTTTTTTAACACTTACATTAGTAGAAAAGATGGCTGGGCACACGGGGATGGGCGGTTGGTTCCGAGGCAGAGGGCAGATTATTGGCCCTCACCTGTATCACTATCCACCACAGAGGCTTGCAGGGCCTCTTTGTCAAACCCCCCAAAGTTCATATAAGTTCATATCCTCACTATAATTATCACTATCACTGACTTGGGCCGGCTGTAGTGGGTGGCGGGTGAAGAACTCGGTAATGTTTTGATGACTGGGCGACCTTGTGCGCACCATTTTCACGCCTCTTACACAACATGGCGGATGGCGGGAGGTTTGGATCCAAAAATGGCGTGGCTTGCCAGCCGCTCTCCGCGTAATGGGGTTCACGACCGCGGAATGTGAAAATGTTAGGTTCTGGCAAGGCACCGCGTAAACGGTGAAACGCGGAATGCGGGACCGCGTAATCGGAGGACCAACTGTATTCATTTTTTAAAGTTTATTTATAGATACTGTACATACATTTTTGTTCATTACATTTGAAACATCAATCTTTGTTCATTAAATTTGAAACAAAAGAAAACTACAATACCGTATTTCTAAATACCGGGTATTTTCATTAAAATATTATTACATCACAAGTATATTTTACCTTAACTCTGACTGACTGAATATATTCTCAGAAATAAATATGGAAATGTAATACTTTTGCTGAAATGACGTACATATTACAGTGGAAAGTGGGATAAAATCATGACGAAAACAATGACTTTCGCGTTCTTTCGTTGTTTAAAAGATTTTACCGTGATCGCTTTTTGAATGGTTTTCAGTAAAAAAACTGTTGTACAGGTATTACAATAATATTCTATCCTAATTCACTTGAATAAATACTACAATACCATATTTCTGAAGATTTTCATGAAAATCCATCAAAATAATTTATCTTGTCATCGTCTTCAGCACACAGTTGCCAGTTTCAAGGTTTTCTGTTTAAAATTTTAAGTTACCGAGTATTTTTTTTCCCAAATCGTTTTACAATATTTTAGGTAAAACAGTTTACTATTGTGCAAACCCCACAGAAAAAAATTAACAAATGGAGACACCAAAAATGTAAAAAAAAAAAAAAAATGCTGTGTCTGACTTGCAACACTGTTGGTTGGGTCAGGTGGTTCTAACGGCATCCTGCCAGTACCCGGTAATCAAATTTATAACAGTGTCTAACCTGAATTACTGTAGTTTATCTGATGTAGGCAATATGAAGTAGAAAATACCAGTTAAACTGAGAAATTGGAAGAGAATAAACAAGAAAGATGTCATTGGGCTATTTTTGGTAGGGCTGAGGGAGAGAGTACCAGCTGTTTGGTATTTTTAGCGGGAGAGTCACGCAAATATCCGTACTGGTATTTGCTTGTTGTCTTCTGTATTTTTAAAAATGAATACAGTACTTGTAAATTAAAAGTACCGTAACATTGTATTATATACAAACTTGTCATATTTCTGGAAAATAAGAATATATCGGTAAACATAATTTCAATGTATTCTAAAATTAAAGGCTGCTCAAGAAGGGCCGATGCAAAAACAAAGCCTCTGCGACCAGCGCTCCGCCGTATCAGCTAGACGGTTCACGTGTTTTTTTAATTGTTTTCAGTTAAAAAAACTGTTGCACCACAAGTGAATTAGGATATAATATTGTTGTAATACAACAGTTTTTTAACTGAAAACCATTCGAAAAGCGATTACGGTAACATCTTTTGAACGAAAGAAAGCGAAAGTCATTGCTTTCGTCACGATTTTATCCCACTTTCCACTGTAATACGTACTTCATTTCAGCAAAATTATTACATTTCCATATTCTCAGAAATAAATAGTAGCTTTGTTGAAACGTAATGTATTTCAATGTAAATGAGGATAAACTACATGAAAGCAAAAGACTTTACCTAACCTTTCGATATTCAAGATATGTTACTCGCTTTTTTAATAGTTTTCGGTTAAAATACTCTTATATTAGTGATATTCTATTCATACTGTGCTTGATATAATACATTCACGGAAATGTAATATTTTTGCTGAAATGATGTACATATTACATTGGAAAGTGGGATAAAACCGTGACGAAAGCAATGACTTTCGCTTTCTTTCGTTCAAAAGATGTTACCGTAATCGCTTTTCGAATGGTTTTCAGTTAAAGAACTGTTGTATTACAATAATATTCCCTCCTAATTGACTTGAATAAATACTCGAATGGAAATATACAATATTTTTGTTGAAACTACCTGCGTTTCAATGTAAAGTGTCATAATAATAAATGGTAAACAATTTGCCTTCGGCACTCGGTGTTTCAGGCACGCCGAGCCTCAGTTTATAGAATGTAGAGCGTTTTTACTGAAGGTTTTGTTGTTCCATTACCCTCAAAAACTTGGGTCGACCTATAAACAAGGAATATCATAAATTCACGATTTTTTGGTCAAAAAATCAGGGTCGATCTACAATGCTGATGTCAACTTAAGCGTGGTTACAGCGAGACTGACTGAGTGAGGGAGCGCGGGGTGGCGTGATGCGTGTGTGTGTGTGGGGTGGCTGGCGTTGTGCGGTGCCGCGCGATTTGAATGTACTTCAATTACTTCAATGTACAGAATATTCCTTCGGCGTGGCAATCCGCGTATTTGCAAATCCATGTATGCTAAACCCGCGTATGTGAAGGGCTGACTGTATGTATATATAAGAAAGGAAATGTTTCTCAACGGCTAATTGACTGTTTCTATTACCACAACTTGTGTTATGTTTGGTGGACAGAAACCATGTGAGTAAACTTACTTCAATCAAAGGTTTTCTCTTATATTTTTAATTTCTTTTTACTCTTATCCCCCCTGGCCCCATTGTGGGTCAATGACCTGTGCCTGGGTAGGCTATTCCCTGTTAAAAAAAAAATAAATAAAAAACAGTATCAGACATTCCTTGGCACAATTTAAAATTTTTGTATGATTCCAGTGACTTGTTTGTGGGTATGAAAGTAGAAAGAAACCCAAGGAAGCCAGTCAAAGACTTACCCCGCCATAAACGGTACGACCAAGATACTCAACAGTCAAGTCCAAGAGGTGGTGTGGAGTATCAGAAAATGTGGCCAAGGGCTACTGGTAGACCTGTACCCAGGTTAGTGGTACTGTACAGTAACAGTCCTTATTATGTTACATATTTTCTCTTATGTTTGAATTGGAACAACTGACATGTATTTTTTCATAGTCTATAAATCTTGAGTTCACTCAGAGAGAGTTCACAGTCTACTAAGTTTGCCCAAGATCTGCTCACCGGGACTCCTGTCACGTGTGATTGGTCTTAAATAGACAGGTCTTTTCAGCTATCTAATCCTGTCAATTAATCCCTAATTCATCTTATCTTTCCCTAATATTACCGCTACAGTCATTCGGATGATAACTGGAAGCATCGGTTTAAACAAGGGATGAAGGTTTGGAAGTGCTACATATTATGTGTTCAATCCTAGCCACATGAGCCTTGATTACCATATTTCCAGGCCGATAAAACGCACTTTATTCCCTTAAAATCACCCTGCATCTTATCTGTCGAAGGTCAATTTTAAGTTAGGAAGTTCTGTTCCAAAAAATGACCTCCAGAAATGTAAAATACACTCCCCAAATGACCCAGAAATATTACACAAACTTATACTATGTTTTGATAATGAGAAAATTATTACTGTGTAGACTTAAAATTGGTATGATGATTAACTTATAAATTACGGGGCAATAATTCGCATACTCAGGGAACATTTTCTTTTACTGTCATCTCATATATCTCTGATCATCTCTTCACTTTAAATGTTCCATACATCCAAGGTGCTTATCTTTCTTCTCTCATCTTTCTCTGACTCCTTCCCTACCTCTTTTCCCCACCCACCAGCCCCAGGAGGTAGAGGTAGTGCCCCTCACCAGTGGTTCCATCCCTCCCCCCATGTGAGGAAGTAGGTCGCTGTATTCTACCTCCACCTGGCTCACTCCTCCTCCCATTCACTCTATCAATTTGTATAAAAACCAAGGTAAATTGTTTCTCTTACTTTGACAACACAACATACATATATCGTTTCTCACTATTAATCATTTTTTTAATTTTGGTATTTATTTATGGTTCTTTATTATTATTATTGTTGTTGTTGTTATTATTTTATTTTTAATTTGGTATTTTTTATTATAAGTTTTATTTACTATGAACTAATTATTATTATTATTATTGTTATTATTATTACATTTTTGCCCCCAGACCCCGTTGTGGGTCAGTGATCTGTGCCCAGGTGGGCTAATCCCTGTGTAAAAAAAAAAAAAAAATAAAATAAAAAATATATAAATAAATCCATGTACTGTACAGTAAGTGAATGAACACTTACAATTACATTGTTATTTTTTTCAGAACACTGGCTCGTGTTGAACTTTTTGGCACCGAGCATCTTGATATTTTTAATGCCAAGTCACTAGAGTGCAAGAAAGAAGCAGTGCCTACTAGCACTTTACTGCCAGTGTGGGAGGTTGCACACAAATGGGAGCTGCAGCAGTCTGTATCCCACCCAAATGACAATGCGTTCACTGAAATGATACAGTGGACAAAGCAAGGCAAATTATGGACATTCCCAATTGATAATGAAGTTGGTAAGACTATAAAGTTCTTTGTTCTATTCTAGGAAATTTTCTTCATTAAAACGTTTGCCCAAACATAATATGCATGCACCTTATTTATGGTCAACCAAAGTTTCAGCAAACATTGTCAAGGGTCCTGAGAACACTAAGATTTCAGCTCATACACTTGCTGGTTAATATATTTGAGCTAAACCATCCAGAGGACTTGAGGAGCAGCTCACCTTTTATGGCTAAGCCTGAACCAGACAACTCAGATTCTTCCCTTCCCCTACACAATGACTTTGAAGTTGGCTAGAAGTATGGTGGGTCCTACATCATTGATCATCAGGGCATCAGAGCTGAGCGTTCTGTTGACAGACAGAAGGTAGTTACACTGTTATTGTGGCACCATAACTTGTCACCCTTCAACTTTGCTTCCAGATACAGTTCTGTATTGTATTCCTTTTTTGAAAGCTGTGCTGAAAGTGGGAGCTTCACTACTTGTGCACAAAGAAATGTACTGTATATTCCCTTTATGTGTTTGCCCTTAGGACAATTATTCGTTTACCTGTACTATATACAGTGGGGTATGCTATAACGAATCTAATTGGTTCTAGAACCTTGTTCGTTATAGCATTCATTCTTTATAGGATTAATCCGTTCCAGGCCCCCAAATACAACCACTTAACACTGAAAAACATAATATTAAATTGTAAAAATTGTAAAAAAGTGCATAAATATGCATCTAAACCCTTGAAATAAAGAATATCATTAATACTTTTAATACAGAAACAATAAATTAGTAAAAAAAAAAAAAAAAAATTATAATGTTCGTTGTAGGAGTTTCGTTCGTTATAGCATTATCAATTTTATAGGTAAAACCGTTCGTTATAGGAATATTCGTAGTAGGATCCGTTCGTTATAGGAATATTCGTAGTAGGATCCATTCGTTATAGCATACCCCACTGTATATCTGTGTGTAGACACACACACACACACATATTTACAATACTGGTAAAAGAAATTACTGTCTCTAGAACAAATGGCTCCCTGTCCCAGCCGCGAAAATGACGGCAACTTTAAAACTACTCACAGACATTCTTGGGTACATCTAGGGTGTCACCCGCAAATAATAAAGGACCACGAAATAAAAATCCACAAACTTGGGGGACCCCCTGTACACATAGTGTATATGGGTCTATAATGTTTTATTGTTGTAATTTTTGTAGTAGGGGAAAGTGCCTCGATAAGTCGGAATTTGGGAAAACTCGGCAAGGACAGAGCCCCACATGTGCCGAGTTATCGGGGATTTACTGTGTACACACATATATTATGCTAACATATACGCATTCATTCGTAATTTTAAATACTTATACAACATAAACACGAGATTCCATGAGGTTTCGGAAGCGGAGGATAGAGAAAACACACGTCTCGGTGGAGGGACTCAAGAAACTGGCGAGTGTAAACATCCCATAATTGACCCCCCGAAATATAAAAAATTTTGCATGCTGCATTCAAAATGATCTGAATTCCAGAATGTATGCCACACTTCTCCACTTATCATTCGAGAATGTATGTTGCCGTTATTGAGTTAAGCGGCCATAATCACTCTACTGTATTATGATATGCAGTAAACTGCTGACGCTGTATTTACTACATACATTTACATATTTCCCATCTCTGTTTAAACATCCCACAGGTTAACATCACATCCACAGTGTTCTAAGAGCTAAGTAGATGTTCACCTTTAAAACATTGTTCTGTTACCAATAAGTGCTGTAATATGATTTTTGTAAGCAATTTACTGAAAATATGAATTTTCTTTAGTAAATACTGTACTATATCATTTGTGAAAGGTTTGTGTCATTGTGACCGCTACTTCAAGACGCTTCTAGAATTACAGACGATATATTGCCATTTAGTGGTATTCATGTGTAGGCACTACACCAGTAACTGATCACAGGGTCAAAATTCTTGGGCTGGTGTACATCTAAGTTTTTATCTTTTACTTCACTTTTATTCTCTTCACCACAGATCGGCTCATTAGCCACTTGGGCGGTCGGTCACGTCTCTGTTACCCACTGTTGGCAAGTGCTGGGCGTGCACTGGCTCATGAATGTATATGAACCTGCTCCAGTGTTGGTCAAGTCGGGGGTTTGGGTTGAACACATCTCAACTTTTAACATGGGATCTTAGGGGAAATTGGTTCCCACTGAACAAGAATAAAACTCATTATCTCCATTATCGTCAACATTTTAGGGCCATTTTCCATATTGGAATGGATTACCTGATGATAACTGTTGGGTAAAACTAATATGGGATGTAACCTCCTCCTCCCCCCCCCCAAGCCCAGGTACTGTACTGTACCAGCCAGGCAAATGCAGCAAAAGCAGGGGATAAATGTAGCTCTGGTGACCTTGTTGTCATCAGACAAATTAAAGTAAAAGAATTATTGCTGGATGCCTTTCTTAACACACCATCCCACAGAATAGGAACAGCTAGCAAGGCAAGGTCACAACTCCCTGGGGTAATCAAAGATTATACCGGCCTACCTAGCAAACACTTTTCAAGAACACATCAATTGTTAAGTGGAGCTCCTACTTGTAACTCACAAAAAGTGAACTTGTGGATACACAGAATTTACTGTATTTCCAAACAACTGTTTTTGAAAGTATTTATTTAAGTCTAATAAAAAATTAAGTTTTTTCTTCTTAAATAATAAGTACAAATATTATGTCCAGGTTTCAAGATAAGAATTTAGAGTAATAGCTAAACTACCCAGGTTTTTACTATGTGGGTATCGTTTTTGTCAGTTCTGCCATCATTTGATAAAAAGTGTACAGTACCTACAGTACTAACATGCCACCTTGAGAAGTTAGTAAGGGACTTGGTTGTTGTTGTTGAGCTGTAACCATGAGGCCTCTACGAGAAGGTAGAATGGAATACAGGTTTTTTGTCAGACTTTTTGTTTTGCTTAATCCCCCCAACCCCCTAAAGCAAAAAATTTTAAAATTTGTACAGTAACCTTTATTAATACTTGCAGGTTTGGAAGAGGAAAAGAGTGTTGGTTTTCATGAACACATTTTCCTGGAGCAGCACCTGGAGGGTTGGTGTCCACGACGGGGACCTATCAGGCACTTTATGGAACTCGTATGTACGGGACTTTCTAAAAATCCCCACCTAACTGTTGAACGTAAACAAGCTCACATTCAGTGGTATAAAAACTATTTTGCCGAAAAGGAAGAAATACTGAAAGAAATTGGAGCAATAGAAACTTCCCAATAACACTTGGGAATTTTAAATTATTAAAATATTGTTGATTAGTAACCTAAAATTTTGTGGAAAATTAATTTGTTTATTTCTTTTAAGGATAGTCTCAGAAGAGACATACTGTAATTATTTTATTTATTTTTATCATTGTCCTATTGTTTGAGCACAACAACTTTTAGGCAAGAAACCAAAAGTTATGTAATTTTCAACTTTAAGATTTAGATCTGCTGTCTTCAGAAGTACAGTACAGTACTCTCCAGTGTTGCAGGTCCCATAATGGAGAATCCAACACTTACAAATAAAGTAAATTAATATACATTAGAGAGTTTTGTACAGTATTACAGGCTGGCAGAGTCAACAGCATGTCCAATCCCCTAGTTGATGCCATGCTCCTTAGTCATTTATGAAGTGTCTTTCCCCAATGTAGCCATCCCCTCCTTCTTTTGTGTCTTCCTCAATTCTATCTTCTTTCTATTTCCTTCTTCATCAACCACATGTGAGTTATCTCTCTAAAACCCAACTTTTTCCTGATCCCTTTCTTCACTCACCCGGTACAGTCAGACCATACATTACTTTTACCAAGAGTGTGATAGGGTTGCTGAGCGTGATTGTGACGTTATTTGCCTTTTTTATTATTTGAAAAAGTCAATTCATACTGAAAAGTAAATTGCATTTTGACAAGTGACAGAATGGGGTGACTGGTAGCTCCATGAATTACTGTATTGATACTGAAGTCTGTTATACCATGGGTACGTTATACGTGGAACTCCCATCTAATGTGCTGTATATGGAGGTTTCACTGCACTACATTTCATCACTAATTAGATCACCACTCTTATTTAACTAATAATATTGCTCTTGTATGTAAAGAGTGATGTATTATGTTTCCAATTATTCAGAAAGTTTTCCTTGTAAAGTTATTATGAAAAAGGAAATAAATATAACTAACAATAATTGATCATTTAACAGTGTGTTAGGTAATGTCTTAAACGATGGGATACTGTATGTAAAGACACACATCACTCCATGAAGCAGCTAAATTCTTGCCTAAAAATTAATCTTCCCTAAGAAAAATAATTCAAATAACAATGAAGTAAAGTAAAGATCAGCTGCAAAGTTTTTGAAAATTATTGCACATAAATTGGTGAAATGTTTAATGTTATCATAGTAAACTATGTAAATAAAACTAATTGTTTTAACCATAAATTTAACTTGTACATTATGTCCTTTCATAAGAACACAGCACACTAGTTGTCTAGTAGCAACACAATCATTAATCAGGTATTACAGTGGTAGTGAGCAGCGAGAAAGATGTAGATTATTGAGACAAGACACATCACCGCACACTAACTAAACATACCATCAGACAATACAATGGATCAGCAACACAAATTAAAGGAAGAACCTTTTCTTCGAAATTTGCATAATAATATGATAAGTGAAGAGCCACACAATCATATCCTATTATATATCATTTCACAACAAACACTCACTGAACTGTACTTTGTATAATCCAGTTTTGTAAGAAAATGGACACTTGCACTATGTACCACATCATGAATATTCAGAAACTGAGTAACAGGACAGAAATGCTCACACTGTTATGCAATACTGTACTCGTAACACTAACCCAGTTACACCCATAAAGACCCGCGTAGTTAAAGTGCAGTGCTGTACATGTACTGTACTGTACTTGTAACGAATTATTAAATAAACATCACTAGATCCACTTCATATATGTATATAGAGTGGATTGTGTTCACACTCGGGGAGGAAGTGTGGTATGCTGTGAAGTGAGGAGCTAAGCCTAGTCAATGGAAATTAAATTTCAAGTACTGTAGAGCATTTAAATTGTTGCTAATAACTCTCAACATTATTTAAATTAAAGTGAAATGATTCAGATGAAGTAAAGGTTTGGATTACCGGTACTGAGGTACAGTACAGGGGTCCTGAGAACGTTCTTAAGTCGGAACACATGCTAAGTGCATACCGTACTTACAGATCAATGTTTAAAATCCCACTATATCATAACCTAAATCCTTATATACAGTACATCTAAAATCACTTAATTTAACACAAAAGAATAAATAGGATGACAAAATGCAGTAAATGAAAGTAAAAAATAAGTCACCAGGTAAATAAAATACCGTACAGTAAATTTCAAGCTTAACCCCGTTCGTATTGGTGAGAGTTCATAAGTCGGGGACCCCTTGTAATGTGATTGAGTTGGTGTCGCATTTAATTTCCTGCTACATAAAAAAAAAAATCAAATCTCCAGTCATATTTACTGATATAACCAGGTCAAGGATTCTCTTGTAGTAACGTGTACCTCTGAGAACAACATCAGACTGACTCATTTCGGGTAAAACAAAGCTGATTTATAATAACTTGGTGGATTATATCGTCCACAGTAAAAATTAAAATATCTAATTTGCTTATCTTTGAGAACTGAGAATTTTTATCAAGAAAACTAATGGTGTTGATACTTACATGGACTTCCTGATGTTACTGAGGACTGGAGTGCCTGTGACTGACTCATAAGCATATATGATGACCAGGGAGGTGAAGGCAACAGTAGCCAAGATTTCTATCAGCAGACTCACATTGTCTGCTGATAGGTCAGTGTTTACCAACGTTGTTGCCAGTTCCAGACCCATAGTGCCAAGTTGTTCTATGAAAGTTAGGTACAAAAAAGTGGGATATCATTCGAAATGCCCAAAAACTTAGTGAGGAATATGGAATACAACATTTAAGAACATACTGTACAATATTCATAAGTCAAGATCGCACAGTAATGCAGAGGAAATAGCGCAAAGAAATCCTTGTGAGTTTCAAGCAAAATAGAAAAGAATTGATGGATCCCCCAGCCCTACAGCCTCTCACCCAGGAGGAGGTGCACACACCATATAAATAATGATATATCTGATCACACCCCACACAGTATGGTGAGTATAGTAAAAGAGGTGCAGTATACATCTGCTGAGAATGGAGGCCAGATCCACAACTAAGTTTGGAGCCACTACTGAGGACTATTTCTGGTATTTAAGTCATGTATACAAATACTGACACTTTCCTCTACAAGATAGCAGAGTTTGAATGCAATAAAGATCCATCAACCTGATACAGTTGGTGAATATTACCAGCATACTGTAGTGTGTAAAGCACTAAGAACATCTACTACAAAACAACGTAGTAAAGGACTACCAACATGGTTTTGTGCCGGGACGCTCCTGTTAACGTAATTTATAAGGTGCTGTATACAGATTCAGGAGTGTGGTGGCTTTTGACAGCATAACTCATGAAAGATTGAAAATTAAACTGGAAGGCTCCAGAATTTGGGGGAGCATCATAGCGTGGATCAAAAATTGTGTTTGTCACCCCAAGTAATGAGTGAAGATTAATGGCACAAAGTTATCATGTGTACTAATGACAAGTGGGTTACCACAGGACAGTGTACTGAGACAGGTTGTTTTTTATTGTTTCACAAACCGGTATGCCAGAAGCTTACACTCCTCCATACAAATGTATGCGGACGATGCTAAGTTATTCTGGAAAATTGAGAACCAAACAGACTGTGAACACCTACAGAAACATCTCTGTCAGCTTCAGGATTGGTCAAAGGAGGCATATCACATGTTCCAACAGGGCGAAGAAGCATCATTAAGTGAGTTCAGATGTAAAAAGGACCTGGGTGTGTATGTTGACAACGAACTGAAGGTCTTGGGCCACTTTGAAAGAAGGTAAACTAAGCAAGTAAGTCTTAAAGAAAGGTGGTCACATAACTAAACGGTCCAGCCCTCACAATGCTCCTCCACATTGAGGTGCTTCCCAGTTTGGTCCCCGAGATATGCTAGAGACTGTCAGTTGTTTGAAAATGTCTAAAGGACCAGACATTGATGCCTGCACTACTGCACCTCAGGCACGCAGAGAAACTGAAATGCCTTCAATTGCTTAGCTTATACTATAGGTGGGCAAGGGGTGACTTAGAAGTTTACAAACACCTCAGTGGACATTACTCAGTCGAGAGTTCATACTGGCAGGTGCCCGCCCCACTAGGGGTCACAAATTTTAAGTTTTAGGGTAAAAAAAATTAAATTAGCTCACAATCTCAGCATAGGCAGTCCACGACATGCTGATTAAGGATCTATGGTCGAAATTTTGAAAATAATTTGTCTTAATTGGAGTTCAATAAAACTCGCTGCACAAACTTGTACTGAAACTACCGGTGAACTCTAACAAGAGCATAGAGATAAATCTGCAATATAGGAAATGAGGATAAATCTGCAGTTATTAAAGGGTCAATGCTCAACACATACAGGTTGTCTGAGTTAAGTAGCGTGTATTACAAGTTGACAACACTTGTTCACCATGCTCGACTCGCCCGCATACTTGTGACGTTCACCCTAATGTCTCATCCCTGCCCCCATTTTTTTTTCTGAGAACTCTTCCCTGTCTCTCATTACCTCCCCGCCAGACATTTTTTTTAATGTAATCATCTGTGAGGTGAAATTTCCCTTATCCGTGTGAGAGTTGTGGAAGGATTGCGGTAGAGGAGCCACATGTTACTTTCCTTTAGAGAGTTACTGCCGTCAGGGTAGTTGTCAATAATGCCTCAATTTCCAAGTAAAACAAATTATCAAAGTAAATACCTGCAATACGGGTACATTATTTTATTGGCTAATATTTACAATATCATGCATATAGAAAAACACGACAGGAAACCATCTTACTTTAATTTTTAACATAAAGCGTAATCATCCTCAGGGTGGGCTGTTATATTCTTCTGCCAGAGTTATGAGCAAGTGTGTGGTGATCGACGGCGTCTACACACGTGCACACACAAAAAAATAGGAAAATTAAACAAGTTTGAGAAATTAGTCATTATTTTCAAGACTCTGCTAGGCTTTCTTCTGCCTTGTTCTACAATATTAGAGACTCTTGGGAGTGACATTGTGTTGTACTTTATAAGAGAAAATTTTAATAATATGTTACTTTACCTTTTGTCTCTGATAAATATTGAGGAAATACGTTTAAAATAGTAAAGCCAGTGTTACCAATCTGAGGAGTTGATGATGAAGGGGTAAAGACTATTCAGGGCCGGATTAACCATGAGGCACTGGCCTCAGGCCCCCCTACTCTAAGAGGCCCCCAAATGCAAACATTCTCGAAGTTGAAGCATATAAAACATGAACTTCGTTCAACGATGTCTTAGCAACGTCTCAATTTTCTATCTCTTATGAACATTGAATGTGTTATTTTGCAGAAGCTTAATATTGATGAAATTATTGATAAATTTTGGTATATTTTATATATATATATATATATATATATATATATATATATATATATATATATGTATATATATATATATATATATATATATATATATATATATATATATATATATATATATATATATATATTTCATGTAAATCCACAATGAAAACGTGGATAAGATAAATCTTGATAAAATCACACGGGGAAAATGGAAACAACGGAGCTTCATAGCTTTCGTCTTTATTCAAGACGTCTTCAGAGGCAACTGGATTACATGGACAGAGAGAGGCTTAAATATACAGGGTGACCTTAAAAACATGAGGTCAAGTCATAATGATGTCATCCACTAATCCCCACGCCAACACACACGTAGAGGAGCTTAAGAGAACGGGGGTGACGTGACTAGTCAGGTCACGCACTGTTTTTCCAGGCCGTAGGTCCGGGCTTGCAAGTACCCCTAGGTCTCTTTCACAGTCGACTTCTCTAGGTTGATGTTGTTAGGGCTGTATACATTGTCAGTATTTGTTCTTCCAATATTAAGTACGCTGCACTTGCTGGTGTTGAATTTCATTTGCCATTATTCAGACCACCCCTGCAGTTTATTTAGATCCTCCTGTAATGCATTTGCATCCTGCCCTGAATTAATTTGCCGCCCTATTTTGGTGTCATCCGCAAACTTGCTTATGTCACTGCTGATCCCAGTATCAAGATCGTTTATGTAGAATTGTAGATTATGAACAAGAGTGGGCCTAGTACTGACCCCTGGGGAACCCCACTTGTTAACGGCCCCACTCAGATTTAACACCATCTACACTGACCCTCTGTGTTCTATCGGTGAGCCATGATTTTATCCAATTTAAAACTTTCCCCTCGATACCATGAGCCTTAATTTTTCTCAGAAGCCTCTGACGCAGTACTCTGTCAAATGCTTTGCTAAAGTCTAAGTAAATAACATCGTAATTTTCGTCATTATCTACTACCTCGAAGACTTTCCTCTAAAACGTCAGCAGATTTGTTAGACAAGATTTTCCCTTTATAAACCCGTGTTGAGAGTCGTAGATTAATTTGCTTTCTCTAGATGCGATCGGATGCTATCTGCTATAATTGATTCACGAAATTTCCCCACTACTGACGTCAAACTGATCGGCCGGTAATTTGACGCTTATGCTCTGTCTCCCTTTTTGAATATGGGTACTACATTTGCCTGTTTCCACAAGTCTGGCACAACTCCCGTGTCTCATGATTTTGTAAATAAATATACGAGGGGTCCGCTAATCTGTTCCCTACACTCTTTTAAGACTCGAGGGAAAATTTCATCCTGCCCTGGGGATTTTGTCTTCTTTAGTTTATTTATCCTCTTAAGAACATCCTCTTTTCTGATGGTGATATTCCTTAATTTCACTTCTTCCTTTCCCCTAAATATCAGTTCCACCTCTGGAATTTCCTCGCGAATTTCTTCTGTGAAAACTGATAAGTAGTAGTTGTTCAATGCTTTGCTTATTTCTTCACTGCCATTTATCATTTCTTCCCTCCCTGACTTTAAAGGCCCAACTTTGTCCTTGACTTTTGCTCTATATACCTGGAAAGGCCTAGGAGTGTGGAGTGACACTATACAGTACATAGCAACACCACCACCACCTTCAGGAAATTACTTCACCATACCCTGACTTGCACCTTCTCTCTTCTTACAATTTGTTTACATGACTCAACAAACGTGACGTAATGGTACACCAATCCTGTACTATACCGGGAATGACAAAACTTTAGTGAACTTGACTTGCCAGTGTCGTGTCCTTCACTTAATGCTTTACTATAACTAGTAACTTAATCACACTGGGGACACTGTTTCGCTCAGATCTCAGATATGTACAGTGTATGTCAGGCTCAAAGAACGAAAATTAACCACAACGCGTTGTGGTTGTTTGTAAAATAACCAGAAAGCTAAATTTTGCTACAGGTTAGGTAACGTTAGGTTACGTTACGTTTGTTTGGGTTGTGTTTGATTAGGTGTGTTGAAATTGGGTTAGGTTAGGTTGCATCCGGTAAAACCCAAGAGGCAAAATTTCGTTTTCTGGTTCTTTTGAAAATATCCACAACGCGTTGTGATCGTTTTCGTTCTTTGAGTCTAACATGTTCATTAGATTGATTCTTATTGAAGCGTTTTAATATTGCACATATGGTTGTGGAGGAGACAACATGAGGTTATATTTCACACGTTGAGGGATATGAACAATGCTGACATGACGTTCTCATAGTGAAGTGTTCGCTCTCTCGCCGGACAGTGGCCTAGTTTGCGGACAACTTAACCACTGTGTTCCGGTTTCTTTAGACATACGCTCTCATTATGCTCACCAGATGGTACGTAACGTAACCCCAATATTATAATTGGTTACTCACTTCACTCTTGAGGCTCCGCCCCCTTGAGCGATCCTTTATGTAAAAGCCCAAAAACTGAATCGAGTCGTGACGGTGTTCAACAGGTCTCTGTAATAACGTTACTGTTATGGCTCAATGACCCCAAGTTTAACACTATGATTAGCGACGTCTGGCAGGGTGACTGTGGTACAGTGTTTAAAGACGTCACTATTTTGGCCCTGCCCCCCCCCCCCCCTCCAGAGATCTTAAGTTTACTGTAATAATAAGCTGAACGAGGCGCGCGACGTGATGACCGAGGCGGAGTGTGAGGTCCAAGTTATTGTGTTTGAGGAGCTGCCGTGAATCTGGCACTTCCCGCTCCGTCCTCCTGAGGTACACACGTTGTTGCTCTTCAGGTGGTCGTCCCCGCGGCTGACATGAGTCAACTGACGGGTGAGTTGTGATTTTTTTAACATGATTTCGTTAAGCAAACTTTATAATTATATTAGAAACACTTTTACATGAAGAATGTTAAAAACTACTTAAGGTTATTCAGTATCAGTAATATGGATATTAGTTAAGACTTTAATGAAGAGTATTCTTAAATTACAAGCATCACACACACAGTGTATATATATATATGTATATGAAGTTAAACAATGCCCAAAACATCATTATCTGTATTTAAATTATTCCAAGAAGTAAGTGATGATAATTACCAGACACAGAGAGGTAGTGGTGGTGAGTACAATACATTAAAACTCTCAAGGCTGAAGTGACTGATCCAGAGTGTGAGGGAACAAATGCTTTGGCAGAGGAGAACTTTATATAGTAACCAATACAGTGTAGAACACTTAGTGGTGAGAGGACTTGGTAGTAGTGAGCAAAGAAGAGTGTTTATCATGTCCACCATTTATCGCTTTGTTACAGTACAGTGTTAGTAAACCTGCCGTGTTTAGTTAAGATACAGTGTTAGTAAACCTGCCGTGTTTAGTTAAGATACAGTGTTAGTAAACCTGCCGTGTTTAGTTAAGGTTCACACTGGTCAACATCTTCACACTTAACCCAACGATTCGAACCCCTGATTATATTGCTTAGGTGGCGAGACCGGTAAATTGAACCACCACTAACCTTCTACACGTTTGTTAAACCAACCAACTAATGCTGAAAAATAGTTAAATTACAATGTTTACAATACGACCGGCAAATACCACACCCCTTATCCTAACCCACAACCCATACACCTGACCCACACCTCATACCCTCCCCACCTTGTCATCCTCATCCTTTACCTTCCCCACCTTGTCATCCTCATCCTTACCTTCTCCATGATCTATTAGTCAGTCTCCTTGCCGTCGTCTTGTTTACTCAGACCCCCCCCCCCCTTCACATCATACCTGATCTTCCTCATATCAGCAATACTTCCTCCATTTCTGATGTCTACCCCTCTCCCTTCCTCCTCCTCTCCCCCCACCAACTCTTGGCCCTCAGCAGATGGCCAGAAGTCCCAGTTTTCCCGTTGTGAAATTATAATGAAGAGCGACAAAGAATTGGCCCAAAGTGCATTTTAGTGTTACGTTCATCGACCTCTTTATAATGCTGAGTGAACAACTAGGCCAAGTGGGGAGCAAACGTTCTGTCAGCGCTCAATTATCATCATTAAATATATAAGTTTTTTGCAGTAATATATACCGGCTGTTGTAGTTAGTGGTTAAAGATAAAAAAATAAAGTAAAACAAATCATCAACATGAATCACGTGTTTGGTGAGTCCTACTTATGGCTAATGTTAAAAAAAATGACAAAAATATATTTAACAGATTTAAACCTCAGTTGTCTGGACTCAACAGTTAATCTGGGTCATGTTATCGACTTGTCATATGTACATTAACAACATGAGCCTGTGCTGGCACCTTCTTACCACCAGTATTAAGTGATGAACTACAGTATCGAATTATTTGGTTCACTACTTCCAATATATTCTCATCCTCCACCCCATCCTTGTCCTCCACCCCATCCTTGTCCTCCACTCCTCCCTTATCCTCCACCCCATCCTTGTCCTCCATCCCATCCTTGTCCTCCACCCAGCCTTGTCCTCCACCCACCCTTGTCCTCCACCCCATCCTTGTCCTCCACCCAGCCTTGTCCTCCACCCACCCTTGTCCTCCATCCCATCCTTGTCCTCCACCCCATCCTTGTCCTCCACTCCTCCCTTATCCTCCACCCCATCCTTGTCCTACACCCCATCATCATCCTCCATCCCATCCTTGTCCTCCATCCCATCCTTGTCCTCCACCCATCCTTGTCCTCCACCCACCCTTGTCCTCCACCCCATCATCATCCTCCATCCCATCCTTGTCCTCCACTCCTCCCTTATCCTCCACCCCATCCTTGTCCTCCACCCATCCTTGTCCTCCACCCATCCTTGTCCTCCACCTTGTCTTTGTCCTCCACTCCTCCCTTATCCTCCACCCCATCATCATCCTCCACCCCATCCTTGTCCTACACCCCATCATCATCCTCCACCCCAGCCTTGTCCTCTACCCCATCATCATCCTCCACCCCATCATCATCCTCCACCCCATCCTTGTCCTACACCCCATCATCATCCTCCATCCCATCCTTGTCCTCCATCCATCATCATCCTCCACCCCATCCTTGTCCTCCACCCATCCTTGTCCTCCACCCATCCTTGTCCTCCATCCATCCTTGTCCTCCACCCATCCTTGTCCACCACCTTGTCTTTGTCCTCCACTCCTCCCTTATCCTCCACCCCAGCCTTGTCCTCTACCCCATCATCATCCTCCACCCCAGCCTTGTCCTCTACCCCATCATCATCCTCCACCCCATCTTTGTCCTCCACCCCATCATCATCCTCCATCCCATCTTTGTCCTCTACTCCATCATCATCCTCCATCCCATCCTTGTCCTCCACCCTATCTTTGTCCACCACCCATCCTTGTCCTCTACCCCATCATCATCCTCCACCCCATCATCATCCTCCACCCCATCCTTGTCCTACACCCCATCATCATCCTCCACCCCAGCCTTGTCCTCTACCCCATCATCATCCTCCACCCCATCATCATCCTCCACCCCATCTTTGTCCTACACCCCATCCTCATCCTCCATCCCATCCTTGTCCTCCATCCATCATCATCCTCCACCCCATCCTTGTCCTCCACCCATCCTTGTCCTCCACCCATCCTTGTCCTCCACCCATACTTGTCCTCCACCCATCCTTGTCCTCCATCCATCCTTGTCCTCCACCCATCCTTGTCCTCCACTTTGTCTTTGTCCTCCACTCCTCCCTTATCCTCCACCCCAGCCTTGTCCTCTACCCCATCATCATCCTCCATCTCATCATCATCCTCCATCCCATCCTTGTCCTCCACCCAAGCCTTGTCCTCCACCCCATCTTTGTCCTCCACCCATCTTTGTCCTCCATCCCATCTTTGTCCTCTACCCCATCATCATCCTCCATCCCATCCTTGTCCTCCACCCTATCTTTGTCCACCACCCATCCTTGTCCTACACCCCATCCTTGTCCTCCACCCCAGCCTTGTCCTCTACCCCATCATCATCCTCCATCCCATCCTTGTCCTCCACCCCATCCTTGTCCCACACCCCATCCTTGTCCTCCACCCCATCCTTGTCCCACACCCCACCCTTGTCCCACACCCCACCCTTGTCCTCCACCCCATCCTTGTCCCACACCCCACCCTTGTCCCACACCCCACCCTTGTCCCACACCCCACCCTTGTCCTCCACCCCACCCTTGTCCTCCACCCCATCCTTATCCTACACCCCACCCTTGTCCTCCACCCCATCCTTGTCCTCCACCCCATCCTTGTCCCACACCCCATCCTTGCCCAACACCCCATCCTTGTCCTCCACCCCATCTTTGTCCTCCACCCCATCTTTGTCCTCCACCTCATCATCATCCTCCACCCCATCCTTGTCCCACACCCCATCCTTGCCCAACACCCCATCCTTGTCCTCCGCCCCATCTTTGTCCTCCACCTCATCATCATCCTCCAACTCATCTGTCTTCCACTCCAACCTTGTCCTCCACCTCACCCTTGTCCTCTACCCCATCCTTGTCCCCCACTCAATCCTTGTCCTCCACCACACCCTTGTCCTCCACCCCATCTTTGTCCTCCACCTCATTATCATCCTGCAACTCATCTGTCTTCCACGCCAACCTTGTCCTCCACTTCACCCTTGTCCTCTACCCCATCCTTGTCCCCCACTCAATCCTTGTCCTCCACCACACCCTTGTCCTCCACCCCATCCTTGTCCTCCACCCCATCTTTGTCCTCCACCTCATTATCATCCTCCAACTCATCTGTCTTCCACTCCAACCTGGACCTCCACCACACCCTCATCCTCCACCCCATCCTTGCCCCCACCTCATCCTTGTCCTCCATTCCACGCTTATCCTCTACTCCTCCCTTATCCTCCACCCCATCCTTGCCCTCGACTCCATCCCTGCCCTTCACTCCACCCTTATCCTTAACTCCATCCTTGCCCTCCACTTCATCCTTGCCCTCCACTCTACCCTTGTCCTTCACCCCACCATCATCATCCACTTCACCCCATCATCATCCTTCACTCTATCCTTGTCCACCACCCCATCATTATTTTCTACCCCATCCTTGTCCTCCACCCCATTGTTATTATCCACTCTATCGTCATCCTCCACCCCATCATCATCCTTCACTCTATCCTTGTCCACCACCCCATCCTTGCTCTCCACCCCTGTCCTCCACCACCCCATCCTTGTCCTCTACCCCAACCTTGTCCTTCACCCCAACGTCATCCTCCACCCCATCCTTGTCCACCGCATTCTTGTCCCCCAACCTTGTCCTCTACCTCATCGTCATCCTCCACCCCATATTTGTCCTCCACCACCCCATCCTTGTCCACCACTCCATTGTAATTATCCACTCCATCGTCATCCTCCACCCCATCCTTGTCCTCCACCCCATTGTAATTATCCACTCCATCGTCATCCTCAGGACCGGATTAACCATGAGGCACTTGAGGCACTGGCCTCAGGCCCCCATACTCTAAGAGGCCCCCAAATGCAAACATTCTCGAAGTTGAAGCATATAAAACATGAACTTCGTTCAACGATGTCTTAGCACCGTCTCAATTTTCTGTCTCTTATGAACATTGAATGTGCTTTTAGCATCCTAGTGGTCCAGCGGTTAACGTTCCCCGGACACAGTAAACCCCAAGTTGATCTGTGCCTCGGGCCCCTATTAAGCTTAATCCGTCCCTGGTCATCCTTCACCCCATCTTTGTTCTCCACCCAAACCATAGCCTCCACCTCATCGTCATCCTCTTCCCCAATCATATCCCCCACCTCATCGTAATCCTGTTCCCCATTCTTGTCCTCCACTCCGTCGTCATCCTCCACCCCATCCTTGTTCTCTACCCCATACTTGTCTTCCACCCCAATCTTGTCCTCCACTCCATCGTCATTCCCCACACCATCGTTGTCCTCCACCCCATCGTCATCCTCCACCCCATTATCATCTTACACTCCATCGTCATCCTCCACTCCAGCATTGTCCACCACTCCATCGTCATCCTCCACCCCATTATCATCCTCCACTCCACCGTCATCCTCCACCCCATTATCATCCTCCACTCCATCGTCATCCTCCACCCCATCATCATCCTTCACTCCATCGTCATCCTCCACCCCAGCATTGTCCTCCACTTCATCGTCATCTTCCACCCCATTATCATCCTCCACTCAATCGTCATCCTCCAACCCATCGTAGTCCTTCACCCGATCGTTGTCCATCACTTCATCGTCATCCTCCACCCCATCGTCATCCTCCACTCCATTATCTTCCGCCACTCCATTGTCATCCTCCACTCCATCGTCATCCTCCACTCCATCGTCATCCTCCACTCCATCGTCATGCTCCACCCCATCGTCATCCTCCACTCCATCGTCATCCTTCACTCCATCGTCATCCTCCACTCCATCGTCATCCTCCACTCCATCGTCATCCTCTAATCCATCGTTGTCCTCCACCCCATCGTCATCCTCCACTCATCGTTGTCCCACACCCCATCGTCATCCTCCACTCCATCGTCATCCTCTAATCCATCGTCATCCTCCACCCAAACCTCATCCTCTAATCTATCGTTGTCCTCCACTCCATCGTCATCCTCCACTCATCGTTGTCCCACACCCCATCGTCATCCTTCACTCCATCGTCATCCTTCACTCCATCGTCATCCTCCACCCCATCCTCATCCTCTAATCTATCGTCGTCCTCCACTCATCGTTGTCCTTCACCCCATCGTCATCCTTCACTCCATCGTCATCCTCCACTCCATCGTCATCCTCCACCCCATCCTCATCCTCTAATCTATCGTTGTCCTCCACTCCATCGTCATTCTCCACTTCATCGTCATCCTCCACTCCATCGTTATCCTCCACTCCATCGTCATTCTCCACTTCATCGTCATCCTCCACTCCATCGTCATCCTCCACCCCATCCTCATCCTCTAATCCATCGTTGTCCTCCACTCCATCGTCATCCTCCACTCCATCGTCATCCTCCACTCCATCGTCATCCTCCACTCCATCGTCATCCTCCACTCCATCGTCATCCTCCACCCCATCGTCATCCTCCACTCCATCGTCATCCTCCACTCCATCGTCATCCTCCACTCCATCGTCATCCTCCACTCCATCGTCGTACTTCACTCCATCGTTGCCCCCCACCCCATCATTGCCCCCCACTCCATCGTTGTCCTCCACCCCATCGTCATCCTCCACCCCATCGTCATCCTCCACTCCATCGTCATCCTCCACTCCATCGTCGTACTTCACTCCATCGTTACCCCCCACCCCATCATTGCCCCCCACTCCATCGTTGTCCTCCACCCCATCGTCATCCTCCACTCCATCGTCGTCCTCCACCCCATCGTCATCCTCCACCCCATCGTCATCCTCCACTCCATCGTCATCCTCCACTCCATCGTCGTACTTCACTCCATCGTTGCCCCCCACCCCATCATTGCCCCCCACTCCATCGTTGTCCTCCACCCCATCGTCATCCTCCACTCCATCGTCATCCTCCACTCCATCGTCGTACTTCACTCCATCGTTGCCCCCCACCCCAACATTGCCCCCCACACCATCGTTGCCCCCCACCCCATCATTGCCCCCCCACTCCATCGTTGTCCTCCACCCCATCGTTGTCCTCTCCCCATTATCATGCTCCACCTCATCCCCCATTTTCCTTCCCATTATCAACACCTGCCTCATCTTACACCTACTCTCCTCTCAGTGTTGACGAGGCCAAGTTAATGAACTCATAATGCTGCATAATATGTACATTAATCCTTCTATATTGCAGATCGTTGCAGATTGTTGTAATTGTTGTTGTACCTACCCCAAAACCCTGATCCAAAAACTCATAATACCTTATAATCCTTGTGTGTGTAATTTCCATATCCCGTATCCTAATCCAAGCTTCTAAATATGTGTGCTCTGGTCTGGTGTATAATTCAAATCATTAATATAATTTGACCCAGAATAATTTAAAACTTGTATGTTGACCTGTAGTATAATCCATATCTCCCTGTACTATTGTCTTGTAATATAATCCTCCAACACCCTCCCACTGTAATATCCTCTCCTCCCTCTCCGATATCAACACCCTCCCACTGTAATATCCTCTCCTCCCTCTCCGATATCAACACCCTCCCACTGTAATATCCTCTCCTCCCTCTCCCATACCAACACCCTCCCACTGTAATATCCTCTCCTCCCTCTCCCGTACCAACACCCTCCCACTGTAATATCCTCTCCTCCCTCTCCCGTACCAACACCCTCCCACTGTAATATCCTCTCCTCCCTCTCCCATACCAACACCCTCCCACTGTAATATCCTCTCCTCCCTCTCCCGTACCAACACCCTCCCACTGTAATATCCTTTCCTCCCTCTCCCGTACCATCACCCTCCCACTGTAATATCCTCTCCTCCCTCTCCCATACCAACACCCTTCCACCCTCCTTCAACCTCTCCCCCACACTGTAATGTCCTCTCCTCTCCCATACCCTCACCCTTCCACTCCCCCCCACACTCTAATGTCCTCTCCTCCCCCACACTCTAATGTCCTCTCCTCCCCCACACCATCAGCCTCCCACTCTCCCTCACCTCAACAGTAAGGGCGGTCATATGTGGAGAAGTGCACCGCAGAGTCACCGTGAGCACCACCACCTGTTCCCTCCTGATGGGGAAGGCATTCATCGGCTGCAAGTTGGTGTGTTATGTTTTAAATCATGTCAACATAAGTCTTCACAGTGTTCACCCTGGCGGAGTTAGTGCATACAAACCTCTTTAATATGATACTGTAGGCGTCTAGCTACAGTAATCAGTCTTTATAGTTTATGTTACCTACAATATAATATATTGAGAAAACGTTAATGATACTTGCAGTAGAGACTGGGTGGGTCGCCCTGCTACAGTGGAGCCCCGACCTGTGCATCAATATCTTTACCAGGTCGAGTCTGTGTGTGTCTATGAATCTAAGGAAAAATTTAGTGGACAAAAAAAGAAAAAAAGATAAACGGTTCATACCTCAACCAGTACTATTTCTGATGGATCATTACGGTATTGGCTACATCTCCATGTAGTTCATCCCCGTAATGTAAGAACGCCCCTCAATCAGATCCACATTACACTGTCAGCGAGTAACCTTGATTGTTTGGCAGAGTGCGGTGATGACCTACAGTCCCTGGTGGTGCCGGACATCAAGGCAAAACACAACGTCATCAACACAACTTGCTGATGACTACAGATACTTATCTTGCAGCACTACGGAGGCTCAGTGACGGTAAACAAGACAATGTACTGTACGTTTATAATATTGTAACAGTGTAAAGGAAACATCCAGGTGAACTCATTTTAGTATCAAAAGATTGTGCCTGTGATCTACAAGAGGGGAATGTATAGTGCGTGTGTTTAGATAAGCGGTGACGTATATAATAAGATTCAGGTTTTATCCTGACTAAAAAAGCTTTAATGTTTTTCTTATTAATTCATGAAGAGAACCGAGGAAATTTAACGCACAAAACACCTGATCAGGGAACTATGAATTAAGAGTTAAAACTAATAGATGTTTTTAAACTGTTTCTTCGGCTGTCAGTACTGTACCTTCTTGGTTTAAAACTTTAAATAAATAATAAATACAAAACGAATATAAAAAACCTAAGATATTCGTTGTATTCAGGGAGTTATGAAAGAGTTGTATTATTATATTGTATCTTTTCTCTCTTAGGTTTGTGCATTGCTTCACCAAGCACTTTGATGCAGCGAGGGACTTCCTCATGTCTGTCAGCCGCGACTCCTACCATGTCAGCCGCGACTGTCACCCTTGATCAACCTTACAAGAACAACACAATTACATGTGACTAAAACTGTGACATATGTGACCATGTGAATATGACTATGTGTCATAATATGTGACAACGTGACAGACTGTGTGATATGTGACTACGTGACAGACTGTGTGACATGTGACCACATGACAGAATGTGTGACATATGTGACTACATGATAGACTGTGTCATGACCACGTGACACTGTGACATATGACCACGTGACACACTGTGACATGACCACGTAACAGACTGTGTGCCATGTGAACACGTGACAGACTGTGTAACATGACCACGTCACAGACTGTGTGACATGACCACGCCACAGACTATCCCATATGTGACCACGTGACACTGTGATATGTGACCACGTGACAGACTGTGTGCCATATGACCACGTGACAGACTGTGTGACATTACCACGTGGCATACTGTGTGACATTACCACGTGGCATACTGTGTGACATGACGTGACAGACTGTGTGACATTACCACGTGGCATACTGTGTGACATGACGTGACAGACTGTGTGCCATATGTGACCACGTGACAGACTGTGTGCCATATGATCACGTGACAAACTGACATATTTGACCACGTGACAGACTGTGACATGTGACCACGTGATCGAGACAGAGTGATACATATAAGAGACTTTGTAACATGTGATTGTAGGAGCCTGTATTATACATATGTGTGTGTGTTAAGGCTGGCATATATGACCATTACACCTGACTGTGAAAAGCGTGAGCAAGACACCGTGACACATGTGACTACCTCACGACTGGGACACATGATGAACGACTATGAGAGTGAGACACGGGTGACTATGAAACAGTAGGACACATACGACTGAGACTGACACAGGGGACTATGACACATACTACTACATGACAGTATGACACACACCGGACTATGACACATAAGAACATAAGAAAATAAGGAGTCTGCAATAGGCCGGTTGGCCTGTGCATGGCAGCTCCTGTCGAGAGTTACTACCACTCTATCATCCATGAATCTATCCAGTCTCCTTTTAAAGCTTTCCAGCGTTCCAGCATTTACTACAAAGTTGCTAAGCTTGTTCCACTCGTCCACCACCCTATTTGTGAACCAGTTTCTTCCTATCTCCCTCCTAAACCTAAACTTATCCAACTTAAATCCGTTGCTCCGAGTCCTATCCTGCTCGGATATTATAAGAACTTTATCTATATCCCCTTTATTGATTCCTTTCACCCACTTAAATACTTCTATCATATCTCCCCGCACTCTTCGTCTTTCTAGAGAATGCAAGTTTAGTTTCTTTAACCTATCCTGATATGGAAGGTTTCTAAGTCCCTGGATCATTATTGTCATTCTTCGCTGCACCGACTCTAGTGAATTTGATATCCATTCTATAATAAGGGCACCAGAACTGAACCGCATAATCGAGGTGCGGCCTGACTAGCGCAAGATATAGTTGCAATAAGACCTCTGCACTCTTATTACTTACACTTCTAGATATAAAACCCAGTACTCTGTTTGCCTTATTTCGAACATTAACGCACTGTTTTCTAGGCCGTAGGTCCGGGCTTACAAGTACCCCTAGGTCTCTTTCACAAGTCGACTTCTCTAGGTTGATGTTGTTAAGGCTGTATTCATTATCAGTATTTGTTCTTCCAATATTAAGTACGCTGCACTTACTGGTGTTGAATTTCATTTGCCATTTTTCAGACCACCCCTGCAGTTTACTTAGATCCTTCTGTAATGCATTTGCATCCTGCCCTGAATTAATCTGCCGCCCTATTTTGGTGTCATCCGCAAACCACTACATGGCAGTATGACACAGGGGACTATGACACAAACCACTACATGACAGTATGACACAGGGTACTATGACACATACCACTACATGACAGTATGACACACGGGACTATGACACAAACCACTACATGACAGTATGACACACGGGACTATGACACATACCACTACATGACAGTATGACACACCGGACTATGACACATGGTGTTCATAAGTTGTCAACCAAACACAATGAAAGTCAATAAGTTTTGTTTTGTGTGATATTCCTGTATCACGACGATAAGTGTGTCGCCAAGTACCTGTATAGAATGTGTATGTGTTTATTTATGTGGCTGTGGCCGTGTATATACTTACATATGATCATAACTATTTTATTTGCCTCAGTGTACATAAAAACATAAAGAATGGAGGAAACTGCAGCGGGCCATACTGGGCAGTCCCATTTACACCCAACTCCTATCGCTCATATATCCATCCAACCTATGTTTGAAGCTATCCAAGGTCATCGAGTTACTTGAATCTGATAGTAACACAAATAATGAATTTCTGAGGAAGAATTATGGAGATAAAGTAAATATTAATACAAATACCACATATTATTATAGTCAGTAGCTGTTGGCTGGTCACAAGAGGACAGTGGTCGGCGGGGAAAGGTGGTCACTAGCATACATTGGTCACCATTAAGTCATCTGAATCAAGTCATCAACCACTACACCCTGACCTGACCTGTGTGTGTGTGTGTGACCGTCAAGTCATCCACCACTACACCCTGACCTGACCTGTGTGTGTGGCCGTCAAGTCATCTACCACTACACCCTGACCTGACCTGTGTGTGTGGCCATCAAGTCATCCACCACTACACCCTGACCTGACCTGTGTGTGTGGCCGTCAAGTCATCTACCACTACACCCTGACCTGACCTGTGTGTGTGGCCGTCAAGTCATCCACCACTACACCCTGACCTGACCTGTGTGTGTGGCCATTAAGTCATCCACCACTACACCCTGACCTGACCTGTGGGTGTGGCCATAGTGAAGATTATATGGCGTTAGGTGACTGAGTCTGATACATAATATCTAAAACACAAACCTACTCGACAAGGATGACTCAAGAAATATTAACTACGTACTGTATATCCCTATAAGAACAGATCTTAGTAAAGTATCGAGTGTACATAAGAATGGAGGAAACTGCAGCGGGCCTATTGGCCAATACTGGGCAGTCCCTATTGCTCATATATCCATCCAACCTATGTTTAAAGCTATCCAGTGTATTCGAGTTAATGATGATGTTTGGTAACTTGCTCCATTCATCCACTACTCTATTTCCAAACAAATGGTTACCTATCTCGCACCTAAATCTAAATTTGTCTAATTTAAAACCATTGCTACGAGTTCGCTCCAGTTTGGATAGTTTGAGGACCTTTGTTATATCACCTTTGTTTAGCCCTGGCTTCCATTTATACACCTCGAATATATCGCCCCTCACTCTACGTCTTTCGAGGGAGTGCAAATTAAGATGCTTTAACCTGTCTCTGTACTCAAGGTTCCTAATGCCCGGGATTATTCTTGTCATTCTCCTCTGAATGCTTTCTAGGGATTATATATCCATTCTGTAGTACGGTGACCCGAACTGAATTGTGCAATCCAAGTGAGGTCACAAAAGCGCAAGATATAGTTTGAGGATGATCTCTCTAATCCTGTAACTAACACTCCTTTGTATGAACCCAAGTACTTTGTTAGCCTTGTTTCGACTTCTCAATCTTTCTCCTGACCTAAACGACGCAATAATTCTCAGTTGCACCGATGTCTGGCTTCATTTATTAAAGGTTCTAATATAGATAAAAATGGTCTTACTTCGCCTACCAACGCCTCTGGCCCCTACAAGTGTGTTTGTGTTTTAACCCCTTGTGTACGTGGAGAGGGGGGGGGGGGTGTGAGATAAATAAAGTGTTAAAAGCGGCGTCCTGTAGTGAAGGTGTTAGTGTATAAACTGTGTTCTGGTCTAGACCAATCACATCATCACGTGACCCTAAACACTCATACACAGAAAACACAAACATTATCTAGCCTCGACTATACCATGTGACCTATACCATATACGAGTATACACTGACATAAACCACCACGTTATCTTGAACAGTCACACACTAAACCACCACGTTATCTTGGCCAATCACACACTAAACCACCACGTTATCTTGGCCAATCACACACTAAAGCACCACGTTATCTTGACCAATCACACACAGTATAAGGAGAGCATTACGACACACACACACACACACTCTCTCCTCAACCAAATGTTAAGAAAGCGAGATAACAATGAAGACAGCGGCAGGTCAGGTAATTAGCCACTGGGAGACTTATTTACTTGTACTTATTTATGTGTGAGTCTTATTTGTGTGTTGTTTATGTGTGAGTCTTGTGTGTTGTAAATGTTTCTCTAGATCAGGGGTTCTCAACCAGGGGGGAATTCAGGTTTTCAGGGGGGGGGGGGGGGAAACTGATTCGGGGCAAGAGATATGTTCGATGAGAAATCAATCACAGAATTTTGGCCCTTGATGTGCGATTCCTACCCAAAAGTGGCAGAAAGAGCTATCCGTGCATTGCTTCCGTTTGTGTCGACATATCTTTGTGAGTCAGGCTTTTCAACTCTGTTGCAAATTAAAACGAAGCAACGGAGTAGATTAGAGGTAGAAAATGACCTGCGTTGTGCCCTTTCAAGCACTCCTCCGCGTATCCCAGAATTGGCGAAGAAAAAACAATCACAGGTTTCTCATTGACTGTAATCTTCATCTGAATAAAATTAATTACAAATTTACAATATCCTGGTATTCTATTGAACTTTTTGTTTATTGCATTATGCTTCAGTTTGGTCTGTTAAGTAATTCATTATAAATATAAAAAAACTATTTTACTTTTATTCAAGTTTTATAAATCCATCAACATTTTCAATTGGCATTTAATTTGTAAAACTCCACTATAAAAATAATCCATGTAAAATTGTAAATGTATATGTACTAATATGGAAAAAATAAAGGATTTTCAGTATTATATGCATATTATTTGGAATGCACTTTTTGAGGCAGACAATCTTGGAAAGGAGGGGGAATGACATTCTGACATATGGTGAGAGGGGTGCATGGGGCAAACAAGGTTGAGAACCACTGGTCTAGATGATTTAATTATCATTTATTTTATTTAATGTTACCATATAATGAGTAGTGGTGTTATGGCGCTGTATTATAATGACTATGGTGTTATGGTGCCGTTATAATGACTAGTGTTATGGTGTTATGATGACTATGGTGTTATGGTACTGTATTATAATGACTGGTGTTTTCTAGTGTAATAATGACTATGGTGTTATAGTACAATGGGTTACCGTGATCATGGTGGTATGGTAACATGTCTTATGGAAGCACCTGTAACCTTAGTACCCACCATAACCTACAGTGACCATGGTAACTAACCACGTCTCTCTCTCTCTCTCTCACCTTTCCTCCCCTCCTCACGACTCTTCCTCTTGACTGAGTGTGTACCAAAAGACCCTGTAACCTCTTGGGGGTGTGTGTGTTACCCACTTCTCACCTTCAGGGTTACCTTATCTCTGTCCCTAACACCCATACACACACTCCACCTGCCCAATCACAGTACCGAGAGAGAGAGAGAGAGAGAGAGAGAGAGAGAGAGAATTTTAAGACATTCCTCAGCAAACTTTTTTTCTGGAGAGAGAGTTTGCCTGAAGGCAACTAAATCAATTATGGAACCTGAACTCTCGTTGGGACGCGCGCGCATGTGTGTGTGTGTGTTTTGTGTACGTATGGTCGTTTATGCGTGTAAATATCCAGGAATGCGTCTCATAGCTCCCCCAGCTGAAGGGTTGGTAATCAAGTCATCGTCCTCTCAGTGTGTGACTTACAGTGCCTCGTGCAGGTGTGTAGTAACAATAGTTGTCCTTGAGTATCCAGTGTGTTTGTATATGCTCTGGGGAATACGTATAACTAATGATTTTGTGCAATCCCTAAAATAATCAGGAATTTCACGTAATCCCTAAAGTATTGAGGATTATGATCCCGAATTATATTATTATTATTAATGGGCATGCTTAACCCACCCACCCACGGTAGCATCGTTGTGGTGACCCACTAAAATAACTGCGGTGTGGACGGTAACTAGTACACCTTAATGACTAACACACCACAACACCTGTACTATATACCTGTACTTCCCCCCAATTACTTGGTTGATTGTTTAATTTGTATTTGTTTTCTTTAAATTCTCATTTGTATTGTTTGGTTTTACACTAAACTTCTCTCTGTTATTAAGCCCCGCACGAGAGGAACTGACTGTCGGTCACCTCCCAAAAAATCAAAAGGATTAATTTTTTACGGGGATTAGCCCACCCGGGCACAGGTCACTGACCCACATCGGGGCCTGGGGGGCGAAAATGTAATAATAATAATAATAATAATAATAATAATAATAATAATAATAATAATAATAATAATAATAAATAAATAAATAAAATTTATAATAATAATTATAATAATAATGATGATGATAATACTAATAATTCACAATATTTAAAAAATAATAATAAAATAAATAAATAATACTAATACTAATAATAATTCACAATAAATAAAATTTATACTAAAAAGATAATAATAAAGACGAACCAAAATTAAGAAAAAAAAGATCAAAGTGAGAAACAATTGAGACCTTCAATTGTGTGTAAATGAGGCAGAGTCAGATCAGCAACCTGGGATCTGTTGAGTGGACGACCAGGTAATTGATTAGTTGTTTATTTGTTTTGTCTACTTCTCCATTACCTTCCATTAATTATCTGCTTCTTGGGTGAATCAATATTGACTTTCTTACTTATTTCTCCAATCATCTACACTTATTTTGCTTCTTGATTTCTTACTCGATTAATTATATTTCCTTCATAACAATTAAGAGGAAAATATATTATTATTATTATTATTATTATTTACTTTACTGTTGTTTGTCATGCAATGAAACCTCCATATAATCCGTGACACGGAAAGGGGGGGTTTCACATCTAATGGACCCCTCGATATAAAGGACTTTCCTCTCCATATATTGTGTCAAATAGGGGTTTTATATACCCTGGTCACTCTACCTGTCATCTCTGCTGGTATGGAGGTACTGAGGTATTTCTCTTACCTGACCTACACACCGGCCTGACCTCCTCACCTCCCTCCTCTTCCCTCTAACCACAAGAAAAACCCCATCCAGTATCCCCCACTCCTTCCCTTACCTACTCCTCTCTCTCTCTCTCTCTCTCTCTCTCTCTCTCTCTCTCTCTCTCTCTCTCTCTCGATATAGGAACTACGTATTGTTCTCTACTTCTCTCCCTCCCCCATTCTCTCCTCCCTCTTTCCCTTCCACCAATCCGTCTATCTAGTGTCGTTTTTGAAGGGGAGAGGTGGAGGTGTGGTGGTGGGTGTGGTGCGTGATGTGGTGGGCGATTTTCTGTTGTCTTATCTATATACTGTACCCTCAGTAAGCCTTGAGACGCAGGTGTTGTGTGTTGATAAGAGGAAGAAACTGATCCAAAGTTACTAGAGACAATCTCCAGCGGTGACTACATTAATTTACAGCAACACCGTCACTACCTCGGTATTCACGGTTGGCGGGCAGGAGTTGTATCCGGGAGAATGATACTTTTATTTGTCTACTGAAGTACTGTTGTTGTTGTTCACTGTACGACCATTTTACTTGGTGTGAACTTTCCTGAGATGAAAACAGAGAGATCGGGTGCACGAGCCTCACTCACATGACAATTACTCCCCCAGGAATGTTGTCACGTTTTTCTCAAATAATAAAAATAAAAAAAATCCCCTAAAAATTCTATATTAGTATTTCTTTCTTTTAACTGTATCTGTGTTAGTTTATCGTAATAAATGTTTTGATGCGGGAAGGCCATTAATAATCACCTAGAATAAAGTATATATAATTACAGACACCGTAGAATTTGTGGGTATTTAACTGAGTTCTGGTGTTAAAGGTGATATATATATATATATATTATGGTGGCTCGTGAGATGAGTATCAACTTTGGTTTCTATTTTCACTTGTTGTGGCGGGAACTGGCTATTAAGTAACATTCCAGAGACAGTGTCAATGTAACCTACGCTGGCCATCACCCTCAAGCGATCAGGGAAAGTGCGGAGAAACTTGGTGTTATTTTGACGTTAATGGAAACTTGAAGGCGGCGAGTCTCCCTAAAGCTGGGTCAGAGGCGAGTGAAGGAAGAATGAATGAAGAACCCCCCCCCCCCCCCCCCCCCACAATACCATTTCCCAGCGTAAGGAAGGAGAGGAAGGGAGGAAATGGATTTAAGACAAGAAAGGAGAGGAGGAGAAATAGTTAAGGATGTGAGACTTGAAGGGAAGGGAGGATGATGAAGGAGGTAGGAAGAAAGATGGGGCAGGGAGGAAGATGATGAAGGGCAGGGGAGGAGGAGGAGAGGTGCGAAGAAAGGGTAAAAATGTGTGAGGGGGAAGGAGGATGAGAGCTGTAAAGAATGAAAGGCGGTAGAGAAATCCAGGAAACATGATATTGTGGGTGAGAGTCTCGGGTGGTTGATGACAGAAGACGGGCGGACGGACAGACAGACGACGGACGGACGGACGGATGGCTGGTAATAATCGTTCACAAGTCGAAAAAATATGCGTATTAAACCGGTTGTGGAGCTGTGGGGGCTGGTTGTGGAGCTGTGGGGGCTGGTTGTGGAGCTGTGGGGGGCTAGTTGTGGAGCTGTGAGGGCTAGTTATGGAGCTGTGGGGGCTGGTTGTGGAGCTACGGGGGCTGGTTGTGGAGCTGTGAGGGCTAGTTATGGAGCTGTGGGGGCTGGTTGTGGAGCTACGGGGGCTGGTTGTGGAGCTACGGGGGCTGGTTGTGGAGCTGTGAGGGCTAGTTATGGAGCTGTGGGGGCTGGTTGTGGAGCTACGGGGGCTGGTTGTGGAGCTGTGGGGGCTAGTTGTGGAGCTGTGAGGGCTAGTTGTGGAGCTGTGAGGGCTGGTTGTGGAGATGTGAGGGCTGGTTGTGGAGCTGCGGTGGCTGGTTGAGGATGTTGTGTGTTAGTTGTGCTCTGAATGTTGATTATTGTGGCCAGATGGTTAAAACACCTTGTGACGTGTGTGTGTATGTGTGTCCGCACCTTAGGCCGAGATGGCTCTCTCTCACACTGAACCGTAAAACTGTGGTCAGAAACACCATCTTCTGAGACAACCCATAGCAGCTGCGACGTGGAACTTGGGTCATATAAAACTCACACAGTGTAACATGACACAGAGTAGCTTCATTTATCCCTTTATAGGTGAGGTGAGGGAGGCTGATGAGCGGTGTGAGGACATAATAGCATTGAATGGGAAATTGAGGTGACTACTAGTGTTAGATGTTATTATTATTATTATTATTATTATTATTATTATTGTTATTACTCGAACACAACAACACCATTTTAGCTGTCAATTTTAAATAGTAAAGATAAAAAATAATAAGTTCTCAAATCACGAGTTTAGAGAACAGATTTTGGATGCAAATATTACGTCGTAGATGAATTGTGTTTGTTACAGTATCGTCAAACACCTGTCAGGGGGAAGATGTGCTTTCCCAGGACGCTTTGGGGACCCGAGCCTTGTGGACGACGACACGACTCACGGCAGATTGGGAGTAATGGCGCTCTCCACTTTCACCAGGTTCTGTACTGCTCACTGTCCAAGATAGTCCTTCTGTCTCCATCACACACACTCCACCCTCTGGCTTTCAAGAAAGTTGTCGTCTTTCGCTAACTGCTTATACATATATACTATTTCCCCCCATAAACATCTCACATTGGTAGTTTTTTTTTTTTTTATTGGGCACTCCCCTACATCCTTGTGTAAGGTGAAGCGCAGAAGCGTTTACAGTGCCCAACAGGGAAGCATGCTAAGCTCATGCTTGCCTTTATAACTCATGAGTTAAGGGCGTAGAAGCCTGAAGAGTCAGGGGTTGATGTCACCAAGTTATTGGAAGCTCCAACAACTTGTCCCTGAATACGAATTCGCAACTTTCGACTTACAACAGGTACCTACTTTACTGCTAGGTGAACAGGGACTAATGGGGGCTAGGAAGTTAGTCCAAACAACTTCCACCGGCCCGGGAATCGAACCCGCGACATATCGCTTGCGAGGCAAGAACGGTACCGCTTTTACCACCGGTCCCCCCACATTATCATTGGTAGTCTTTCTTTCGTTTACTCTTGAATTTCCAAGAGTTTTACTCTCCGCCATATAATTGATGTTTCCTCCATTTTCTTATATGGGATTTTTTTTGCTCTTTCTAAAACAGTTTCACTTTATCCGACTTGTTCTCTGTGTAGTGTTCATGGAAACCTTCTTCATCTCACTTAACCTAACTGGGAGTGGTTGGCTATATATCCGGTTCATATAATTATACACTTTCATGTTGCGGTTCTCACAACATCTGGTCAGTAGTGAGAGAAAATATCCTTCTCTCAGTAAAATCGTTACGTCAAATGTTTACATAAATACAAATAGACAAAATAAAAATCTCTTTGAATTTGTCTCTCCTGATAAGGTGGAAAAAATGAATGAAACGAATTGAGAAGGAAACTTAAAATATTGGTAAAGAGGCAGCTATCCCACTCCTTGCTGTATGGTCGAAATTTCTATAAAAACATCCACTCCTTAAACCCTTGACCGAGAGTGAGTCATACACCTTCCAGCTCTCACCGTGACTAGTAGCGGTAGAGCACAGGAAGGGGTGGTGGTGTGGGTCTATAAAAGGGGTGTTAACAGACAGCTGATCATCAGTGAGTGAACAGCACCAGCCCACCAACCACGTACTCCTCGCTACGCTGTCGCCTCTCAGTACCTCAAATAATGGCCTTCAAGGGTAGGACTGTGTGGCCCGGTGTCTTGGAAAACAAACTGAGAAATGCTCCGGAGTGAAAGACAATTAGTGAACTGTATATACGTATTCATGATTTATATAAGTACAATACCAGTATATCATAGTATTCATGTGCATAAGTAATAGTAGTTCTCATATGTACAACCACCTCCACTTACACCTGGTATAGTAGCTCATTTTTGTGAGATGTGGCAGATCTGTGTTTGTTTACATTGTGTTAAACCCCCCAGAATGGCCTTAAGGAACCTCACTATAGTAGCTAGACTAAGGATGCAACATAAGCATTCCACACAGGTGCCACATCTCACACAATGTGCCGCCACTGTACCAGGTATAAGTTCCAGTATCCACAGCACTTCTTCTTTGCATAAAAAAAATGGATCCAATAAGGACAGTGAGAGAACAGCACATACAGTAAAGTCATCGGTACTGCACTTGATCGCTTTCACTTTCCTGAACTGTAAAGTCAGGTAACTATTTACAGCCGAGTGGACAAGGGATTCCCCGGCTGTCTTTCGACCTTCAGGACATTAAACTTCTGTATTGAATTTTGGGCTATTTTTTGGGTCTGTATTGTTATTACTTTAACATGAGAGGTAATTATTGGGTGATGTCCTGTTGACATCTTACAGTGCTTAGTGAACTTTTAATGTAAAGGTGTGTGTGTGTGTATGTGTGTGTTTGTGTGTGTGTGTGTGTATGTGTGTGTTTGTGTGTGTGTGTGTGAGTGTGTGTGTGTATGTGTGTGTATATCATTAAAGTTAAAGTAAAGCAATTGATTGTATCTGATGGCGGGGGGAGTGAACACTACTTAACTATTGATGAATTTGTTTTACAGGAATATTCAGTGTGGTGGTGTTGGCTGTGGTGATGGTGACGAGTCACGCGGCAGAACAACAACAGAAGTCCGTGAAGGAGGAGGACCCTAGATTCTTCCTCACTACTACCGGCACCAACCAGTCCGTCACTATAGGCAACGAAACCCTCGTCTTCTTCGGCCTCCTCATCCTGGGTCTAATCGTGGCAGCCATAGTCATCCCCTTGGTGTTGACAACCACCGAGGCTACCGGGGGTTATTCTGCGCCAGCGTGAGTACTGACACCACTACCGAGCTCCCGCACAGACATTCTTGTATATAACTTTTACACTTTCGTGCTTTCACACGCTCTCACATCATCACATATTCTCACGCCTCAAAATATACTCCCATGCCCTTATACACGACCACTCCCATCATACACAGTACCTGGGGAGGGGAAGGGTGGTGGGATGGGGCGCTTAGAATCCGTGTCAAGAAAGGGAACTCTGGCTGGAGGTAGAAATGGCCTCCCAAAAGCTAAGTTCTGAGGTTGCTGTACAGTTGCCACAATTAAGTTCCTCCCGTAATTATTTCATAAACACAAAGACCTCATACGTGACTCCTCTTCAGGCTCTAAAGCTTCGAAACACATCTGCCTCTATGTACCTATTTTATAAACATTATTTCGATCAGTCTGGGTGTGTGTGTGTGTGTGTGTTACTGTTGTTATTCTGAGGCAGTGACTATTACACACGACTGATAGTTTCCAGCAACAACTAGACCATACAGGTTACATATAAATCATTATACACTGAACACAATGTGCCGCATGCTGTAAATATGTGTTTGTGTGCTTGTGATGACTGTGATACAAACCTCTTGTCATTATAACTTATTGAACGTACTGTACTGTATATATGTTTATCAGTTCTCGCCGTTGAGTAGGAACTGAAGGGATTAAGGTTGATTCTTATAAAATTAGTCATCTTTTGCTAACAATTTGCTAAATATTGATTTGGTATTTTAACAACTAATCATTTTCTCATAGTCTTAACTCTTAGTATTTATTCTTTCTTTATAATCCAATTTAAATAATTTGTGTTAACTTAGCACATAAGGGACTAACGAGATAAATACGTTAACAATGTATATATATAAACCTTTAATTATAATTGGTTGTACATATAAAACTTTTTTATTTATTTTTTGTATATATTTGTAAATACTTATGGACACTGATGATGGGCTGACTTTACCACAACACACAGACGAGAAAAACTGTAGCCTGTAATTAGTGAAACAACAACAACAACTAGACCTTTAGTTGTCAATCAACGTCTTGTCGAGAATGTAAACTTAACCTTGATCTTTACAATGAAACCTCCATATAACGGACTTCTATCTCCATACAATCCGTGAGATGGGGGTTTCACATCTAATGATCCCTCGATATAATGGACCTTCCTCTCCATATAGTTCGTTAAATATATATTTCACTGTACTTTTGTTTCCGAGTATTGTTGTTTAAATACTACAGGAGGAGGGACGGTGTTCAATTTGTTCTTACGGTTTACTTTGAGTTTCACTTTTGGGATCATAAAACTTAGGGGTTTCATTTACTTATTGAGGGTTCCACTCGCTCCGTCACAAACTAGTAAGGGTTCCACTAGCTCCGTCACATCCAAGGGTACAGTCAGCCTCATCGCCAGCTCAGGGAACTCGTTCTATATCTGTCTTTAAACTTCCCACTGTTGGCAGCACGAGGTGTCTGCTCTTATACCCAGTATTTCCGTTTTGTATATATCGTCAACATAATTAACTTAACTTCTTCGTCAACACCTTCTATAGGACCTACACTGCTCCCCACGCCCACGAGGAGAGTTCTTACGCCGTCCAACGCTCTCTTGAGAACGCCGCTAAGAAGTTCCAGTAGTCACCCCAGCCAGCTCCTGCACACGATCAAGTGATCATCAAGCAACACCTCTGCTGGCTACCTTACCATCATCATCCCTTACTTACAAACTCTGTGATTACTTAAACATAAACTATATTCCTTGACCCTCAGTGACTTGTATCATCAATATTTACTCTTCCTCGGACCTACAGTAGTCGCTCTCTGGTAGTAAACTCAGGATCTGTCATGACGGTCTTATCAACTACAACGAGTGATTTACGCCAATCACCTACCGTACACGACAGGTTGATCAACATCACCTGTGTCAGTATTCGTCTTCACTTCCCAGACAATTTTTTTATGAAGTTTATGAGACATGAATGATCTGAGAGCCGCCTCGGGCCCCCATGATCTGAGAGCCGCCCCGGGCACCCATGAACTGAGAGCCGCCCCGGGCACCCATGAACTGAGAGCCTCCCAGAACCCCATGAACTCAGCCACCCCCGCCCCCATGATCTGAGAGCCGCCCCGGGCACCCATGAACTGAGAGCCTCCCAGAACCCCATGAACTGAGAGCCGCCCCGGGCCCCCATGACTGCCTTACCATAACACCTCTACACTTCCCACAATGAACATCTACCGACGCACTCCCCATGACGCACCTCCCATGACACACCTTCCCATGACGCACTCCCTACGACGCACCTCCCATAACGCACCTCCCATGACGCACTTCTCATGACGCACCACACATGACGCACTCCCTACGACGCACCTCCCATAACGCACCTCCCATGACACACCTTCCCATGACGCACTCCCCATGACGCACCTCACATTAGACAATCTCCCTTACTTGCTCCCCATAACACTGTCCTCATGAAGTCCCGGCCAATAACACACTTTATTTTGACTCTTCCTGTGTGGTGGTGTACTCTCTCCTGAATGATTTACCTTCCATGACGCACTTATAATCACTCACATCCTATGACGCACTTTCCCCAACTCACCTCCCACGACACACCTCCCATGACGCACCTTCCATGACGCACCTCCCTTGCTGCACCTCCCTTGATGCACCACCCATGATGCACCTCCTGAGACGCACCTCCCACGACGCACCTCCCACGACGCACCTCCAACGACGCACCTCCCACGACGCACCTCCAACGACGCACCTCCCACGACGTGTGTCTCTCGCACCTAGACACAGACCGGCCAGATAGTACTGGAGTGTGAGCCATCGAGCACCAAGGGGGGCTAGTGCCATAGTGGCTCACCAGACCTACTGCACTCTGCCATAGTGGCTGCACTACTGCTCTCCACCATAGTGGCTCACCTACCGTTCTCTACCCTAGTGGCTCACCTACTTCTCTCTGCCATAATGGCTCACCGACTTCTCTCTGCCATAGTGGCTCACCTACTTCTTTCTACCATAGTGGATCACCTACTTCTCTCTACCATAGTGGCTCACCTACTGCTCTCTGCCATAGTGGATCACCTACTTCTCTCTACCACAGTGGCTCACCTACTTCTTTCTACCATAGTGGATCACCTACTTCTCTCTACCATAGTGGCTCACCTACTGCTCTCTGCCATAGTGGCTCACCTACTTCTTTCTACCATAGTGGATCACCTACTTCTCTCTACCATAGTGGCTCACCTACTTCTTTCTACCATAGTGGATCACCTACTTCTCTCTACCATAGTGGCTCACCTACTGCTCTCTGCCAAAGTGGATCACCTACTTCTCTCTGCCATAGTGGATCACCTACTTCTCTCTACCATAGTGGCTCACCTACTGCTCTCTGCCATAGTGGCTCACCTACTGCTTTCTGCCATAGAGGTTCACCTACTGCTCTCTACTCACTTACAATACCAGGGTTAATTCTTCTCTTTCTGTCAATAGTTTTATAATTTGACGTTCTTCACTGCTGACACTGAAACACTTCACTAATGTTTTTTTCACTGCTGGCGGTGCAACATTCAAACAGTAAATTATGAAAATAGTGAATGTTGATAACATTCAATAGTTTACCATGTGAAGTGCTCAGTAAAGTTTATTTTCGTGTAATATTTTCATCTTCTAAATGGTCAGTCAACTCTTCCATTTGTTATTTATTTAAATTATTAACTAATTATATAATGTTACTCTAAATAAAGTATTCAATATTATAATCTTTTTAATTCGTGTATATCACTGTCATCACTTCCTGTTGTTCGTCCTGTTAATATCCGTTAACGGTACATGATGTTAGTTATTTTCTGAACAGAGACAAGAGAGGCGGGGTGGCGACCTGAACCACAGAGTAACAAAAATATTAAATGTAGTAATAATTATAAAGACAAAACCGCACAACGTACTGTACCTCTCCTGTGATACACGTCTACAAGAGTAACACAGGCACACCACTCACTGTAGAGTTACAGACGTCTTAACAAACAGTGAATAACAAAGAACTAAAGGATGAATGGGAATATCTTATTAGAAAAACGACCCAAGGTTGAAGAAGGCAGCCACTGGGAGAACCTAAACCGACGCCACCAAGGACAGTAATAAACTACTACTACTTTCCTGGTGTTTGACGATCATCCAGCTATGATGAAATGATATGAGTTATTAAGATGTCACCTTCGTTAGTGAGCTCTGAGGTCACTAACGAGGCCAATACGAGACCGACAGGGTCGTTCACAGGTATGGAGACAACCCCACCGTGGACAAGGACGCCCTGGATACGTCTAAGAGAGCACCAACTGCCCTGGAGGGAACTCGTCTGCCCAACAGTGATCCTCCTCATGCCGAGACTTTCATCTGGCTGCCACAAACTCCTCCTTAGGAACCTCGACCCTCACTGCTGTGTTGTGCTGTGCTGTGTTGTGCTGTTTTGTCCCAAAATGATCACTAACTCCGGGAAGACAATGTTCTGAAGTTCGTTAGTGCTCGGGCCGGGGTTCATGCAGTGAGACACTTGTACACGCAAAGTAACATTGTAATCCAAAGACGGAATACTTGATACATACTTCGTCCCTCACCTAAAGAGCTCGACGGTGTGTTCAGGCTGTGATGTGTGAGCTTGCATGTGAGTAACATGAATAAGAACTGTGCAAATTGAATAAAAGCAGGGGGGGGGGGGGGAGGGTACGACAATGCCAACCTAGAATTCAGGGAAAATAATACCAATTTTCCGTGAAGGATCCTTATTGTTTCCTCTGAGGTGAAGAGTTTTCTAATTACGTCAACCAGATAAGGTACAGTGTGATAGGAACAGCATTGCAATGGATGTGTGTACAACAGTAGAGTTACTCTGAGACCAAAAGACGTTTTCTCTATACTTATCTTGGTCATGACTCTGTCTCGCCTATCACCACCACACCCGACAACACTACCACACACCCGACAACACTACCACACACCCGACAACACCACCACACACCCGACAACACCACCACACACCCGACAACACCACAACACACCCGACAACACCACAACACACCTGACAACACTACCACACACCCGACAACACTACCACACACCCGACAACACTACCACACACCCGACAACACCACCACACACCCGACAACACTACCACACACCCGACAACACTACCACACACCCGACAACACTACCACACCCGACAACACCACAACACACCCGACAACACCACAACACACCTGACAACACCACACACCAAACAACACCACCACACACCTGACAACCACACACCTGAGACTGACAACACAACCATATACCAAGTGTTATAATCAGGTACTGTACTATATATAATAACTATAATGGCCCACCAAACTCCCTCAAGTATTAGTATCACCGTCGGCGGAGACACAGCTTCAGGTGCAATAATAAGGCGACGAAGGACAGCCACACCCTGCACCTGAGTTTGGTACACCAAGCCAAGCCTTTGACGTCCTGTACCACCACAAGAAACGTCCTAGAGAGGTCAATTCTCGTGACCACGTTAGCTATATTACGGGACACTCTCCCAGTCCATCGTGTGTGACAGTCAGCGGCAACACATTAGGCGGGAAAGTTTGATGTGTTGGGCGGCAAGACTTATGTGCGAGTGTCTGCATGAGTGATGACCTCACCATCATCTCTCTTAGTTTACAATATATATAATTATTTTATTGGTAACTATTCTGCCGGCAACCCCCTGTATAAATAACTATAATCATTCATTATAATTAGCCACAGTAATATAATAGCTATAATCAACCACTGTACTGTATATAATAATTATAATGAGGATAATTAAGTTCTGGCTTCTATCATCATCGTTATTACATCACAGTTTCATTAGTAAAGTCATATTATTCTGAATCTCTCGGTGTCATTATGTGTGAGAACACTTTTGATACAACTAATAATATAAAGACCGCCGTGTAGACCTCCCTACCAGGTGTAGGCCGCCCCCACCAGGTGTAGGCCGCCCCTACCAGGTGTAGACCGCCCCCACCAGGTGTGAGCCGCCCCCACCAGGTGTAGGCCGCCCCTACCAGGTGTAGGCCGCCCTCACCAGGTGTAGGCCGCCCCTACCAGGTGTAGGCCGCCCTCACCAGGTGTAGGCCGCCCCTACCAGGTGTAGGCCGCCCCTACCAGGTGTAGGCCGCCCCTACCAGGTGTAGGCCGCCCCTACCAGGTGTAGGCCGTCCCTACCAGGTGTAGGCCGCCCCCACCAGGTGCAGACCGCCCCCACCAGGTGTAGGCCGCCCCTACCAAGTGTAGACCGCCCCTACCCGGTGTAGGCCGCCCCCACCAGGTGTAGACCGTCCCTACCAGGTGTAGACCGCCCCTACCAGGTGTGGGCCGCCCCTACCAGGTGTAGGCCGCCCCCACCAGGTGTAGACCGCCCCTACCAGGTGTAGACCGCCCCCACCAGGTGTAGACCGCCCCTACCAGGTGTAGGCCGCCCCCACCAGGTGTAGACCGCCCCTACCAGGTGTAGGCCGTCCCTACCAGGTGTAGACCGCCCCTACCAGGTGTGGGCCGCCCCTACCAGGTGTAGGCCGCCCCCACCAGGTGTAGACCGCCCCCACCAGGTGTAGACCGCCCCCACCAGGTGTAGACCGCCCCTACCAGGTGTAGGCCGCCCCCACCAGGTGTAGACCGCCCCCACCAGGTGTAGGCCGCCCCTACCAGGTGTAGGCCGCCCCCACCAGGTGTAGACCGCCCCCACCAGGTGTAGACCGCCCCCACCAGGTGTAGACCGCCCCTACCAGGTGTAGGCCGCCCCCACCAGGTGTAGGCCGCCCCCACCAGGTGAAGGCCGCCCCCACCAGGTGTAGACCAGTGTGTTATTATAGTGACAGGTGAGCGCGATCATCATCAGTGTTAATGTTACCATCAGTTCACTGGTTCATAAACAACTGTTAACTCCGTACAATGTTTCGTCTTCAAACACTATATTCCTGTATCTCTCCATGATACTGTCAGCGTCACGGTGTCAGTATCATGGTGTCAGTATCACGGTGTCAGTATCACGGTGTCAGTATCACGGTGTCAGTATCACGGTGTCAGTATCATGGTGTCAGTATCACGGTGTCAGTATCATGGTCGGCTGACAATAGAAAAGAATCATTACCACGGGCACAACAATAAGGGTCTGTCGCCGCTATATATAGTGTGTAACCACTAAACATAGTTCCTTCTCTCTCTTGACTTAGTTTTTAGACAACATGTGTGCAGGCAGAGTGAACCATCTGCAGTGTGTAATAACTCTGTGGCTCAGCTGCAGGTCTTCCTTCAGCTATATAAAGGCAGGAAGTGAGGTAAAGGGTGTCCAGTTGGAAGGGAACAGCCAGCTTTAGCGTGCACCTTGACAGACACACGCACTCAACACTCAACAGAATGGTGTTTAAGGGTAAGTTCTTTACTCGCTTCTTGTAGTAAATTACACAAGTTTGGTTTCAAAGATCGAAAAAAAGGTGAATTTTAAAGTGTAATAACAGGCCTGACGTTGTTGAGGTGTAGGGAGGAGTATCACTAATGAAAGGAAATGGATAAAAGACTCATAGCAACGTTTTTTTTTCATACTAGAATAGTGAAGACAATAAAAAGCGTGAGGTCGTGTTATCACCAGCCGCCATTTACCTACACAGGAATGTTGGTCGTGTTAGCAGCATTGGTCGCCGCCAGCCATGCCTCAGAGACCAAGCAGTTGCCAGCAGAGGTCGGAGAGGAGGACCCACGTCTGGTCTTCTCAGTCACTAACCCCAACCAATCAGTGGTGGTGGCCAACTCAGGGATGGTGATAGTGGGTCTTCTTGTCCTGATGACTGTGTTGGCCATCGTCGCTGTCAGTATGGGGGCGCGAGGGAGACAGGAGACTAGTAGCTATCATGAGCCCATGTGAGTATTGTTATGTTCTGGCTACTGCTGTCACATACTCTCACCCCAGTCACACACACACACACACGCTCTCTCACGCCCCACACACTCTCTCTCACGCCCCACACACACACACTCTCGCGACCTCCTATACACTCTAACATACACTTAAGCCCACCAGGGTCACCAAAATAATGAGTATTTAGTTGATCTACAAAAACTGCTTATCCACAAACTATTATACCACAAAAGTTATTCACGTGATCATTTTATCACCACCTTAAGGTCTTCTGTGACCCACCATAAACATCATTACATTAATTAAGGTTATTTTAATACAGTTAAGCAGGTACAGTATAAGAAGTCACTTGTTGAGTCTATTGTAAACATTGACGAAATACTTTATATGGAACATCCCGTCTCTCAGAACTTACGGCGCCGCGCCCGCCTACCAGGAGGAGAGTACCTACGCCATTCACCGCTCTCTGGACGACGCTGCCAACAAGTTCCAATCATAACTATACTGTAGGTCGATCAGTCTATACAACAGCTGATTCTCCTGCCATGAAAGCTGCCCAGGCTACAGAAACAGACACATACACACTCTGACGCCCTCACACACACACTGACGCCCTGACACACACACACACTGACGCCCTCACACACACACTGACGCCCTAACACACACACTCTGACGCCCTGACACACACACACTGACGCCCTCACACACACACACTGACGCCCTCACACACACACACTGACGCCCTCACACACACACACTGACGCCCTCACACACACTCTGACGCCCTAACACACACACACTGACGCCCTAACACACACACACTGACGCCCTAACACGCACACTGACGCCCTAACACACACACTGACGCCCTCACACACACACTGACGCCCTCACACACACACTGACGCCCTCACACACACTCTGACGCCCTCACACACACACTGACGCCCTCACACACACACTGACGCCCTCACACACACACTGACGCCCTCACACACACACTGACGCCCTCACACACACACTGACGCCCTCACACACACTCTGACACCCTCCTAAACATAAACATATCTTGCGGGTCCTTCTCTCATCACCTGCCACTAATTAATATGACTCACCTGATGCTGCCGTGATACATGACCCGTGGTTTAGTGTCTACCAGTAGGACACATGACCTATTACTGTGACACATGACCTATTACTGTGACACATGACCTATTACTGTGACATATGACCTATTACTGTGACACATGACCTGTTACTGTGACACATGACCTGTTACTGTGACACATGACCTATTACTGTGACACATGACCTATTACTGTGACACATGACCTATTACTGTGACGTAAGCTTGAATACACCAACATATCTTGAACACCATGAAAGTTGCTCAGGCTGCAGAAACGGACCGACTCTCTTGCACACACACATACGCACTCACGCTTGAAGGTGACTTAACAAATATACTGTATACCACTCTGTATAACATGTTAATTACGAATATCTCATACTTATTTATTTAACTTATTTGATTGTATATCTGATGTATAATATTGTAAATAAATTATTCATTCATGTTTTGTGTTAGTGAATCATGACGTTACTCACTGCCTCTGATACAAGAATTATTCATGATTATTATAACTTATTCCTGAAAGCTTTAATTTATAAGGTAATATTTAATGGTGGGAACAGTGCTGTAATTATTAGGGTTTAAGTGAAGGAAACTCTCGCCTTAAGTAGCACCGAGCAACACACAACAGCGGGAACAACTGACGCAGCTGAGCACAAAGTTATCATCACTCGACCTAAGAGAACCATTTAAACAGCATTTGAAAACTCTTGTCAACCATACTGTACACATGACCCTCCCCTTACACACACACACGTCGTTGTCTGTGGTATAACGAGACGAAGGACCACTGGACGAAGGTAATGTATTGTTTCTAAAATCCTATAACCTATTAAGTGACACTGTGTCTCTCAGCTGTCTCTGTGACACTGTCTCTCAGCTGTCTCTGTGACACTGTCTCTCTCTCTCATCTATCTCTATCATACTGTCTCTGTGACACTGTCTCTCAGCTGTCTCTGTGACACTGTCTCTCTCTCATCTGTCTCTATCATCTGTCTTTGTGACACTGTGTCTCTCAGCTGTCTCTATGACATTGTCTCTCTCAGCTGTCTCTGTAACACTGTCTCTCTCATCTGTCTCTGTAACACTGTCTCTCTCATCTGTCTCTATAACACTGTCTCTCTCAGCTGTCTCTGTGACACTGTCTCTCTCAGCTGTCTCTGTTCATCACCATGTCTCCAGTTATCAATGTGAGACAGCTGTTGGCAGTACCGTCTTAGGGTCCTCGTCCAGTACCACAGCTGCGTCAGACACTACTTCATCCTCACAGCTGCGTCAGACACTACCTCGTCCTCACAGCTGCGTCAGACACTACCTCGTCCTCACAGCTGCGTCAGACACTACCTCGTCCTCCTAACGACTAAGTAAACTATCAGACACCAGTTAAATTGTCAAAGGAGCCGCGAAGCTGAGAGGCTGTAGACGTGACCTCACGTGACAAGTGACACGGGCACTTGTGATCTGTGAGTTGACACACACAATAAAATTAAAAGTTTTAAGACGCTTATTTTACTTTCCCCATAAAAAATTAAAATTAAAAAAATCCGGGAAGCAAATTTCCTAAAAAAAAAAAAAAAGTTTCCGAGCAAGAAAATTAACAAAAAAAACGTGAACGGGACACTCCACAGCCGGGACTCAGTGATGCCAGACTTCCGTCCTAGTTTGCTCAGGGGATAACGGAAGGCCGTCCGGTGTGTGTAGTCACATCAAGCAGGCGCCGCCAGTCAAAAGCTTTCCTTTTAATGTTTTCATTCAATTTAACACCAACCACAAGACCAACCACAACACACCAACAACACCAACCACAACACCAACCACAACACACCAACAACACCAACCACAACACCAACCACAACACCAACCACAAGACCAACCACAACACCAACAACACCAACCACAACACACCAACAACACCAACCACAACACCAACCACAAGACCAACAAGACCAACCACAACACCAACCACAACATCAACAAGACCAACCACAACACCAACCACAAGACCAACAACACCAACCACAACACCAACCACAACATCAACAAGACCAACCACAACACCAACAAGACCAACCACAACACCAACCACAACACACCGCCACCACCAATAACATTCATGAGGTAACCTATAACTATCTGGCCGCTCTCATACACACACCAGCTGACTCCTACAGTGTACACAGTGTCTATATATACACACTAAGTGGTCTGAGGATGACCAGTCTGGTGCCAGCAGCCGAAAGGTGAGGACTCAGTTTACCTCTCTACTCCTAATCACAAGATGGCCCAATATACGACAATATCATCAACAAGTATGTGTACTGTTACCATCACGCACAGGTTACATGCAGCAGCTTTTTACATACATGAATTTACATCTAATTTGTATTTTATTTTAATTATGTGAGATTATATGATATTTAATAAGAAAATGATCCATCGTCATTAACTGTGTTCCTTATACTATCAATTATTCCATATTGTTCCCATAATGAGTTGATTGACCCTAACAGTGAGTGTGTGTGTGTGTGTGTGTGTGATCTCCAACATAACTATACTCCTCTCATTAACCTTCATCACCTCACCCACATGACCCCAATCACCTCAGTTGCTTCTTTAATCAGCTTTACGGTAATGCAGGAATGTTAGTCGTCGTGTTGGTGTTCCTTGTCGCCATCAGCCACGCTACAGAACTCCACGAACAGAAGACGGTGATAAACAAGCGACTCTTCCTCGATGGATTAAACACCATATTCTCTATCGGTGACCCGGTAGTGGTTATGGTGGGAATGATGACCTTATTCGTAGTGACGGTGGCAGCGATCATAGCCATTATTTACCGAGACAGGGACACGACCTCCTCCTTCACCGGCTACTACTCCCCATCTGCGTGAGTACAGCGCCACCTGTGATCGCCTTAACACAACCTTGACGACAATCACATGGGAACTTAATCATTTGTTCTATGGAAAATTTAATTAAAGTGTGGGCCTCACGTTACACTAGCGTCTCTTACAGTACACAAGTGACACTTTAGGCGGTCGAGGGGATACAACACTCGCCATTCGTTCTAAGCATAGCTGGATCGATCTCAGGGGAATATATAATGCAGTACCGGCCACACTACCTCCTTGTGCACCAAAGACTTACAGAACAGTGTATTGTATGGAGACTATCCCTGTGTTAATAATGATCTTCAAATTCTATACATGAATGAAAATAGAACCAATTCGCGGTGTGTATACATAGCTGTTATTAGTTGCTGTTAATTTGTTTTGGATATGAATAATATTGTGAACTTCCTCGACAGGTCTTACGCCTCACGCCCCATCTACACCAGGAACGCCTACATGGCCCACCGCTTCCTGGAGGAGGGCGCCAACAAGTTCAACTAGACACGAGCATCAGTGTTCTAAGATGACCAAGACCACCTCTAGATCTGACGACTGACGCTACCTCACTTCCTGCTCAACTCATCTCTTATACTACAATTCCTCGTAGAGTGTTACACTAATGATGTTACCTGGATCTCGTACCTGCTGTTTTATTATTATTTATATAAGATTTTTTTCATAAGATTTGTTTTGGTGTAATTTAATTCAGATTCGAGTTTATTTAATTGTGTGTTAAACAAAGTGAAGGTGAGATGATCAGCTCACTCACGAGTTGACCAAATGTCGGGGAGTTACACCTGTACACAGTAATATACACGAGAGAAGCAACACTATGTTACACTGACGAAGGTTGCACCTGTACACAGTAATATACACGAGAGAAGCAACACTATGTTACACTGACGAAGGTTGCACCTGTACACAGTAATATACACGAGAGAAGCAACACTATGTTACACTGACGAAGGTTGCACCTGTACACAGTAATATACACGAGAGAAGCAACACTATGTTACACTGACGAAGGTTGCACTTGTACACAGTACTGTACAGTAGCTAAAACAACTATCTGTGCATACTTTGTGGGAAACAATATGAGACCATGGACGATAAATATTGGTATATGAGGGCTGTCACTAGTCACACGGAGCATATCGACCCCCACCTGCACAGATAGTTGTTTTAGCTACTGTACCTGAGAGAGGCAACACGGTTTTACACTGACGGAGGCCACGACGGATGATTTCTTACCCAACACAGTTTTGTTGTTTATGTCCTGACTGTTGTTAACTAATGGACAATTATTGTAAGTAATGTGAACATGTCCTCAATAACTGGACAACTATACAGAGAAATAACAGTTAACACCTGAACCTGCAACACAAACACGTTGTTACAGTCAGCCAGTCCTGTCATCTCTCCTCCTATTCCCACGAACCCCGAGACTGAGATTCGTGAACCCGGGACATTTAAGGAGAGAATAATGCATCATTGTTTAATGCTTTGGGTTCACGAGACTGAATATTGGGGCTGATAGTTCAGGAGGAGAAACAACAGTACTTGTGAGTGACTGTACTGAGACTCGTGAAACACTTGATGGAGTCTGTAGAGTAGAGCACATTACTTGTTCCTTAATAACTGTTTTAGGTTGTAATATGTTTAGTTTGTAAAAGGGCTAATACTTCCTCCTCAGTCTCTCTATACAAGTGTGATTAATTACCGTCAAGAGTAAGTTAATACCTTGTATGGTGTAGTCAACACGTCACGCCCCGACACACTCTCCCTCATCCTCACCATAGTTATCCCTTACTGGCACTAATCAACCTGTCTACATGATCTATACAGTCTCAGAGAAGTTCCATCTCCATATATGTTGTGTACATGAAGTGAGTCAGATCTATGAGTTGGTTAACCTCCTCCATCATGAGAGAGAGAGAGAGAGAGAGAGAGAGTTATTCTATTACAAAAACTTTGCTTCATTTCGTTTGATTTAATGAATTTATGTGACAAAAATCACTTCGCAAATATAGGAAGTTTAAAACTAACAGAATGTTTGAAACATACAATAAGGAGCAACAGGGGTGTTGGCGGTAGTGCACTTGCCTCTCATCATTGCGTCCCGGGTTCGATCCTCAGATCAGCTGTGACACTACCAAACTTGGCAGGTTTTCTCCGTGCACTGCTGTATTAACACTGAACAATGAAGGTTGTAACAAACAATAGGTAAACCGACTACTGGCGGAAATCATAAAAAAACAAAAACATTATGACGACTCACGGATGGTGTTGGTGCCCCCTCCCCCCAGGAGAAGTCCTCACCCCCTCACCTCACCTGAACACCTCTTGCATCTACTAAGAATGTTACCTTTAACAAACGATCGTCAACATAAAACCTGGAAACCTTTTCTATTATTTTTAAAACAAAGACGAAAAGACAACAGGTGTCAAATATCCCTCTGGAGAAATGTTAGAAAATTTAGAACAGACAATAAACGGTTTTTACGAGAGGAAGTTGACCACTGGCGCGGCGAGACAGTGGGGGCGGACGGTCTGTCTGTTATTTCATCACCAAACAATAACACTGTGATCTTATAGTACAGTGGGTCACGCTGCTTATATACACCACTAACTACTGAAAGTGGTGACAACATGAGGTCCTGTGATACATCCAAGTCTTAGTGTTTAATATTATCAAGATAATGAAAATGTTCCATAAGATTTATTCTTCTCTACCCAAGACCAGAGACAACATGTATGAGGGCTGGTATAGTAGATGGAGAGTTTATCAATACATGAGAAAATGGTCCCTTACACGACACCCATTAGCTCGGATATTACGAGAAAAAAAATATTAACCTGGTGACGTCATTTATTTTTGATGTTGCTTTATTAAAGTTATGAAAAATTAACACATTATAAGATGATCTAGAACACCTGGGTAAAATACGTCAGCAGACTCTGTAAAGTTGTGCTCAACGTTAACCATGAACAACGGCACGACGCCTAATGAGAGTCAGGAATATAGTCCACCAAGTTTTCAGTGCTGTGTTGGTCGACCTTGACCCCGGGTGGCAGCGGGGACACAGGTGAGTTACTGCCACAGGTAATGTTGTATTAGTACAGATAATAAGTGGCCCACCTGTCCGGGATCAAGCAGACGCGTTTCTTCAATATAAACATAAAGTATAAAGCCAAAGGAACTCCATGATTATATTTAGGATCAGACTGTTAACTTCATGTACAGGTAGTGAGACACATCATGCGACACACTAAGCTCATTAACGTACACAGACACACACTATGCTCAGTAACGTACACTGAGACACACTATGCTCAGTAACGTACACTGAGACACACTATGCTCAGTAACGTACACTGAGACACACTATGCTCAGTAACGTACACTGAGACACACTATGCTCAGTAACGTACACTGAGACACACGGTGTATAAGAAGACAGATCAGGGAACACACTATGATGTTCAATGATAATCTTGAGCAGGAAAGACGGGAAAAAGTGAGATCAAACATAAACAAACATATGCATGTGTCCCGAGTCATACTTGCATACTGCAGTCTTTACCATGTGGTTTAAGCCACAAATTATAGTGTAGCTGTTTAACTGAGTGCTATATAAAGATAGGAAACACATCTTAGAGTTGTCAGTGTCTCGGAAGCAGCTCTCAGTGAGTACAGTACATCTCACATCACTACATCAACATGGTCTTCAGGAGTGCGTCGTCCTCTTTAACGTTACCCTCATTAATAGTGTTATATCCTGTTTTTAATAATGTTACACGAGGCCAGCGATCCTCTCTCTCTCTCTCTCTCTCTAGGTCGATACTTGTAACAGTGAAGTAAAAGGATTACTGTCTGTTCTTATCAGTGGAACAAGCCGTCAATAAGATCTTGTATATAGACTTTAAGGCAAAGTGAGACGTCTGGCTGCACGTTTGGTCATAAAATCGGATTATCAGTACAGTAATAATCCTTTAATAACATCATCACACAGGAACGATGACAGCTGTGGTGTTATGGGCTCTGGTCACCACAAGCCGCACCGCCGACCAACAAAACCAGAAGCAGGAGAATGATGAGGAAGATTCACGATTCTTATTTACGAGAACTGGCGACCTCAATGTCTTCGTGACCTTAGGAAGCCTCACCCTCCTCATGTTGAGGGTGCTCCTCCTGGTGGTGGGGGCGGGCTACCTGCTGGACCTGGTGCTGAGCGGCAGGGAGGAGACCACATACTCAACAGCCTCGTCAGTATACAACCTCACGCCCTGACCCTCACAGCTCTCACTCTGAGCCTCACAGCTCCCTCCCTGACCCCCACACCTCCTGCTCTGATCCTCACACCTCCCGCCCTGACCCTTACAGCTCCCACTCTGACCCTCACAGCTCCCTCCCTGACCCCCACAGCTTCCAGCCCTGACCCTTACAGTTCCCACCCTGACCCCAACAGCTCCCGCCCTGACCCCATCCCCTGTGCAGGTCGTTAGTTCACCGAGGATTGTTTCATTACACTGTACTTATTGTGTAGCTGAGTGTAGGCTACGGGGACTACTGTACTTATTGTGTAGCTGAGTGTAGGCTACAGTATTTATCGTTGCTGAGTGTAGGCTACAGGGGCTACTGTACTTAGAGTGTAGGCTACAGGGGCTACTGTACTTAGAATGTAGGCTACAGGTACTAGTACGGGCTACTTTACAATGAGGAATCTTAATTAATCTTCTACTCAGGCTAGAACAAGGTCCTGAGACTTTTTGTTTGTGAGACAATTACTCAACCACAGAGCCAAGGAATCTTACAGTAATAGTAGTATAATTCTCAAAGTTGTTTGCTAATGAACATTTATCCTATGGTACATGAAGAACTAGTACTAATAAAACCCTCGGCATCCATCCTACAGGTCCTACGCCGCGGCGCCCATCTACCACGAGGAGAGTTTCTATGCCATCCACCGCTCCATGGACGACGCTGCCACCAAGTATTAGTAAGTAAACAGCAATATTAACCTGCTAGACTCTCATATAAGCCCTGTTACCTGATCATACACACTAACACCTGATCATACACACTAACACTTGATCATACACACTAACACTTGATCATACACACTAACACTTGATCATACACACCAACACTTGATCATACACACTAACACTTGATCATACACACTCATACTTGATTAAGTTAAGCTTCAGACTCACTTCCTGACACTGTTTTCAGCTTTATATATAAGTCCTGTGAGAGGTTCCTCTTAACACAAGGTGTGGATGTGTTTACTGCAGCCGTATAAAACCTTCAAAATCCTCTTTATATCTTATCTCAACGTTTAATCATTAGTAGTATAACAATATTTACGTTTTCCTAGATGGATTACTGTACTGTAATGATTCTTTTACCAATCCACCACTTTCCACCAGCGACTAAGATACAGTTTGTCAAGAACATAAATCAATAATTACCAACACACGTGAACGAGAGACACTCAGTAGCTGCCTCACACCATAAGTCAACACACATGTTATTTAATCACAGAAAATTACTAAAAAATATCATTATTTTAGAATATTTAACTATAAATCATCTAATAGTGCTGGTAGACTCTTTTTTCACAACGAGAAACTTGATGTGTTGTAGTTTGTGTATCAACAGGTACAGGTGTGTGTGGGGGGGGGGTTATGGAGGGGGCCAGGGGGTTGTGGAGGGGCCAAGAGTTTGTGGGGGTGGGGGGGCACGGGGGTTGTGGTGGGCAGGGGGTTGTGGAGAGGCCAGGGGGTTGTGGAGGGGGACCAGGGGGTTGTGGAGGGGGGCAGGGGGTTGTGGAGGGGGGCCAGGGGGTTGTGGAAGGGGCTAGGGGGTTGTGGAGGGGGGCAGGGGGTTGTGGAGAGGGCAAAGGCACTGTGGAGGGGGCCAGGGGGTTGTGGAGGGGGGCCAGGGGGTTGTGGAAGGGGCTAGGGGATTGTGGAGGGGGGCCAGGGGGTTATGGAGGGGGCCAGGGGGTTGTGGAGGGGGGCCAGGGGGTTGTGGAGGGGGGCCAGGGGGTGTGAGAATCAGGTGACTGAGTTCTTATAGGAGTGAAGATGACATTTTAAAACCTGGTACCGATATGATGACTCGTGTGTGTGTGTGTGTGTACAATAATTAATGGTACTTTCAGATAACATGAATCATCAACACATATGAACCACAGGACCTCGAACCCACTGTATGAACTCATCTCAATGGGCAAAGGATACAGGGTAGGATGAGATATACAGGGTGGTATGGGATATAAGTTTATGCTTGGAACTAATCATTACCGCCAACGTTTCTCTCTGTCGCTGTACACATGAGCACTTCGGGTGAGTGCTTGACCATCTGGAGAGGTAACTGATCGGTCGCCGCGCCAGATCTACACTTAGTCTATATAAAAGGTGGGGGCCGAGGAAAGTTTTTTTTAGTTTGGTTGTGGCGGCCGGAGGGTGAGTTGGTCTACTGCAGTCCCCGCCTCATGGCCTTCAAGGGTAGGCTGTCGTGTGCCGTCTGAAGTGAGCAATGTACACATTTATTTTTATTTTTTTTCATTTAGTGACACAAGAAATGAATCATATAATAACACTTGGTAGAATTTATGGTTGTTATTTAATGTTTGACAGTAGCTGATTTCTTAAGAAGTTCTTGAAGGTGAATAATATATATTTATTTTAGTGAGCGCAACAGTAACATTATATTGAGGTGAGCACTGGTGTGTGTTCATGGTAGGAGCTCGTGTTGAGGTGAGCACTGGTGTGTGTTCATGGTAGGAGCCCGTATTGCTAAGTGATTATGATTATTGTGTTGTTTTAAAAGTGAGTAATTAGCAGCAGTGTGTGTGTGTGTGTATGGTAAAATTACGTTTAAATTAATACACTGAATACATTATGCTTTAAAAGTCGTATAAAATTAATCATTCTTGTTGACCTAAAGTAACGTTGGTGAGCGTGGCGGTGGTGGTGTTGGTTACCGTCACCCAGGCAGACCAACTCCTACAGCAGAAGGAGCAGACACACCAACAGCAGAAGGATGAGGAACACCAACGGCTCTTTATCACCGGCAGTAGTGATTCTATCATTATCGGCAATTACTCCATGTTCGCGGTGGCCATGTTCTCCCTGCTGGTGGGGGCCGCCATCCTCCTCTCTGTGGTGGTGAGGTCCGGCAGAGAAGGAGAGACAGACTACATCACCCCCACGTGAGTACTACTGCTGGTGGTGGTCGCTCCCAGCACCACACTACAGGACTTTATTACCATGTTCACATAACTCCCCCACACTCAACACAACACAACACAACGCAAGGCAACACAACGCAAGGCAACACAATGTAGAGCAATGCAACGAAATAACAACGCATCGCAACACACACCATTAACTATACAAGATAGAAACATTAGTCACAAGTCAGTTCGCCCACATCACCACCTGGTCACCAATATCGTCTTCCCCATCAGCGTCTACGGCGTGCCAGTCCCCCGTTACGACGAGATCGTCTCCATGGTCAGTCGCTTCCTGGACACACCCGCCGATCAGTATGAGTAATAACATCTGCCACGCCTGCGTCAGTAGTGTCGCGTCATTCACTATACTAGCATGCTAATGAGGTGGTTGTCAGTCTTATGTTACCTTTTATGTATAAATTTTAAGTAAGGCGTAAATGTTCAGTGTGTAAATATATATTGCAAAGTTGTGTATATGTACGTAATGTTGTTGTGTGATATAAAATGTATCCTATTGTAAATAAAAATAATGTAGCCATTCTTTTCGTATTTTATTTACATAGTTATTTGATGCAGATTGCTCATTCAGAAAATAAATGAATGACTATTGTTACCGTAAGTGGTGTGTACAGTCGCTTACACCTGACAGTGGCTGCTGCGTTGTGTGAGCTGTGCCAACTATTGTGAGGATCCTTACGGCTGACTCTAGAGTCTAGAACTAGACGCTTCTTTATACATCATTTATTATTAAAACACGAGTAGTTGACAGCGACCTACCACTCACCCTCCAGCTTGGAGAGATTGACAGACCAAGTTGAAGGAACACTAGCAACAAAAACTGAACACCTGGAGTTTCTTAGGAAAAAGTTGATAGAAATATTAAACTTGTAAATAACAGAAGGGATAAATATGGGTTTAGAGAAGGTGCTTTGGAACCGCTTAAGATAAAAATGGAAATGAAAAAAAAATCGCATTTCATTCCTCTAACTTTAAGACAATATAGTGACGAGAGACAGACAGCAACAGACAAAGTTAACTTCCTGCTAAAAGACTAATTACCCAGTGTTTTAATTTTTGTCTGAAAATAAAAACTATGATCACTATTTTAATTGGGTTTGATTATTCCCAAGATGATCCATGTAACTCATCCTTAACTGAGAGCCAAGTGAAGATCTTAAATACAATCTTGTAGTTTATTAGTGACGTAATGACTGGCCTCGTTACCCGAGGGAGCAGGTGTCACCCCAGGCCGTCCTCACATTACCTGGGAAGATGTACAGTCAATTACTAGACTGTTCCTGAACCACGAACCCTTAAGAGATTCAGACTCATGAATCCGAAGCATTTATGGACAGAATAATATTGTAGTCTATTGCTTCCGGGGAGAAGACTCGACTAGTTGACTATACAAGTACTGTCTTCAGGCCAAAAAGGTGTTGACCGAATTTTAAAACTTTGTAGGTAAGAAGAATCTTTAACGTAGATTGAAGCTTTAGCCGGTCTAGAGGACGTATTTAATGTAATTAGTGTCGTAACTCCCGTGACAAGAGCCAAGTCATGCTGACGCCTGACCTCCCTCCTCCAGGAAACTGAGAGCGCCGGCTGGTAGCTTGTTCTGGCGGCAACACTCTGGTCTCTCGTCTTGATAAGTAGGAAAAATCGCTTTGATCTTTAGCCACGAGAATAGTGGGAAGTGATTGATAAACAACGTGAAAAGTTAAAGAAGAAGAAACAGACAGACAGGTGGATAAACAGACAAAAATACTGGAGAAAGAAAGAGCGAGACTGGGAAGAACACAAGTTACCCCCCGCCTCCGTGCTTACCGGAAGTAGAGAATCAGAGAAGAGAAAGAGAGAAATAAAGAAGGGAAGAGAAACGAAGAATTAAAAGCAGACAACAGAGACAATCATGCAGCTTACTTCCACCTCACAACACCACACGACCCCTGGCCCTGGTTCGTTCTTGCATGCCTCGTTATGACCCACTTTCAGCAACGAGGTGTATTGTGTGTGTGCATGGGTCGACCACCACCAGCCGCCGGTGCCATTGTAAAAAGCTCACAGGAAATATTTATGCTTGTGATTGTTAGCTAGAGACTGATATGTAGAATAATGGTGAGGGAAAGAGACAGATAAGCAGATAACAATGCAGAGAATGACAGACATCGAGGAATATAGACGGAAGGAGCAATAAGAAGTGATGCATAAAACAGAAAGAAAAAGAAAGGAGTAGAAGTGCCCGAAGAGAAAGTAGGGTGGATGACCCAGCCTGTGACCCCAAAACAAAAGAAACGCGGGCTTGATGCAGGGCACAGCGGCGTACATATAAGACGAGGGCACCACCCCCTTCGCCAGTCTCCCGCCTTCTGCCGCCCGCCCTGCTCCTCGCTACACCTACCCGCCCTTAACACCTTAGTAAAGACTATAGTGTTACTCGCTCGACCAACTATATACCTGGTGTCTGCTGCACGCTCCTACACCCATCGTCCATCACACCAGTACTCATCCACTACCGCCCATCTCTTACGCCCGCCGCCCGTGATTTGTGTTACCTCATTACTACACCCACATCTTAACTCTGCTACCATGCACGCCCGTGGTAAGGAGAGCAAGGACAATACTCATGTGTACTATATGTGAATTCATTAAAAAGTGTTTAATTGAATCAGAAGCCAAATAGTACAGGGCCTCCAAGTTCCTGTGTGTGTGTGTGTGTGTGTGTGATGCGAAGGATTCATTAGGGGTAAACATATATTAATTACTAGTTCAAGCGCCTCTGGATCGAGATATTCATTTAGTCATTCCGCCTCAAGGATGACTGCAGAATTATGATCAGTTTATAGTTTAGGGTAAAGGTTGACCTTGACATACTCGAGGACCAGACGTGAGCCTCTGTATCTAATTGTCCGTAATGTTCTCTGAGCTGTCAGTTAGGTTTGACACAGTAGCCAGTCTTCTTAATTACGGAAGAACCTCCTTGAGAAAGAAGGTAATTATTCTGCCTCAACACACGTCATCAACTTAACCATCAATAACTCGTAGCTCAGCCACGACAAACACCAACTTTTGGGTTATGAATCTTGACAAACTTTCATACACGTGTCGTTCATCTCCCAGAGAATTGTGTTACAGTTCTGGCAAGGTTTCGCTATTTGTCCCCAGTGAGTGAAATTCACTATGAAGCGCTACACAAGTTATTAGTCCCCTTAAAACGTGTATTATTGCTTCTGAATTAATAAGGTGAAGGGAAATTATAATAATGAAAATGACGATGATAATACCTGTAATATTAATCAACGGCTTATTTAACCCATTCAGCGGCCATAAGCGGACACAGTTCAGTACAACACGTGAACACATAAATCATCTTCGAGTTGTTGGTGATTCTTACAATGGTTGGAATGCTGGTCTTATAACGATCATTACGTGACGTTAGTTATGTGAGCGTGTACGTTCGTTATGTGAGTGTGTACGTTCGTTATGTGAGTGTGTACGTTCGTTATGTGAGTGTGGGTGTTCGTTATGTGAGCGTGGGTGTTATTTCGTCTTTATAAATGATTCAGTAAACACTTGAACGAAGTAAAGAATAATGATATAATACTATATATCTCGCCGGCAGGCATGTTACTCGTGTTGGTACTGACGGCTATCACGGGCCAAGCAGCAGGGAGCCAGGCGGCACCAGTAGCAGCATGGAGCCAGGCAGCAGCAACAGGTAGCCAGGCAGCAACAGTAGGGAGCCAGACAGCAGCAGTAGGGAGCCAGATCACTGACAAGAGCCAAACAACAGGGAAGAGCTTCCCCTACACCCCGGCGGCCATAGCTCGACAGCTGCTCACCTTTGGGACCCTCGACAACGTATCTGTGACTCTCGACTTTAATGCCATATTCAGCTTCATCTCTCTGATTGTGGCGGTGCTCGTAATAGCTGCCATCATCGGTGCTTTAGGCGTGGGTTTGGGCCTGCTAGGGGGCAAGTGAGTATACTGTATATATAGGTAGAAAGGCTACTCTCTCTCACACACACACACACACACACACACTCACATACACACACTCCACTCATACACATTCTCTCTCTACTATACCCCCTCCAGCACTCCGTCTTATCTACCCCCCCCCCCCCCCATGGCCACTTGATGTCGCCCTCGTAAGGACAAACTAAACCTGTAATGCTTCCCACCATCACGGTCTAGGTAACAACACAGATATCCTGGTAACAGTCAACAACGACCGTATGTATGTACAGTGTGTATCAGGGGCGGATCCAGGAGAGGGGCCCTGGGGTCCAGATCCCCCTTTTCATCAGAAAATTCAAATCCTTTTCTTTAATGCAGTATTGTACTCGTGCGTTTTTGTACAGTAAAATTAATTACTCTTGACCTCAGAATATCTCTTAATATCTAGTGCCTCACAATAACACAACTTCTTGGACCTCCCTTTTTTATATTCCTGGATCCGCCTCTGTGTTTGTATGTATGTATGTATGTATGTATGTATATCAGTGAGTCAGGAGGAGAAATATCTGAATACAAAGCTCAATGATTAAAAACATTGTTGTCAAGTCTGTTTGGCCTCAAGACATAACCTCGCGCCACCAGCCAATCATTACACAAAGGTAAGAAGGTCCCCCACACGTCAGCCAATCATTACACAAAGGTAAGAAGGTCCCCCACACGTCAGCCAATCATTACACAAAGGTAAGAAGGTCCCCCCACACGTCAGCCAATCATCACACAAAGGTAAGAAGGTCCCCCACACGTCAGCCAATCATTACACAAAGGTAAGAAGGTCCCCCCACACGTCAGCCAATCATCACACAAAGGTAAGAAGGTCCCCCACACGTCAGCCAATCATCACACAAAGGTCCCCCACACGCCACGCTCTAGACCGCTAAAACAGCAGCTGATATTATGTTATTTTTGTGCATGAACCGGATACTGTACGCTGTTATTATGTGTCGGTGGCGGAGAACTGTGGCTGAGTTACCGAACAGCTGTGGATCTTTTTGTATATAACTTAATTTTTTATTATGGTTCCTGCTGTTTCTCTTTACATACTGTATATAAGAACTTTCTGTCCTTATCATACCTGCCTAACTATAAGTCTAGCATGACTCAATCTTAATTAAATATGTATATACCTGTTGACATTATTTTGAAACTTTTACATCTCTACGTAAGGGGAGGGGACTCTTGAAACTTTTCTCTTTGCTTAATGGTTTGGGGGGGGGGACTTGTTCAGAATTAATATGGGTAAAACTTTCATAACAGAGGCGCCACACACACGGCTGTAACAGTTCAAAATCGATGTTTATGATATAATTAAGATATTTTGGTCTATCTTTATAATTATTTTCTGTTCTTGATTTCTTACTTTGAACTTTGTACGGTCGCTCAAAAAAACTATCTCTACTTGGGTGATCGATGAATTTCAGAATGAACACTGAGACTCCTGTTGTCTCGGTAAGGTTGTCAAAATTCTTCCTTCGTTGTGTCATATTTATTCAACACAACTTTGTATTGATAGTTTTTGGAGTGACTGTATTGTACATATATTTTCCTGACTTACTATAGATAATAATTACACCTGTTGTATATAATTACTCTCTTGTATTATGATAGCCTATGTAAATATTGCCAGGGAACTCAAGTAACCAATGTAGTTTTAGAGAATCCAGAGCACCGTGATATTTGTTAACACTGGATAAAGACTTAACTCCTATGGCAAATTGATACCATAACGAGGGTACCAATCTATCCTTATCAAAGTTACATAATACAGTAAATGGTCTTTATCCAATGTAAATAATACCCACGATGCTATGGGTACCAGATGTAAATAAATGTACACTCGGTAAAAAAAGGTATCTTTCACAAGGGATCCCATGAATTTGGAAGTGAGCAATCCTGTTGTCTCGCTCGGGTTGGTAGGCGTGATTAGGAGACATTTCCTATCTATTATGGTAGGCCTAATTTAGTTATTTCATTCAAAATATACAATTAGCTCGTTGCATTATGATTGGTTAATAACAGTAAACCTCATGAGCCTTTATCAAAGACCTTCATTCATGGTATCATTTTATTTCGCACAAAAATTATAAAGATAATTTATTTTACAGAGTGATACAAAGAACTAAGGTCACCAATGTAAATACAGTGTAAAAAATAGTGTAAATATCCTAAGACTAACTGCAGTGTCCGCCTCTCCCTCCCCCCGCCGTACACGCAGGCACCATGATCCCTCCGGCTTCTCATCTTCTTCGTCTGGCAGTGGCTACGACTATGACCAAAGCTCGTACACCGCCTATAGAGCCCTGGACGAAGCTGCCAAGAAGTACCAATAAACTCACACACCTGTACCTATATTCTCCACACCTGTAACCATCTTCCTCACACCTGTACCTATCGTCCCCACACCTGTACCTATCGTCCCCACACCTACAAACATAACCTAGAAATATTACTCACAATTATAACTCACAACCATGATCTAAACTATAACCCACCGATATTAATTACAACCATGGCATACAGACGTGATTTACAACCATAACCTAACAGGACTAATAACCATAACCTATAACTCTTTTATTCAATAATTACCATCTTTTCTATAACTCTAAATTACAGTCATTATCTACAACTATAGTTACAACCATAACCTAAAATCAAAACTTCAACAACTATAGTTTATCAAATCATGACCTACAACCATTAATCCTGGCAACCAGCATACAAACCAACCATTTGTACTGTACCTCTACAACCAAGAAATAAATATTTAACTACAACCATAACCTAAAACTTATCACATCTACAACCATGACCTACAACTATGACGTAAGCCTACAACCACGACCTCTACACGATGGCTCACAGGCATAACCTACAACCTTGACTCATAAAACTGAAGTACAACTTTAATATTAGAACCATGACAAACTGGGTCCTGTTCATTAAAACCCAGACGAATAACAACCCTGACTCTCACAACCCTGACTCTCACAACCCTGACACTCCCAAACCTGAATCTCACAACCCTGACACGAAACATATGACTCACACCTCTGACTGACACACAACTCAGATCCTCACAACCATGACTCACAGCCCTGACACACAACCCATATCCTCACAACCCAGACTCTCACAACCCTGACTCCCACAACCCAGATCCTCACAACCCTGACTCTCACAACCCTGACACTCCCAAACCTGAATCTCATAACCCTGACACGAAACATATGACTCACAACCCTGACTGACACACAACTCAGATCCTCACAACCATGACACGCAACCCAGACTCCCACAACCCTGACACACAACCCAGACTCACAACCCTTACACACAACCCTGACACACAACCCATATCCTCACAACCCAGACTCTCACAACCCTGACTCCCACAACCCAGATCCTCACAACCCTGACTCTCACAACCCTGACTCACAGCCCTGACACACAACCCATATCCTCACAACCCAGACTCTCACAACCCTGACTCCCACAACCCAGATCCTCACAACCCTGACTCTCATAACCCTGACTCACAGCTCTTGACTAACACAACCCTGGCCCTCACAACCATCAACAACGTGAGGTAATAAAGCCTTCTAATAGTTATAATACGTTGTACAGTACAGTATTATATAACATGTTAATAAATTATTGTTATTTACGGAGTTGTATCAATGAGTCTCTCCTTCTGGTTAGGGTCGAGGAGCTGTGTCTGTCTGTCTCTCATTCTCAAATTCAAAAACTTATGTCGAGAAATTTTTGTTCCTGGTCGTGTGTGTGTGTGAACCTCACGAGATCAGCGCTTCCCAACTCAACGATGTAAATACTGCACAAGTGTATAATGATACGGAGAAGTGAAGGAAAACGAAAGAAAAGTACAAAAAAATAGGAATAAACAAAGAGAATAAGTGAGTCAAATATGAAATGATTAAATAAAACGAAAAAGAGTAAAATACAATTATAAGACCCAGAGAGGAAGAGGAGAACAAATAAAATGATAAAATACACAAAATGTGTAAAATGATACTTTTGATATATTGTACAACACAGTTATTGTTGTACGACACAGTTATTGTTGTACGACACAGTTATTGTTGTACGACACGGTTATTGTTGTACGACACAGTTATTGTTGTACGACACGGTTATTGTTGTACGACACGGTTATTGTTGTACGACACAGTTATTGTTGTACGACACAGTTACTGTTGTACGACAGTTATTGTTGTACGACACAGTTATTGTTGTACGACACAGTTACTGTTGTACGACAGTTATTGTTGTACGACACAGTTATTGTTGTACGACGCAGTTATTGTTGTACGACACAGTTATTGTTGTACGACACAGTTATTGTTGTACGACACAGTTATTGTTGTACGACACAGTTATTGTTGTACGACACGGTTATTGTTGTACGACACGGTTATTGTTGTACGACACGGTTATTGTTGTACGACACAGTTACTGTTGTACGACAGTTATTGTTGTACGACACAGTTATTGTTGTACGACACGGTTATTGTTGTACGACACGGTTATTGTTGTACGACACAGTTACTGTTGTACGACAGTTATTGTTGTACGACACAGTTATTGTTGTACGACACGGTTATTGTTGTACGACACAGTTATTGTTGTACGACACAGTTATTGTTGTACGACACAGTTATTGTTGTACGACACGGTTATTGTTGTACGACACAGTTATTGTTGTACGACACGGTTATTGTTGTACGACACAGTTATTGTTGTACGACACAGTTACTGCTGTACGACACAGTTATTGTTGTACGACACAGTTATTGTTGTACGACACGGTTATTGTTGTACGACACAGTTATTGTTGTACGACACAGTTATTGTTGTACGACACAGTTATTGTTGTACGACACAGTTATTGTTGTACGACACAGTTATTGTTGTACGACACAGTTATTGTTGTACGACACGGTTATTGTTGTACGACACAGTTATTGTTGTACGACACGGTTATTGTTGTACGACACAGTTATTGTTGTACGACACAGTTACTGCTGTACGACACAGTTATTGTTGTACGACACAGTTATTGTTGTACGACACGGTTATTGTTGTACGACACAGTTATTGTTGTACGACACAGTTATTGTTGTACGACACAGTTATTGTTGTACAACACAGTTATTGTTGTACGACACAGTTATTGTTGTACGACACAGTTATTGTTGTACGACACAGTTATTGTTGTACGACACAGTTACTGTTGTACGACAGTTATTGTTGTACGACACAGTTATTGTTGTACGACACAGTTATTGTCGTACGACACAGTTATGGTTGTACGACACAGGTATTGTCGTACGACGCAGTTATTGTTGTACGACAGTTATTGTTGTACGACACAGTTATTGTTGTACGACACAGTTATTGTCGTACGACACAGTTATGGTTGTACGACACAGGTATTGTCGTACGACGCAGTTATTGTTGTACGACACAGTTATTGTTGTACGACACAGTTATTGTTGTACGACAGTTATTGTTGTACGACACAGTTATTGTTGTACAACACAGTTATTGTTGTACGACACAGTTATTATTATACAACACAGTTATTGTTGTACGACACAGTTATTGTTGTACGACACAGTTATTATTGTACGACAGTTATTATTGTACGACACAGTTATTGTTGTACGACACAGTTATTATTGTACGACACAGTTATTGTTGTACGACACAGTTATTGTTGTACGACACAGTTATTGTTGTACGACACAGTTATTATTGTACGACAGTTATTGTTGTACGACACAGTTATTGTTGTACGACACAGTTATTGTTGTACAACACAGTTATTGTTGTACGACACAGTTATTATTGTACGACACAGTTATTGTTGTACGACACAGTTATCATTGTACGACACAGTTATTGTTGTACGACACAGTTATTGTTGTACACAGAAGCAATATCTGTCTGGCAGGAATTGGTACCAAGTCACTCGTCAAGTGCTGAGAACTCACTAATATTATGAGGTAAATACAGCACACACTATAAACCTTATCACACATTGTTTTCACTATGTAAATATACCGTGTTAGTTATTACCCATTGTTATTGGTCCAAGTTATTGTATTCATAAAGACGAACACACACACACACAAGATACTCACGTGCAAACTTTCTTATACACACACTCAACATACTCATGTGCAAACTTTCTTATACACACACTCAACATACTCATGTGCAAACTTTCTTATACACACACTCAACATACTCATGTGCAAACTTTCTTATACACACACTCAACATACTCATGTGCAAACTTTCTTATACACACACTCAACATACTCATGTGCAAACTTTCTTATACACACACGACCCCAGGGTGAGTTACAATAGCTTCATAATGCCCCACATCCGTAACTGTGGCACCTCACGCCCCGCCAGCCACCGGGTCACTGGGTAAGTCGGCGCCCCACACACCCTTATACGGTCACTTGTACTTCTTCACCTGGTGTGTTATGAGGTGTATCTTGACCTCTACCATCCATATATTAACAGCCTAAGTAGAGTAATTAGACAGGTGGGGGAGACCTTCCTCGTGCTGATACTCCACGACAGGTGTTGGTGACCTGTGACCTCCGGGAGAGTTTCTCATCAACGTGGCAACAACAGCAATCACCCCCCCGGGGGGGGGGGGGGGTTATTCAGTACAGTGGAGTCCTTCTGGTGGTGGTGATGGTTGAGGGCCTTATGATTCTCTGAGACAAGCGTGTGTGTGTATGTGTCAGATAGGTCTTTAGACAAAATAAGCTTATTATATATAGTCAATATTTTCTTGTGCGGGAAACTATTTTTAGGTCCGTCACCTGAAGCTCTCCCTCCAGGTGACGACAGACAGGAGGGGACCCACCTGACACCGTTGTTTACCGCACCTCATAATTATGTTACGTTACGGGATGGTTGTGGGTTACTGTCACTCACAGTTATAGCGGAACAGCAGGTGTGGTGCCTTCCTTCCCTCCCGTCCCGTATCTTGCAGGTTTTATTAGTTACCCTTAATATACAACTCTTGTATCTCTCGTCACGTCACACACAGAGGCCAACATTCATCCCCTTAAAAAGTTAATAAAGTGAACCCAGCCAGTTTGTCTTCACCTCAACCATAACAAATGGTAATACTGTACTCGGACTTATCACCTTAAGTATAACACATCCCTGCGTCTTCCTTTGTGTACTGGACACACTGATGCTGGGGTTAACGAGAGACTCTGTTATGGGTAATAATAGTGTTTATTATTGTATAAATTACACACGAACAATTATATCATTATTATTCCCGAAGACGCCAGGACCACCTTTGTTTAACACCTCAGGAAGAGAAGAGCCGCAGGGGAGATGTTCTACACCAGGCGTGGCCAGGTGAGTGATGATACTACTGGTGGAAGTTTTAGATGAACTAGGTGAGGCACGCGGGGTACTGGGTAGGGGTGCTATCTGAGGCGTGGTGCTGCTGCTGCTAGTAACGCTAGTGGTGGTGGTGCTGCTAGTGACGCTAGTGGTGGTGGTGCTGCTAGTTACGCTAGTGGTGCTGACGCTAGTGGTGGTGGTGCTGCTAGTGACGCTAGTGGTGGTGGTGCTGGCGCTAGTGGCGGCGGTGGTGGTAGGGTGGGGGGACGTTGTAGGCGCTGTCCACAGAGAAACAGTAAAGAAGGATCACGTTTTAATGTATATTGTCGGTGTAAAGTCATTAATACCTGAGTCATTTCTATAAGAGTTATATAAAAACTTATCTAAAAATGTTGGATTATATGACTATACTTATTATAATAAACTTAAAGATATATTTGTATAAGTAAGTTTATGGCAGATAATTTTAGTTCACAAAATATAGCGGCAATAATATTTTTAGTGAAATATTTGGGGGAAAACTTCACAACTAAAGTATAGGTTAAGAGGACACATCTGTCGGCCTAGGCCTGTTGTCTCACCACCTTATGTTCATGTGAGGCGGACAGCAGTAGTTATGCTCACGTTAGGTCGTTGTGAGGGTGACGACCGCCGCCGTACAGAGCCAGGCCGCCCAGCAGGACAGCCCCAGCCACTAAGTGAGCCAACACGCCGATGGTCACCCGAGACTGTAAGTCACCGTTGATATCTGAGGCTAACTGCGTCTTGTCCTCAGTCTTCTTCAGGGCTGCTTGACCTTTGTTGACCTGCGCCTTATCAGTGACCTGAGCCTCACCGGTGACCTGAGCCTCACCAGTGACCTGGCTCAGCGTGGTCATCAGCAGTAGCAACAGCCAGGCTAACTTTCCTATCAGGAACAACCGGTGTACAGCTTAAGTTACTGTAAGTCGACATTAAGCGTATATGTGTGTGTGTGTTTGGAAGTATGCTTTAGTAGACAAATGTAAAACAAAAAATATTTATACATACATACATACATTTTCTTGGCCTACTCACATGACTTACAGGGAGTTACAAACACTGGCAGATAAGGAAAAACAAAACAACTCTTGAGAATTACTGAGCGGGTCAGCCTCTTCCTGACATACCGTCACCGACCTGCTGCCCGCCGGCCAAGGTGACGCCTACACCACCACAACACTCATTTAATAACATACCTGGCCTTAGTAAACATAACTGACGTTAATAACACACCTGGCGTTAACAAAATACTTGGCGGTAACTAAATAACTCACTAGTTAGACAACCTACCGTAACTAAACATGGTGCTGGGCGTGTAGAAGACCGAAGTTAACAGTTAAAGATAGTCTTGTTATTGGTGGCTTGTATATTGTAAATATATGCTCGGGAAGTGTGTGTGTGTGTGGTTGTTTTGGCTCAGGCTGTAGTTATGATCGGTGTCTACTGTAGGAGGAGCAAGAGTTGAAGGTGTGGGTACTGACGGAGGGAAGAGTGATGTTTCCTGTGCTTGTCTGGGTGTTTAGGACGTCACACGGCGGCAGCGGCAGGCAGTATACTGGTGCCGCAGCTGCCGCCACCCACTTTATGTGCACACACACACACAGCCAACCATCAACCTCAAAGCAAATTTTTGAATGTTTATTTTTGGCGAAAATAATGAACACCTGACCGGCGACCCTAATACACCTCCTCTGTTCTGAGAAGCATGGAACAGAGCAACATGGGCTGGGTGTAGTGTTGGGGTACTGTGGACTTGAATTGAATTGAAACAGTTTATTTAGCCAGAAAAACACAGATACAGAGTGGATAATAATAACAATATTAACATGGCTGAGCCAGTTGAGAACCTGAGCTCTCTTTGAGGCACCTGATATATACTATACATTTATCTCAAGGAAGAATTATGTAACATTTAGTATCATCTGGAATAGTGCAATAGCATGGTGGTAATAAGAACATCTCATAGTGTTACCACGGTTATCACTTCAATATATATTTATTTTATTATTTATCATTTATATTTTTTATATATTTATTTTTTTAATATTATTTTGTTTATTTATTTATTTATACAAACATATACAAATAAACACACACACACATTATATATATATATATATATATATATATATATATATATATATATATATATATATATATATATATATATATATATATATATATATATATATATATATAAATTAGAGTGGAATTTAAAAATATTAGTACAATGGGGGAGCAGTACAACCTGGGTTGTCCAGTAATAAGGTTGAACAAGAGGACAGAGCTTTCAGGATTATGTCTAGTTGGCAATTATGTTTATTGCAATGGTAATTACTTATTTACTTACATGATAATTTCCGATAAAACGGTTTTGATGGTACAATAAAAGCAGTTACTGTAAATATAGTAAGTGTTACAAGAAATATTAATACTTCGACAATAAATATTTTTTCAGAGATGATTTAGAGGAAGGGAGCGTAGTCTTTGCTCGGATGTGTGGGGGTAAGTTGTTCCACACCTTCACACCATGATATTTTATGGAGGTCTGGGACTGAGAGGAGCGCATGGGGGGTGGTCTTAGTAGCTCTGGGTACCTCAAGTTGCATCTCTGATTATTCCGGAACTGGAAGTAATTATTGTCAAGCAAGTGATTGATAGATTTGTAAACAAAGAGGGCACAGCAGTAAGTGTTAATATCCTCGAATTTTAAAAATTTCAATATGGCAAATTTTTCGTTTGTGTGATCGGTTTTTTTCAAGTAGGTCATTGTTCGTACAACTCTCTTTTGTGCAGTAACCAGAGATTGTGTTTTTGAAGAGCCAGAGGCCACCCATAGTGTGTGACAGTGTATCAGGTGTTGGTAAACAAGATCATGATAGATTTCTTTCATTGCTGTGAGAGTGAGTGACTGTCGAGTGTGATACATGATACCGCACTGTTTATTGACTTTACTGTGAATGGCTTGTATGTGGTTTCTCCAGTTAAGTTTCTCATCAACTATAACTCCGAGGTGTTGGGGTACTGTGGGCTGGGTGTGGTGTTGGACACTGTGGGCTGGGTGTGGTGTTGGGGTACTGTGGGCAGGTGAGTGGTGTAGGTGTGGAATAGCAGGTGTATATATAGTGTGGTATAGCAGGTGTGTATATAGTGTGGTATAGCAGATGTGTGTATAGTGTGGTATGTGTGTAGTATAGCAAACATGCAGCAGAGCAAGTGTGTAATATAGTGGGCGTGTAGCATAGGAAGAGTATAGTACAGCAGACGGGCGGCAGCGAGGCGAGAGTGGACTATCACAGCAGAGCATGGGGTGGTGGTGGTAGAGTACACTACCCACAACATCATCTCTCCTTCACACAAAATGAGGGAGAGAGTCAGACAGACATCATTACCCTACGTTTAGTGGTCAACTCTGGCACACTTACCTACACACACACACACACACAATACATAAATGTGGGGGAGAGAGATCGTCATGCGGTCAAACAGAGAGAAAGAGTACAGAGAGTTGGGTAGGGGGAGGAAGAGAGACTTGTATGATGGCAGATAATTAGGCAGAAAGGTGGATATAATAGGAGGTAATAGTACAAAGTTGAGAAAAAGTGAAGCAGGGATCCAACACACAGACACCATTATGTAGACTACAGTATAAACGACACCTGGAGAGCTCAACACACCTGTTAATGTCTCTAAAATGATCCTAACAACAACGACCACAAACATAAAGGTAATGGCTGGTTACACGGGGCAGCATGTCTTCCGTCTCATTACTGTGATAAAGCTGATCCACAGGTTGGTTATGGGATCTCATTTTTGTTGTTATAGTGTGTTATAGTGCTGTATGGCCAGGGTTAAATAACTATTCTCTTACAGACGTACACACTATCACTGCAGCCGCTCGTTAGTGTCAACATATAGTACATGTGCTTCCCGTTCACCTGCCCCTGAATGTCACCTGACCATAGTGAAGTTCCTATGGTCCCAGCTTCTAGTGATAGTTGTCTACTCGTCTCCTCCCATTTCTTTCCGCTTTTCCCCTCCCCCCTGCCTCCCTATACACCCCCTACCTCCCTATACACCCCCTACCTCCCTATACACCCCCTACCTCCCTATACACCTCCCTCCCCCTCCTTTCCCTCACTGAGAGAGAGAGACGTACCACCTGACGCAGTTTATGACTATATAAACAGAGGACTGACGGAGGCGGTCATCAGTCGTCCAGGACCAGGCTTTGCATTACCTTCCGCCTCCTGCTACGTCGCCTTCACCCCCTACACAACACCCTCACAATGGCCTTCAAGGGTACTGTACCTCCTCCGCCATAACATTGTTGACTTACAGCTGTACAGACGCTCCGAGATTATTGTTTTTTAAAAGTGTGATCATAATACTCGGAGACTTACAGTGTGTTGGGTGATAAAGACGTCAGGTGCACCCGTCAAGGAGTCTTATAAACACCTGTATTGTTCTCTCATTATCAGTACACAGGAGGTAGTGTAGCGGCCTATCAACCGAACGGCTTTTTAATTAAATGACGTGATTATTGTAAAGAGATAAACGGTGTTATTAGATCATTATATCACGATACTTGTAACAGAGAAGTGTCATTGTTCTGTTAAGAGAGAGAGACAATGTTGGTCCCCGTTAACAGTAACAGATCATACTGTTGGATCTGTTTTGTGGACTGTTTTATCCTGTATGCAAAATATATTTTATACCGGTTTTGTGACTATGAAATTAATACTTTTAAACTCTCTAAACTAACCTCACCCCTTCCATCTATTACCTACACAGGTATGCTCGTGTTTCTGCTGCTGGCTGGAGTCATCACTCTCGTTGCCTCAGAGAATACCAAGTCCCAGAATAAGAAGCGGGGAGAGGACGGTCGCTTCCTCTTCACCACCGACGAAAACCAGTCCATTACCATCGGCACCGCCAGCCTCACCACCTTGGTCTTGCTGGGTATCGTGGCTGTTCTCGCTGCCGCCGCCGCCATAATCCTGCTGCCCCAAGACGACGCTTCTTCAGGTTACGCATCTGCCACGAGGTGAGCCTTGACAACCTACGTCAGTTTGTTTACGTTTATCTTCGTCTTTATCGTCTTCCAGTTACGTTTCTTCTTCACACCTGCTAGACTTCATTAACTATACCACCACTATCCCCACCACACTAATACCACTATCCTCCTCCTCCACAGCGCCTACGGCGCCACTGCCGTCCATCGCTCCCTGGACGACGCCGCGGCCAAGTATGAGCAGAGAGAAACACCTGTTGATCGACACACCGACTGATCGACACACCCGCTGATCGACACACTTCCCCAACCTCTCTCTGTTATCACCACCACGTTCAATTATTGTTGTCTATTATTTATTTAAATTATATTTTTTATATTGAACTTGAAATAAAAATTTAACTAATTATTGTCTTATATCCGGCACATCCTGACCAGTCATATGGTGTGGTTCATAGTGTGGCTCATGGTGTGGTTCATAGTGTGGTGCCTGTGATTTGCCCTGCATGGGGGGGGGGGGGCTAGTTTATTGGACACCCTTACATCCTGCACAAGGCGAAGCAGCAAGGTGTTTACAGCGGCCAACAGGTAACGAGCAGACTGAGTTACACGCTTGGCCTCTGACTCACGCAACTAGGGACACACAAGCCCTTTGATGAAGATGGTTTAACCCCTTGATGATTACAACCTAACCATCGTCCTCAGAGCTATATCTTAAACCACCGTCCACAGTGCTATAACTTAAACCATCGTCCACAAAGAGATATTATTTGAGGGGGGGGGGGGGTTGATGTAGGCCAGCCGCTAAAACATTTCCTCACCAACTATAACACACCTATAAACCTCCTCTGGTGTTGCCCAATGCATCAGCACTCAATAACACTTAACTCTTTTTATTACATTGCATTCAAACTATCTCATAACCTAACATAAGCTAGCCTACACTTCTCCATTAATAGTTGCCCCTCGGGTATCAAGGATGACCGGCCCAAGGGCCACCTAGGCTTGAATTTGTTTAAGGTGTAGAAGCTGTCGCCAACACAACAACCACACCCTGAGCTAACGGGCTGCATGTCCCAGTGTCAAGGAATAGTCCGAGAAGACCGGACAACACGCCAACTGCACTGGCTAACCATTACCCCGGAATACGATCCGCAAATAGATTAACATCCAGGTTCCCAATTAATGTTGGACAGACAGAGGCAAATGGCGTAAAGAAACTTGCCAATAGTTTCACCCTGCCCGGGGATCGAACCTGGGTTCACTCGCTTGCGAGGCGAGCATGCTGACCATTACACCACAGGTCGCCACACCTCCTCCATTAGTAAAGTGTCGAGAGAATTTGGAAAGATCGACGGACAAACAGCATAATATTTTCTCCAATTCGTAATTATTCTCAAAATGGACCAAAACACATCGAAATTCTTCCATTTAAGGTAGACTTGTAAAATTTAAAGGTGACTAACAGGTGGAGGAGGAAGACAACATAACAGAGGAGGAGGAAGAAGGGAGGAGGAGGAGGAAGAGATGAGGAAAGAGCTGACGAGTAGAATTTTACTAGGAGGCAGGAAGGAGGAGGGTTTATTACCGCCTTAGGCGTGGAAGTGATGGTTGGGGCGCACCGAATGCCTGCCCCTTACGTCTACCAGAGCCCCACCAAGCAGTAGGCCAAGGTCGTGGGCAAGTGGGTGGGTGGGTGGTACCGAAGAAGCTCCACCCAATCCATGAATTCCTTCCACTCACTTGTTCCTGTCAAACTACTCCCACTGTTGAGGGTTACTACACAGGTTACCAGTAAGAATGATTCCTTATAACGTACTCACAAGTTTGTTATTGACTGCCACTAGACCTTGTCGATTATAACTTTTATATTTTAATACCATCCACCACAACCATCTACAACACCCACCCACCACAACCATCTACAGCACCCACCCACCACAACCATCTACAGCACCCACCCACCACAACCATCTACAGCACCCACCCACCACAACCATCTACAGCACCCACCCACCACAACCATCTACAGCACCCACCCACCACAACCATCTACAGCACCCACCCACCCACCACAACCATCTACAACACCCACCCACCCACCACAACCATCTACAACACCCACCCACCCACCACAACCATCTACAACACCCACCCACCCACCACAACCATCTACAACACCCATCCACCACAACCATCTACAACACCCACCCACCCACCACAACCATCTACAACACCCACCCACCACAACCATCTACAACACCCACCCACCACAACCATCTACAACACCCACCCACCACAACCATCTACAACACCCACCCACCACAACCATCTACAACACCCATCCACCACAACCATCTACAACACTACCACAACCATCTACAACACTACCACAACCATCTACAACACCCACCCACCACAACCATCTACAACACCCACCCACCACAACCATCTACAACACCCACCCACCACAACCATCTACAACACCCATCCACCACAACCATCTACAACACCCACCCACCACAACCATCTACAACACCCATCCACCACAACCATCTACAGCACCCACCTACCACAACCATCTACAACACCCATCCACCACAACCATCTACAACACCCATCCACCACAACCATCTACAACACCCACCCACCCACCACAACCATCTACAACACCCACCCACCACAACCATCTACAACATTTATCCGTTTAGTTGGTCAGGTCACACCATGCAACAGTACCGAGTGTTGTAAGTACGGCACACACACACACACAAAACCTTATATCTTGGGTTAAAAGCTAACTTACTTAAAGGAGAATATTGCTTATTTTAAAGAGAATAATGCTGTTTATTTTACAAGGACCATGACTTCTTTTACTATCGTACTAAAAGTGTTATTCAAACCATGGTAATCCCTCTAATGTTTCTGAGTCTATTCCAGGTGCAATCTCTACTCTCTCTCTCTCTCTCGTGATAATATATACTTAACTTAGGAAACCACACAAGTCTAATAGTAAAGACGTAGGTAAATAATGATGATTTAACGTTTCAATGTACTATTCTTGTGACCTACACTGACAGCATCACAGCGAGAACTGACACTCGACCAATAAGCCTCTACTCCTTAGCCCGGGGCGTCAGGGGCAGCCGAGGTGCTTGTGGTGGAGACGGGGAGGGAGGGGACCAATAGGCTGCTTGTCCTACCTTGACCTATAAAAATTTGGGTAGTGAGGGAGGGGGGGGGGGGGACCTTCCTGCCTTATATAAGTGAGCGAGGGACAAAGGACAGGCACTAGTCGGTCAGTGCTTCAGCTCATCCCACAAATCTCCTGACTCAAGCACAGTGTCAGCCTTTTACATCTGCGTCAGGTTTTTCCTCAACCACTCTGTCAGCTACCAAGTCAAACAATCGTTTACTATCCTCCGTCAATCACCTCGTCATGGTTCTAAACGGTATGGAAAAAAGTGACACATATATGACTTATTGTAGAAACTAATAGTGCATCTTTGAATGGAAAAATATCCCAACTGTTGACGCATATCTGAAAGAACAAGTGTACAGTATACAGTGTTTAACTGGTTCAGCGACAATAAGGGCGTTGATTGTTCTTATTTGTAGAATTTTGTAGATGCATGATGATCTTACATGTATATTAGCGACTGTCCGCTCCAATACTCGACCATGAAGGAGTTAAAGAGAGAGAGACAATACAAAGTGACACAGATGTACAGTACATTTGAGTGTGAGGAGGGCAGCGTGCAGGGTCAAGGTAGCGTGTAGGGTCAAGGTAGCGTGCAGGGTCAGGCAGCGTGTAGGGTCAAGGTAGCGTGCAGGGTCAAGGCAGCGTGCAGGGTCAAGGCAGCGTGCAGGGTCAGGCAGCGTGCAGGGTCAAGGTAGCGTGTAGGGTCAAGGTAGCGTGCAGGGTCAAGGTAGCGTGCAGGGTCAAGGTAGCGTGCAGGGTCAAGGCAGCGTGCAGGGTCAAGGCAGCGTGCAGGGTCAGGCAGCGTGCAGGGTCAAGGCAGCGTGCAGGGTCAGGCAGCGTGCAGGGTCAGGCAGCGTGCAGGGTCAGGCATTGTTGATATACTGACAAATGAATAAGTCAATTGTATGTTGTCAATCTAATTATATTAAGGACTAAGTTTATTGAATAAAAATTTTCAGTGGATTCTTGAACAATTAATTAATATTATTACCGTATATACCAACACTATACTGTATACACTTAACAATAAATCAACAATTAGTCTGACCACTCATACTGAGTATCTTGTGCCCACAGGCCTCCTGAGCGTACTGCTGCTGGTGGCGCTGCAGCAGGTCACCGCAGATGACAAAGTCACTGTGGCACCAGACACAGACGACGCCCCCGACATCAGCCTCGCCACTCTCAGTAACCCGCTGGAGGGCATCACTCTTCCTGACAATGTCCTCAGTATTGGCTTCGAGTCCGTCGGCGTGTTCCTCCTGTTGGCCGGGTTGGTCGCCTTCATCGCCTACGTTGTGTTGGGTATTGACAAGACTGTGGCCACCGCTTACTCTTACTCCGCCCCCACGTGAGTCTCGGCACATGTGTGTGTGTTGAGGAGTACATGTGTGTATTGAGGAGCACATGTGTGTGTTGAGGAGCTCATGTGTGTAGTTACCTAGTATCATTACCGTGTTAATTAAGGGTTAGTCTCCATCAAAGTGGGTTGGTCGTGATTATCAGATGGCAGTTCTGTATGTAGTAATAATAATAATGATAATAATAATAATAATGATAATAATAATAATAATAATGATAATGATAATAATAATAATAATAATAATAAACAGTTCACGTGGTGCAGTAACTTGTCCTCGGGTGTTGATATGAAGGACCTCACGTGGTCATGGAGACACCGGGTGGTGTCACAGTACCTCACTCTCTGCTAGGTGGTGTTGTGTTGTCTCGTAGTCAAGTGTAAAGCCGGCCCACTGTTGTTCCCAAGGCGGTGATTAACACCTCCTGATCAGAAGATAGTGGTTGGTTCCCAGGGGTGCTTATCTCACTGGTGGATTGCGGCTCTCGCTGGAACTGTCTAGTGCCGAATTCACTAGCTTAAACACTTCTTTCCGAAACGAAATTGTCACTTTTAATTATGTTGATATCCCAGTGGTGAGGATGGGTTGGGGAGAGGGACTTGAAGAATGGCCGAACATAGCCGAGGGGGGCCGCTGCGCAACAGGAGCAGCTCCTGATAGGTCTTGACCCTTCGGTGGTCAAAGATGTAGAGTGTGTGTGTGTGCTACACTAAATAGGGATGGCTGCCAAATAAGCGTCGTTTACTATCATAACAAAATAATGCTACAGCAGTCAGGTCAAGTCAGATTACAATACGTTTCGTTACGTTAGGTTATTGGAAGAAACTATTACTTTATATGTATTTGTGTGATATACATGATCGTTTATTGTCAGTCAGAAGTTAAAGAAAACAATAAATACACAGAAGTTATCGGTAATAGGCAATTATTCCTATTTAGTGTTACAGTCATAATAATTATTAAAAGATGTTAAGTATCAACAGGTAACTGGGAGTATGTCGACCTATATACAGTTAGATGCAATACAAGAGCTTATATTAAACACTGCCCTGGTCCCATACAGAGCCTCCAACACCCAGTACACCTCCTCGGGTGGCAGGTACACCGACCCAGCGTCCGGATACACCCAGGAGGAGACCTACAACTTCCACAGGAACATTGAGGAGGCGGCCAGCAAATACCAGTGAGACGGAGGAGCCACCGACCCGTACTGTAGGACGAGGCTAACCTACAAAGTCCTTAGCATGGTGGTGAGAACGAGTAAGGAGTCCTGCCTACAGCCACTACACAGATGACAATGACACATCATCTCTTGTTTTGTTTTATATTAACTTATTGTGTAACCTGTAAATAAATGAATAGAAAGTTATTTATTATTTGACATCCTTTCGTCTGGTCTAATTATCCCCTCAGTTATTTGTGCCTGTGGTAATGTAGGTGATTATAAAGTAGTTTATATTAGTAATACTTTCAATGTTTTATTTGTCTTTACTTAAGAGCAGAGATACAGGCTGTCTACTGGCCACACAATACAAAATTTCCTGACTTTTCCAGGTGTAAATTCTAATAATTCCAGGTACATTAATTCGGTATTTATTACGACACAATAACAAGATTGGAGGTTTTAAATAATATTTATATACTACTGGCAAACTTAAAGATGATATATATGATATTAATCAATAAACTGAAGACCCTTTCGCGACCCACCTAAGTCAATCCGACAATAAAATTATACAGCTACGAATTGAAGTATTAATTAAAGTATGTACCCGTGATGTACTAAATAAAAAGCTGTCAGACTCCCAATATTGTCTTTAATTTCTTTTCTTTTTTCAATTTATTTACATAAATTCCTCACATTTTGGTAAATACATAACAAATTATCACATAATACACTGGGGACATAAGACAGTACACATCTCTACAAAATTTTCAAAAATACCTTGCCCCCCCCCCCCCCCCATATTTTTCTCCAAGGATTTGCCTGAGTCACGTTTCAAAAAAGCCGGAAATCCGGCAAAAACCGAAATATCAATCACGCTCCTGATCAGCCTATATGACTCCTGATAAATATGTGGAATAATCCACTTAAATAAAGTCACTTAATTATATGAACAATTCATCTCTGCCTATACTCACTGCAGAGTTGGTTGGTATAACCTGTAATGTTTGGTTATTTCATCAGTAACATGAAATATAACAGAACAATTCAGATATTGGAGTGGACTATTTACTGGAATTTGTTCCAAAAAATTTAATTATTTACCTATAATACAAAACAGCATTGATTTATAGTAAGGCTGCTGTTAAAAATGACAATATTTTGAACTTGAACTGAATTAACATAAAATTCCAGGTTTATTTGTAAAATTCTCTGGCTCTTACAGACCAGTAGGCACCCTAAGATAAGAGTTGTACTGGCTCTTACAGACCAGTAGGCACCCTGAGATAAGAGTTGTACTGGCTCTTACAGACCAGTAGGCACCCTGAGATAAGAGTTGTACTGGCTCTTACAGACCAGTAGGCACCCTGAGATAAGAGTTGTACTGGCTCTTACAGACCAGTAGGCACCCTGAGATAAGAGTTGTACTGGCTCTTACAGACCAGTAGGCACCCTGAGATAAGAGTTGTACTGGCTCTTACAGACCAGTAGGCACCCTGAGATAAGAGTTGTACTGGCTCTTACAGACCAGTAGGCACCCTGAGATAAGAGTTGTACTGGCTCTTACAGACCAGTAGGCACCCTGAGATAAGAGTTGTACTGGCTCTTACAGACCAGTAGGCACCCTGAGATAAGAGTTGTACTGGCTCTTACAGACCCCGAGTCACTATCACCACTATTGTCTTTCCTCTCATCACCAGACTGTCAACACCTTCAGTCTACTACAGGTTATTAGTCACGCCCACACCTCCTGTCTCAGACCTACATAACTGTCTGGTCCCGTGGCTAACCTAACATAACCTACGCTAACCTAACCTAACTTAACCTAAGCTAAGCTAACCTAAGCCTAAGCTAACCAAATTTAACCTAACCTAGCTAATTAACTTTATTATGAAGTACAATTGTATAAGCAGTGTGGTTGGTACAGCAAGAGATGAAATAAACTTGTAAGAAATTAAAGTAATAATATTAGTGATAAATAAACACCCATAATAATATTTGCTCGTTTCATGTTTACAAGATTTACCTCTCTCTCTCTCTCTCTCTCTCTCTCCATCCTTCCCTCCCTGCTTCTCCCTCTTATTAGTCACTTCCTGGCCCAGTCTTCCTACACTTGTTGATGATAACAATTATATAACTTCATCTTATTTGTTCCCTCAACCATGAAACCTCGTGTGTGTGTGAGTGTGTGTGTGTGTGTGGTTACATTCCCATACACACAGGAACACCTACAGTTTTAGCTCAGTACAGTAATGATGTTAAAATAATGAGGACAATTAGTTCACGTCTGAGTGATGGTCAAGTTTTAGTCAAGAAAAAATTTCTGAAGAATGTTGTACTGCCTGAAGTGGTGATGTCCTGGTACTAGTGTTGTCCTGGTACTAGTGTGATGTCCTGGTACTTGTGTGATGCCCTGGTACTAGTGTGATGTCCTGGTACTAATGTGATGCCCTGGTACTAGTGTGATGTCCTGGTACCAGCATGACGGCAGCACATGTTCACTGGGAGGTGTGACCCCCTCACCTGACTGGACAGGTCACAGACACTGTTACCATAACGGTGTAGCACAAAGTTTCCGTTCCACATTACCGAAAATTAGTCTTACTTAAAACAAGTTTCCTATATAATTATACAACCATATCTAAGTCATTTTATCGATGTATTTTGGCATATCTGATCAATAATTAATCTCAGGAATTAAATAACGATACTTTATTAATGACTTGGGTTTTGTGAATTCAGTAGTTATGATGTAATAGAGCAATAGTAACGAGTATATTAGCCAGGTGTAATTAAGGAGGGCGTCGGCACAGTGTTTATAAGAGTGGGTGTTGAGAGACGAGGCAGCAGTTTGGTGGCACCAGTCGAGGAGGATCTCAAGAGGCCGCATCACCACGCTACAGTACCGGCTTACCGTAACACCAAGCAACGTTACCACACGATATCTGACTCTGTGTTAAGCAGAACCACACGGCTACACACACTCCAGGACGCCAAACAACGTGACTAAAATATACTTGTATATGGTAGCACGAGCACCGGACAGCACGGGACAACTTTACCTGCAGGAACATCAAACAACTTAAAGACTCTTCATAACACAGAGCTATGGAGGGAAGAGGTTAGAGAAGGTGGTGGTGATGGCTGTTCCTTCTCTCACGCACAACTTAACTCCTACACAACTGTTCCTTCCCTTACGTACAACTTAACTCCTACACAACTGTTCCTTCCCTCACGTACAACTTAACTCCTACACAACTGTTCCTCCTCTCATGTGAAACTTAACTCCTACACAACAATTGTTCTTCCCTTATATCAGTAACGTCACCGCACAGTCTCACTAAATATACATTTTATATAAACGGATATGTTTAGGTTCGTGATGTCAAGCAGCATCTTTATATATAAATCAATCATATATATGACAGAAACAGATGCCTGATATCGCTAGTGTTCAGGGATTTTTTTTCCATAACTGTACACTCTTGTTATTTCACACGTCTTGAACACACAGATTCAAGTCCACACACTGACATCATAATAACAACACTCCACAAATAATGTCCTAACCTAACCTAGCGTAATATAACACCACCTGTAGAGACATTAATTAACTCTCACTGTACTTGTGGTGTTCTCAGGTGTAGTAGTGGTGGCGTCGGTGGTGGTGATGGTAGTGGTGTGTGTGGAAACGACTCAGGCCTCCCAGGACACGCTACTGCAGGAGGTGCTGAAGGACTCCCAAGAGCTCCACCAACCCATCAAGGACCTCATCGAACAGCTGACAGAGGAAGGCAAGGATTGGTTCAGAAAGACAGGCCAAGAACAACAGGAAACGGAAAGGACATCGAATAAACAGGATCAGGAGGGAACAAGGAACAAACAGGAGGGCGGAACAAGGAACAAGTTGGACCAGGAGAGTACAAGGAAACAAGAGGGTGTGAACAGTAAACAACAGAGGAACAATGAATCCATAGAAAACAGAGAGAAGCAAAACAAAGAAAACCAGGTGACGGAACAGCAACAAAAACAACAACAACAACAACAACAACAAGGTAACAGCAACAAAAGAACAGGCCGGGAGGTGCAGGACGCCGCAGGAGGCACAGAGGAGGCAGGTCGACTGTTTCTGACGGGTCTAGACGGGACAGAACAGGTGACTATCAACCTGCAGGGTCTGTTGGCCTCCTTAGTGTACACTGTGTTGGGTGTTCTGCTCTTCAAGGTGCTGGCCGCCGTCATCACAGGCCAGAACCTATCTTACTGGTGGAACAACTGGGCCAGCCGCCTCCTGCCCACACAGTAAGTCATCCACGGGTGCTTGTATCAGTACTAAACTTAATCTCAGTGTGGAGAGTCAACGTAACCATATATCACCAAACTTATCTACCTAACTTGACCTGACCCCTTCCCCTTAAACAGTGCTTCACCAGGCAAGTGCTTCATATATTCTTTACAAGTGCATTTTATGTTATAAGTGCTTCTCCTATCCTGTAAACCTGCTTCAGCGAGCCTGCAACACGACCCCACAATGACCAACCCTTAAGTGGCGTTTTAATAAGCACTTCAATGAGTTGCAATAAATGTTTCACAAGGATTCCATAATTGGTCCATAAAGGTCATATAAATGTTACGAACACACACATGTTCAAACTATCACTGACACACACACACACACATGTTCAAACTGTCACTGTCACATACTTGCAAATGATAACAGATAACCTGGATACTGGAATAAATACACAGTAATAATTTGAGGGTGAGAAGCACTGTTATTATTATTATTATTATTATTATTATTACAGAGACTACTCGTCCGGCTACTACACAGACCAAAGCACCTACACTGCCTACAGAGCTTTGGATGACGTGGCCAAGAAATACCAGGAGGAATGATCATCTCCACGCTGGCTGGCTCCTGTCTGACTCATACATGGCTGAATACTGACTCATACATGGCTGAATACTGACTCATAGATGGCTGAATACTGACTCATACATGGCTGAATACTGACTCATACATGGCTGAATACTGACTCATACATGGCTGAATACTGACTCATACATGGCTGAATACTGACTCATACATGGCTGAATACTGACTCATACATGGCTGAATACTGACTCACACATGGCTGAATACTGACTCACATATGGCTGAATACTGACTTATACATGGCTGAATACTGACTCATACATGGCTGAATACTGACTCATACATGGCTGAATACTGACTCATACATGGCTGAATACTGACTCATACATGGCTGAATACTGACTCATACATGGCTGAATACTGACTCATACATGGCTGAATACTGACTCATACATGGCTGAATACTGACTCATACATGGCTGAATACTGACTCATACATGGCTGCCTGCATGTAAATCCTACCTGGCAGACATGAGAGGTGATCATTGTCTCCTCTGGGTGTATGAGTTAAACATGGTGGAAAATAATTACCCGTGTTATTAATGACTGTATGATTGTGCTAAATTGCTGACACTATCGACATTGCTGAACTATCGACATTGCTGACGCTGCTAACATTGCTGAACTATCGACTTTGTTGACAGTGTTGACGCTAGACATTTCTGACACTAACCACATTGCTGACATTAACGACATTGCTGACACTACTGATGTTGCTGACACTTCTAATATTACTGATAAGGCTGACTATACTGACATGATTAACACTACTCAACAGTGTTATACAGTCGCCCTCCTGAACCACGAACCCCTAGAGAGAGACTCGTGAACCCGGGGCAGTAGACTGGTGAACCCGGGGCAGTAGACTGGTGAACCCGGGGCAGTAGACTCGTGAACCCGGAGCAGTAGACTGGTGAACCCGGGGCAGTAGACTGGTGAACCCGGGGCAGTAGACTCGTGAACCCGGAGCAGTAGACTGAAGCATTATGTGTGTTGATGTATTAACTTGGTGTGGCGGGTTAACTGAACCTTAACCAAACTTGACTACTGGTTTAATATTTTTGTTGAGTGTATAGAAGGAATGTTTTCCATACACTGTTGTAAATAAAATGATAAATCTATTTAGTTTTACACATTAACCAAACCTTAATACCTGTATGTTTATTTGTCTAAATATTTTACAAAACGTGAAATGATTTTATCCAGGTAAGTCTTGTGGTGTATTTTCATATAAATCCGTAATGCAGATTATTGTGTGAGCCTCTCCCAGTCACACCACAATCTGGTCCAGTACTGGCTGCATTAATGTACCCAACCTACAGTACTTAAGCTTGAATTTGGCTGTCTTATGATGGTACAAGACTTCTTAACTTATTAATTTATGGCTACTGGAACTTTCTGACTATTAAAACATTCACTTTCAAATCCCTCAAACTATCAGAACTTTCAGATTGCCGAAAGTTTCTGGCGGAACCTTTAATCTACTAAATTATTCAAGTTGCTGCAGCTATCGGACTCCCGGAACTGTAGATCTCCAAAATATCCAGACTTTTAACTTTAAGACTGTTAGATCTTTTCGGACTTTTGGAACTTTCACTGTCGAATCTTTCAAACCAATAAAAAAATTCTGACCAGCGGAACTGTTAGGCTGTCGATAATCTCAGACTGGCGGAAGTGTGAGCCAACAGGTGAAGGTGTTAAACCCAATATGTAATAATTATTTTCCCTCGCCCTGTTATTACCCGCCACACCTCTGAGTCAAACGATCATCTTAACCGAGTATCATTAAGAGTTACTGCAGACCCCGGCACTCAGGAGGCTCAGCTCTCACCAACAACAATGATATTATAGTATTGCATCCCAAGACACTGAGTTATAACATTGTATCGTGTGATAAAGGCGTCTCACTCACCACCTGTGTCACCTGTTTTATATAATGTAGTTATGGCTCGTGTGAGAGTTGATTATTTATGTGTGGTGATTGACGCTTAAAAACACACGCGCAAGTAAATATACTGTATACAGTGCATACATATATACAGACGCAATTACAAACTTATACACATCTACACGGGCAAGAACAAACACACAGAAAGGCAAATAAACATACAATTAAAATACGGCCAAACTCGCCACCTAGCGACCATGTTGTATACTGTTGTGATAATGTTCCGTTATCCTCTTACTACCCCCCCCCCCCCCACACATCCTCTAAGTCTAAGATGTAGGTCATGGGTGGGGTGGGGAACAAACGTCACGCGTCCCTTTTCCCTGAGGCTCCCTTCCCCAGGGGGCCGCCTACCACACCACCACATTCTTACGACGAACGTGCCTCGGCAATCTCTCACCTTCTGTTACACTACCAACACCCCTCACGCCCCGTCACCGCTCACCCTCAAAATTTCTCCCACGTCTCCAGTTCTATGATAAGACTGGTCTCCTATGGTTTCCTGTGGTCTCCTGGTCCTGTGAAGCTGGGGGGAACATAGGAGACTGGAGGCTAAGGATGTAGTGTTGCTGACGGAGGAGAGACAGTACAGTCATTTCACCATATTAGGCCGTCACCTCCCGACACAGTTCTAACACCGCTGTATACAGGTATATATTTTTGCTCCTCTTTTTCTGGACCGAGACACTACAGTACAGTACACTCATCTGTCTCGACTTATATAGTGTTAGTGTACACCAGAAGGCTCATGTATTCAGGTTAATTAAGATTTTCTCTCTTCGTTTATCACACTTCATCGTAATAACTGTCTACCTCTTGATTTTATTTATGATGTTTCTTATAATTCATCTTTAAGTTCAGTAGGGGTAAAGAGATGAGCCATGCACTTTAGGAGGTCATTTATGAAGGCCGTTTAGCAAGTCATTTTAAGAAGTACTGTAATTTTAGGAGGGAATTCGATTAAGCCTGAGAATTCACCGAACTGTTATATCATGAAGGTAAATTAACAACATAATTATATATAATAGTGACTTGGTAAACATTTAAGGCATTCTGTTTATTAACATAATTAAACTTTACCTAAATTAGGGAAATCAGGCTTTTTGACGTTAGGTTAGGTTGATTTTTGGGCGGCTAATTTACGTTGTTATTTTAGGTTAATTACGGTTGGTTTTAATAATTGTTGTTTGTATTACGGAAAGCTGCTTCAGGTACTCATGGCTGACCCAAGCAAGCGTGGAAAATGGCTGTAGAATGGTGGTGAAGTATATGCTCTGTATATGATCGATCCACGTTAAAACTTCTAAACGAAATAAGAACAATATATTAATTTTATCACTGTCGCAATTATCACACACACAGACACACACACACACACTGATACAAAACACTTCCTTTAACAACAAACTCTCAACAGTCTCAAGGAGGCCACCATGACGCTGAGGCCACCATGACGCTGAGGCCATCATGACGCTGAGGCCATCATGACGCTGAGGCCACCATGACGCTGAGGCCACCATGACGCTGAGGCCACCATGACGCTGAGGTCATCATGACGCTGAGGCCATCATGACGCTGAGGCCACCATGACGCTGAGGCCACCATGACGCTGAGGTCATCATGACGCTGAGGCCATCATGACGCTGAGGCCATCATGACGCTCACCACATTATGTCATCATCTATAGATCCATCTCCAGTAATTTTAACTCTCCCTCATCATCTATAACTCTCCAGTGCTCCCTAGACCTTCCCAGCTGCGAGCGACACACTTTACCGCCGCTCTCTGTTCCTATACCGCCCCCTCTCTCTTCCTGCCCCCCCCCCCCTTCTCTCTCTGTTCCTGTCCCCCCTCTATCTCTTCCTGCCCCCCCCCCCCAGGTGGCGGTGCTGTGAATGGTCTCTTTCCCCATTCACCCCGCAGTCACCATGCTTGTCTACCTGCTTATTCCTTTCTTGTTAATTGTCTGGTTAGGGAAAGTACAGTGGTTCGTGGTTTGGCTAGCGGTGCGGGGAAGACCTACCAGGATATGTAGAAAGTGGAGGAGGAGGGAGAAGTGGATCTAAGTGGAAGCTTACAGAAAATGACATTGGTGGGCAAGAGAGAGAGAGAGAGAGAGAGAGAGAGAGAGAGAGAGAGAGAGAGAGAGAGAGAGAGAACAGTTGTGGAGAACTAGAATGGTTGTGTTGTCAGTGGTGGCAGGAATGATGCTGAGTAAAGTAAAGGGTGGTAGCACCTGTTGTCAGTGGTGGCAGTAATGTTACAGGTGATAACAGAAAGGTTAAAAATCAAATTATTAATTAAGAAAAGAATAAGTAATAAAAAAAAGCATCTAAGACAAGGAGGAATAATAAGGAAATGTTGATAACGAGGCTATTCAGAACTTGTTGGTAACATGGAAAGGTGTCAGAAGTGTTGGCAGCGGTGGGTGTGTACGGCTTCCCCCACATTAGTCACACGTACACATGGAATACTAACAAGGCAAAACAATACAGATTTCTCCTGTTCATACCTTCTATTGTACCGTTCTTACCAGATGAGATCAACCACACATGTATAACTTTTAACCCTTTGAGGACGATGACTTAACCCTTTGAGGACGATGACTTAACCCTTTGAGGACTATGATTTAACCCTTTGAGGACGATGATTTAACCCTTTGAGGACGATGACTTAACCCTTTGAGAACGATGATTTAACTCATTGATGACGATTTAACCCTTTAAGGACGATGACGCAACCCTTTGAGGTCGATGACTTAACCCTTTGAGGACGATTACTTAACCCTTTGAGGACTATGATTTAACCCTTTGAGGACGATGACTTAACCCTTTGAGGACGATGACTTAACCCTTTGAGGTCGATGACTTAACCCTCTGGGGACGATGACTTAACCCTCTGAAGACGATACTTTAACCCTTTAAGGACGATGACTTAACCCTTTGAGGACGATGACTTAACCCTTTGAGGACGATGACTTAACCCTTTGAGGACGATGACTTAACCCTTTGAGGACGATGATTTAACCCTTTGAGGACGATGACTTAACCCTTTGAGGACGATGACTTAACCCTCCGGGATTCAAAGGGATAAGCCTAGTTGTACAGAGAGGAAAACAAGTGAAGTACTAAGGCTGACTAAACTATCACTAAAACAATGAAAAATAATCCCTCGAAATTTATACAATAAGGAGAATAAGATACTGTACTACTGTATTTAATTAAGGATGAAATGTTGGAATAGACGACTGCAGGAAGGAATGCTCCAGGTTCCGGGTCTCTACGTAGACATGGAATCCTCGACGATTTATATTAGAGTGACAGTTAAAATACGTTTGGAGTGGAGGGACAAGGTAACCAACCCTAAGTAGTCGTGAAGATGGCAGCATGATCGTTGGTTGTGTAAACGACCCTCGACCTGACGGTATCCAGCATCTAATGCTCAACAATGCTCACCTCAAATAGTTCGCCCTCGCCACTATACTTTACACTTGGTAGAAGGAAGTGGGCAAGTGGATACAGCACTTGCCTTCAGTCCTAAAAAACGCTTACTTGATCCTAGGGCACTCTCAGTTCACCCAGCTGTAAATGGGTACCTAACTTACATTTGTGGAAGTGGAAGAGGTGGAATGCAGTACCGGCCAGGCAGTGAGTGATGCCTATGGGACCCACTGTCACGCTTATCATAAACTTCCCTCTTGTTGATTATTACCCAAAGTGATCCAGCCTCTCCCTCCACTCATCGACCCAGACACCTTTACTAACGCAGCAGCCTCTCTTGCACCTAAAATGGTTCCCGTTTCAACACCCACACACACACACACGCAGAGAGTGAAAAAAAAAGAGAAAGATTAATACCGGATGTGTTCGACCTCCCTCTCCCCCAAACAGATAAAACAAGTGGGTGAGTAGAACGCTTGAAGGCAACTCATACATTACTGTCTCCACCGTCCCTCCCCCAGCTACCCTCTCTCTCCTCTGGCTCCTATACCCACATATTTTCACCCTCTTTCTCTAACTGTTTTCTTCCCTCCCCTTGATAGGTCTGCTACCTCCGTCTCTCCCTCTGCTCACATACACAACTCAGACTAAACCCGGTTACTTTTGACCAGTAGTGAGGAAGTATACATACACTATACATGTAGGTAGTGTAGTAAAGAAGTATACATACACCATACATGTAGGTAGTGTAGTAAGGAAGTATACATACACCATACATGTAGGTAGTGTAGTAAGGAAGTATACATACACCATACATGTAAGTAGTGTAGTAAGAATTACATCCCATACATGTAGGTAGTGTAGTAAGGAAGTATACATACACCATACATGTAGGTAGTGTAGTAAGGAAGTATACATACACCATACATGTAGGTAGTGTAGTAAGGAAGTATACATACACCATACATGTAGGTAGTGTAGTAAGGAAGTATACATACACCATACATGTAGGTAGTGTACTGTAGTGAGGTAGAGAGCATAACACTAACACTTGGTCTCTTCTCTCACCATCCAGTAATCATACAGGAACTGCTACTTTTTGTCTCGTACTTGACTGACGCCTGTGACCTACACTTCAGAGGCGTTCCCATCTTCCGGCCTCTACAAGCATCTACATCCGCACTTAACAAGCTCTCGTTCATTTTGCTTACTTAAACGATGCTTATTTCCTCTTCTAAAAGTTTCCATCTACTCCACAGCCCCCCCCCCCCTTCACAGTCATACACGCCCCACTTCTTAACGATACAAGGCCTCCTCTGATATATTCATTACTAGTTGTCTTTTATCTGCACCAAACCGTGGGGTGCAAATACCTGAATGCTAAAACCGATCCCGGAGATGGTAACAGTATTGTATGATGGAGCGAACAAAACTTACATTAGTTACCGACTCTGAGTGACGGGTAGCACCTGGCACTATAATGAGTTCATGCTTCACTGAACAGCTGTAGTGATCCAAGTCCTGATAAAGTCTATCATGGAAAGACTTAAACTGAGTTTGATGGAGAAATCGTCCAGCTGTACAACACCACAGCTGCATCATTAGTAACATCAGCCCCTCTCCAACCACAGTTGAAGTATCAGACTCTAGTTAACCTATGTGTTATCCACATGTTTCCTCCTATCTCTCTATTGAAAGTTTATGTCATTGTGACCCTCCCACCAATATATCCTTATGTAATTTACATTATTTTTGTTCATTGTGTATTTTGAGCAATTGGCTGAAAATTTCTCTCAATAATTCGTTATTTTTATTATTATTACTTATTAAACCGGGAAGCAAGTGTACACACCGGACTTTTTTTTTTACATTGTAAGTGGATGGGGAGGGGGGGGGGGCTGCCCTTTCAGTCGAGGGAAGAATTTTATTGCCTCAAATTATCTACCCACCAGATAACGCATTTGATACTTATACAGAATTAAAAAAAACGCGCCACATGATGGTACATGTATAGTACAGTACAAGTACACACAGTACTTGTTCATATTCTCAGTTTACACGCACAGTCTACCATGTGAATCTTTAGTCTCCACATACAATACACTCATAGTGCTTCATATTTGTTTGTTTTTTATTAAACTCTTAAGTGGGGCAAATTTTATATCCCTCCCCCTACAGGAATTGCCTAGCTTATACTACAGGTAGTCAAGGGGCGACTTAATTGAAGTTTACAAACAACTCAGAGGGCATTACTCAGTCGAGGGTTCATACCTGGAGCTGGGGGACCTGCCCCACTAGCCTAGCGGGGCGGGTGGTCACAACTTATGGTTGAAGAAGCCACGAGTTCGGAAAATTGTCAAGGCAAACTTTTTCTGAGTTTGTAAACTCTTGGCACACTGCCAGAGAGTGTGACAGCACCGAGAGTGAGCTCCTTCAAGACCAGACATCTCTATTACGCCGACTGGGAACAACCACTTACAAGGTTTGATCATGGACACGATTAGGCGTTAATCTAATGTTCATAATCCTCTGAAGCCGTGTTAAAGGACTCCGTATAAATGCTAAACCGGATAATGGTCTAGTGGAGAAGGTCGGGTTAATCAGCGTGGGTGGTCGTCTTGTTCTTGTACCTAACCTTAAACTCCTACAACCAAATCACGTTGAAATGGATTTCTACCCCAGTGAAGCTGTCAAGATCATTCAGTATAGTTAAGTCCCAGTCATCAACATTTCTATACAATTAATGGGCTATCGAATTGACGTAGATTGGAGAGAGAAATAAGTTGTAAGGGAAATATACACAGCGACATACCTTATATTTTTCAACACCAACACACACATGATGGCGTCAGTGTTTTATAATCCTTGACAACTGGATGTATTAATTTAGGAGCATCTTGTAAACGTTAACTTCCGTCACACATCCACTAATCGCCTCGACCGTCTCTCTACTGGACGGCTCCCTCCCTCCACGTCTGGCTGTCCCTGGTCTAAAGTTCATCCACATCTCCACCACACACTGAACCATCTCCAGTACGAACATACGCTCTTGTGGTGTTGAAGCACATGACATAGAGCGTCACTTGCGAACCTTAGTAATAAGTTTTAATCGGATGGCTGGCGTGGCCATATTTGTTTTGCTTAATTTGACACCACAAGAAAGTACTGATACCTTCCAAAGTGACAACTGAGAGCTCGACTCCCAGACACTGAACCACCCGATCGAAACTTCTATCTAACCGACGCTCTTGTAATGATAAGGACCGGATATTACATGTAAATGCTCACTAACAGAAAAACTGAGTTGCTTCTGCAGGAAATAATGGGAAACGTTTTTCATTCAGCTGATCAACAAAAATCACAGATGGTTCAGAGAAATGTGGCTCCAAGCTCGACTCCTGATTCAGCGCTTCGTTTGTGGTGCCCAGCCACTCAGAACTCATGATACAAACGACAGGTTGACACATTCCCATAGGTAGAGGTTCTGCATGATGAATACATTCTGAACAAATTACACGTAATGTCATGTAGATAATCAGAATTTATTACATATGCCAAACAAAGATTTTTATTTGGTACAATACGATATATTTATTTTTATGAGAAAATCTACAAAATGGCGTAAACGAACCGAAATAACCACTAATTTGTACCAACTGACACTGCTGGTAGTCAAGGCGGGCTGGGGAGAGGGCTCAGGGGTGGTAATGTGTGGTGTGTGTGATGATGATGATGACGATGATGATGGATGAGGATGATGAGGATGAATGATGACGATAATGAGGATGAATGATGACGATAATGATGGCGTAAATGTGATGATGAATGACGATAAATAATGAATGATGATGATAATGATGGTGATGATGAATAATGATGAAGATTGATGCTGTTGAATGATCCCCAGTTATTATAAGACAATTCATCATCACTACACACACACTTGGTTTGATTAACAGGGGTGAGGTTAGGTTAGGTTTCATTTCACCCCACATTATGGCTTCGTCCCCGTGCAATAATAACCTACCTCAGAGTTCCTCATTTACTATTTATGAATGTTCAGTCATACTAATTCCCTCAGTGGCAAACCTCTGGATGAAAGGCTAAATATAAAATGATAATACACGCGTAGTTGCTAGTGGCGTGGTTGCTAGTGGCGTAGTTACTAGGGGCGCATCCAAAGGCAGGCCGTCCTGTGACATTCCTTTGGATACCCAGTCATGTCGGTATCTTGGGGAATGAGGCAGCAGATGGCCTCACCTGACTACGTTGTTCCTCGAACACTTTTACAGCTTAGGACCCAAATTCGCCGCAAATAGAGAGCAGCTCGGGAAGCAGCCATCCCCCTGGACTCCCAGCCCACCTGGTACGATGTCCTCCGTAAACTTCCTGACCTCTCGTATGTTTATGGGGAAGGTTCGGGGAAAGGACGTGATTGCTGCCCGTATCATCATTGGGTATGACTTTGCTTGGGAGATTGGTATCCCCGCATCCCCTGAGCAACGCTCTTGTGCATTATGCAGAAGACCCGACAGCCGCACCCTTTTCTACTGCCTCCTAAGATGTCCCCACACACAACGCTTCCGTGACGCCTGCTGGACCACCACTCCACGACCCCCTGACGGAGACACGATGATCCTCCCCATACTGGCCAGATATTATGTAAATAACATTGATTATGTGTTACAGTAATATCCTTTCTTCCTTAGGCTTTAGTAAGCCCCTTTATAATATTTATGCTGTATATACTTGTCACACTTGCCACATGCTTCTGGTGTTATTGTACAGGGGTACCTAGTGACGGCACTAGGATCCCGTTTCCTCTATCAAGGAATAAACAATTGAAATTGAATTGAATTTATCCAAGTGACCCGCTAGGTATTTACACTATCAAGGGCAAATAATTATATTGGAAAAGTTGGTTAGTGATCCCATTACATAATTTACTTCAGCAATAGCAGCATATGGACCCGGTGACGATACCTACCACTCTTACCCTAACAAAATCTTCAACTGAACGAGATGTTTAACATGACATAACCAGGCCGATAACCGTCATGTATGTATGTACAGTATGTAGCCTATGTATGTATGATTTTTACTCAGTAAATTCATACAAAATCAAGGTCCCAGTACAGGTGGATAAGTACCCCGCACTGCAAAAACAATGTACCGATACTAATTCTAGGATTTTATTCATATATCCACATATTAGCTTAGGTTAATAGCCATCTTAATAGCAGTAGTATACGTCTATCCGCATGATAACTTTGGTTAATAGCCATCTTAATAGCAGTATTATCTGTCTATACCACATGCTAACTTTGGTTAATAGCCACCTTAATGGCAGTATTTTCTGTCCAAGCCACGGCATCCACAACTCCTGTACACACGGCGGAGAGCTACACAGCCGCCTCCTCCCCACAGTACAACAACACAACTTGTTATCATCTTACCTTCATTCAACTGCTAATAACCACAACGTAGAGTCCTGGAAGTCCTCACGACGCCACCCATTCCCCAAATATGTAACTGTATATTTTCAGCCTTCTGGCTGCCAAGCTCCTTCAATAAACCGTTAATTATTATTATTATTATTATTAATAAACAGCAAACGTAACACATGGAAATAGCGATCAAATACTGTATGACCACACACACACACACACACACATGTTGCCGCACCACTGCCGTACCTCTAATGATCACTGGCGAGTGGCGAACCCGAGGTGCTTCGATTCCTTAGTTCATTGGTTCGCTTTACTGATTCATATGAAAATAATCGACTGGACGGCAGAAAGAACACCATACACGATTGGTCCGTCATCTATAATCTCATTAATTTTCTTAAATCACTTCTATCCACCATTAGCTAAAATAAAACTGATAATTATTAACGAAAGATAGTCATGAGTTTCGAAGCTTCGTCAACGATCCGCTCTTACGTCACTAAACTAGTCCACAACCAAACAAGTTGGCTTCCACGGTCAGCATAAGGGTAATACTTCCATTACTATTATTATTATTATTATTATTATTATTATTATTATTATTATTTGGGGTTTTAGGCCGTGAGACGTGAGTTAATGTTCGACTGATGACTCGCTCTTTGCTCTTGAAGAATATCAAAATCATCAAATATTAAATTATTTTTCTTTCTGGGGTGTGTAGATGGGAGGAAGGGTGCGTGTTTGGAGGTAGGGTGTGTGTTTGGAGGTAGGGTGTGTGGTTTGGAGGTAGGGTATGTGGATGGGAGGAAGGGTGTGTATCTGACTTTACACCTAAGCACTTGTATCTGTACACCTCACCCATGTTTTGAATCAATAATTTCTCGTGCTATGCAAGTATGAGTGCACTACTGCTCTTCCACGTAAGTGTATTTTTTTCACTTTTATCTTCTTCACCACTGATCGGCTTGGGCGATCGGTCACGTCTCTGTTACGCACTGTTGGTAAGTACTGGGCATGCACCAGCTCCGGAATGTACCTGAACCCGCTCCAGTGTTGGTCAAGTCTTGTCTTGAAAGAGCTCACACTCGGTGTCGTCACAACACTCTCTGGTAGATTGTTCCAATAGTTCACAACCCTCACTCCGAAAAAGTTTGCCCTCACAGTTTTCTGGACTTGCGGCTTCTTCAATCTTGAACTGTGACCCCTTGTGGGACGAGCGTCCGCCAACTCCAAGTAAGGACACTCGACTGAGTAGTGCCCCTTGAATGTCTACAGTTCTCACGTGATCGTTTCTTTTCACTTCTCTCACATATTTGTCTACAGTTCTACACGCTGGGAGACACCAACTTGATTTTACCACTGTAAAACCAAGCTTACTCGAGACCCGTGTTGGGCTTAGTACTGGTCTATCTGCTGCTGCTTCTCACCTACGAGTACCACACTGGTGCCAACCTCGGTAATGCTGCCGACGCCAGGACCTACCCCACTCTTCCAGAGATTAGCTCCATGTTGATTCAGTCTTGTATCAGTTAAGTCTTATGTCAGTTCAGACTTATGTCAGTTCAGTCTTATGACAGTTTAGTTTTACGTCACTTCAGATTTATGTCAGTTCATTTATGTCAGTTCAGTCTTATGTCAGTGCAGATTTATTTCAGTACAGATTTAAGTTAGTTCAGTCTTATGTCAGTTCAGCCTTGTGTCAGTTCAGTCTTATTATGTTACGAACTTTACAGTTGGTTAGTTTAGTGTGGGAGGTCGAAGTAATGTTCCAGCTCTCCCTTCAGTCAAAACAAACTACCTGTAGATAATGCTATACTGTATGCTGTAGCTTTAAGCCAGAGAGAACAGAACCCCAGGGGAAACACGAGTGATTCTAATAACCCTCAAGACTCAAAGCCTTCAAAGAGGACAATACAGTACAGTATTAGAAACTGAGACAATCAAGTGTTGGTACACAAATGACAAAGGTCAAGTTAATAAGACTGAAGTGTTGAGCCATTATGCGGACAAAGAACAACCAGACATCATTGTGATCAGTGAGTCATGAGTCGACACGGCTACAAGAGGTGGTGGTGTACGACTGTGTCAAGGAACACCCGACAGTAACCAGTAAAGAGGAGCTAAATGAAAGAGGATCATTCGAATCTATTTGGTGTGATTTGATAGAACAAAACAAAAGCAAGCTGACAGTGGGTGTGTGCTATAGGGCTGACTCAGCCTTGGAGGGTGGTATCTTCATAGTCATCCAGACTGCACCCAGAGCACAAGCTCTCATCATGGGAAATTTAAATGTCGTATGTACCATAAAGTAACTAAATGGGACTTCCGGTATTAATGGTTAAGAAAAAATTTTAACATAGGAATGAATAACAGCTGTGAATATTGTAAATTAAATTAATACTAATTGGAGATATAAGGATGTATCTAATTTAATCATGTAATATAGGATGCAACTATTAGAACAAAAGTGCCATAGACATTCCAGGAAGACTGAACCTTCAGTAAGTCACTGACCTGAACTTAAACTTTATTGACCTCTGGTCCTCAGCTGGCAGTTGGTAGAAGACGCCCTCAATGATGTGGTCTCTGCCCTGGACCAACAACCTCTTGACCACCATTACAACTGATCCTCACCACTACCATAAATGAGCCTCTCCTTCACCACTAAGCCAAAAAGACAAGACTTCAAAATTTCCCCCCAAATAGGAAAAAGACGCAAAATAAATTTTGTAGGAACTAAGACAGTGGCATATACTGTATAGGAACACTTGGAGTTGCCTTTCAAATGCAAATATCGAGGGCTGACTGACAGTACGTAGGTGTCTGTGTTTGTAGTGATCAACATTATTTTATTACAATCTTCTCCACTCATTGTTTTGTCACTTTCAAGTTTCACAAATGGATTCTCACTTACTGGTATTCTACAGCACTGTACTTCAATTCATCCACTGTTTCAAATGAGGTATACAGTAAATCTTCGATAACTCGGCACATATGGAGCTCTGGCCTTGCCGAGTTATCCCAAATTCTGACTTATTAGGTACTTTCCCCCTACAAAAATGCAACAAAAAAAACATTATCGACCCATTGTAATTACTAAATGTAATAAAGTAACACTTAACCAGCACAGCAGGTGACGAAAGCATCATAGTAGGTGACTCAGATGCATGGTAGGTGGCACAGAGGTATGGTAGGTGATGCAGGTGGCCAGATATGCCGAGGTTTACCTAGATAATTTTACACATCTTGGCATTTCCCGAGTTATACTATACAGGCAATACATTTCGTAACCATACCCATGCTGAGTTATGTGAAATTCCTAGTCATCAAATGCCGAGCTATTTGAGACTGAATGTGAGAAGGACCTAGGTGTGTATGCTGACAATGAGCTGAAGTTCTCGGGTCACTGCGAGAAGTAGGTAAATCAGGCAAATAAATTATTAAGTCTTATAAGAAGGTCGTTCAGATATCTAACCGGTCTGTCCCTCATAACGATCTTCAAGAGTGATGTGCTTCCCCATCTGGTCCCAGATATATACCCTGTACTAGGGACTGTCAGTTGATTGAAAATGTTCAAAGGAGGGCCACCAGACTGGTGCCTGCACTTCGGCACCTCAACTACCCTGAGAGATTGGAGCGCCTGAACTTGCCTAGCTTATACTACAGACGGGCAAGGGGCGACCTAATTGAGGTATATACATGTAAGCATCTCAAGGGGCACTACTCAGTCGGGTGTCCTTACATGGAGCTGGTTGAAGAAGCCGCAGGCCCAGAAAACTGTGAGGGGTAACTTTTTCGGAGTGAGAGTTGTGAACTCTTGAAACAATCTGTCAGAAAGTGTTGTGACAGCACCGAGTGTGAGCTCTTTCAAGACCAGACTTGACCAACACTGGAGCAGGTTCAGATACATTCAGGAGCCGGTGTATGTCCAGTACTTGCCAATAGTGCGTAACAGAGGCGTGACCGACCGCTCAAGCGGCTAACGAGCCGATCAGTGGTGAAGGGGATAAATCGAGTATCAAGGGTTTACTGTACAGTACTCGCAAGTGACCCTGAATGAACTGGGTGAGAATGGCTACTTGTAGAAATCTTGGACACTATAATCGCCATTAAACACCGGGTCCTCTCTGAAAGGCACAGACCGAGTGTTGAGTGGATGGTTTCTCCTGACATGAGTTGCAGATTATATATTGGGATCAACAATTTAAAGAAAAAACCATATTTCTGTATATACATTTATTTTAATTTATTACAAATCAGAAGCATTATTAACACTTTGATACAAACTTACAATACTTTCATCTTTTGTAGTAAAGGATAGCAATTACTGGTTTCAGATAAAGTACTGTACTGCTTTACTGGACACTGTTACATCTTTCAAAGCTCTGGCAGCTCTCAAAATATATAGTTTACATTCACCATATTAATTGAATATACGTACTGTAATTATTTGAACTGAATGATACTGTAGCTAAATCTGAAGAAAAAAAATTGTCATAAGATTAGCAATGGACCTGCATACATCAGTTTAAGCTGACTTTATTATGATTAAAAAGTTCCCAGAAATCTTAAGAATTTACTAATAAGACCAGGCAGGGTCAGACCTGCTGGTTTACGTTACATGAACCAGAAATAAAAAGAGTCACCAATCTTTAACTATGTGTTTCATGTTAACTTTAAAGTTTATTTTCTTCTTCACTACAGAACTGTCACAGAATATATACCACTGTATTTAGTAAAAACTGTTTATGAATTTACTAAGGTCATAATGCTACCAGGTAGCTTTATTTGATATACTGTAATATTACTGACAATTATCTGGGGCTCTTAAGAAAAAAGAAAATTAATCAATTATATTAACTTACACAGGACAAACCTAAAAACCGACATTACGAATTTGGGTCAGCACTTGGTTAATTAGAAACAATATACCGTAAGTAAAACAATGGAGGTAAGGTGAGAGAGGCCTTGAGGGTAGCTCCAGTTGCCTGAGACACTGTACACAGACTCATGAAGTTACTCAAGTCAATTTTTCTTGAACAAGAGTGAATGATAAAACCAATGACCAAATTATAGTGTCAAGAAATGTATGAGTGTACTGTAGTCTCATTAGTTTGTTTTGATTAGACGGCATAATAAAACAAAGCTGCTCAAGTGACTCTTGATACATATTAACTACACATCCTTCCTGACATATCCTGCCATACTGTATCAATCTAAATTAATTTACTTGAACCAGTAACAGGGGGGGGGGGGGGGAGATTCAGCTCAGATATGTATTCAATGAAATTATAAAGTTTAAAAAATTTAAATTTTCTTAAATACCCAGTTTCAAAATGAACAATATTAACTCTTAATATTTAAAGAAATTCTGTTTAACTGTATTTTCCAGGCTGCCAAATTCCTTTAAACATGTACAGCAATGTTTGCCTTCTTTAGAGTTACTACAGTATACTGTATGGTAAAGAAGAGCTTTTATCTATATAATTGTATAAGGATTAATAGCTACCGTGATCCTCCTTACTCGGCAAAAATCATTCCTCAGTAAGTAAACTTTATTAATTTATATAAAATCATGATAGACAAAATGAAAAAACCTTGATATTTTATTTTTGTTGTTAGAGAAATGGGTGCGACTTAAAGCTGTCAACAAAGAAGTGGGTAAAACTTAAAAGAAAATCTCAGAGAGTTGAATTAAAGTCATTTGGTTAGTACTGTACTGTAATCATGTTTATTTGTATTTACCAAAGTAAACAAACAAGTTTTTTCTTAAGTGACATATTTCTGTAGTTACTGGAGTTAAAAATTCTACATTGTGTAGCCACAGTTGATGACAACTTTTATCAGCCAAAGACAACACTTGAAATGTTTTGAATCTGACAAGAATTGTATCCCAAAACTTAACTTTGTATGATTATGTCACTTCACATTTGTAGTGTTACTTCATCACTATATTTGCTTTTTCTCAATTTTAATCCTGTAAGAGGGCATTTGATTACTACTGTACTGGTAACCTGGTGAGAGGATGGAGTGAGCCCTGGAAAGTATACACTGTACTATACTATACAGGCAGTCCCTGACTCAGGACAGGGATATGTTCCTGGACCCTGATCGTAAGTCGATTTGTTTGTAAGTCAGAACAGTATTAATTCCATAGTTTAGGTTAAGTTAAAGCACAACCCTGCCCATACAAAACAACAATAATATCCTAAACATAACAAATAATGTAAATACTGTAAATAAAGTGATGTTAAACAATAAAGAATGAAAATAATGTATAAAATGGGATTTTAATTGCATATTTTTGCCATGGATATAATGGGATCCCGTTCATAAGTGCAGATGCTCGTAAGTCTGATGGTTGTAACTCAGGGACTGCTTGTACAGTATTTCTGCAACATACAGTCCATTACTGTACTATATACCAGTACAGTATTCATATGACCAGCTAGATGTGCCAGTGTACACAAGTCACACCTAATGCTGTACAGTAGATGTATAATGTCAACCAAAAGCAGTTTACATGAACAAAATAATAGACTGGTCTGGTAAAATACTTTTGTTCTTTAACAGTTTTTTCAACCTGAGATTTTGTTTAATTAGTACAGCACATTGAATATAAAAATTACACCAATTAGACATGGGAACCTATACAATGCACTGGTACTGTATATTTCTCCTTGGAATTTAAATATTGTACTGTATAGTCCTGTATCATTAACAGGTGCTGCTGACTTGTTTATTATAGCTCAACAATTGCTTTTATTGCTGATTGTTTTTATCATACAATATCATATAACTCGAGTCATAAGAAGTTTGTGATAACTAATGTTCATAACCTAAGGTACTGTACTGTACTGTACTGTACTGTACTGTACTGTAGCTGCAAATTTTTGAGACAACAGGTTTTTGAACTCGGTTGAGACCACACAAGAGGTATTCCACACATCAATGGGACACAGTGAACTGAGTACAAAAAAGGGCATAATGTGCAACAGAAAAATTGCACAACTGCCATTTAATCTTTTGTCTTAACCTTGCTTAAGTTAAACAGGTAATTATTGGCCTATTGTTTAAATAAAAAAATTCTTGTATTTTTTGTTCTTTTTCTCAAGGGATAAAAAAGTACAAACATCATTAAAAGGCAGCAAGTAGACTGACATAATGTAGAGACTTACAATAGCTGACAGCATTATTATAATTCATACTGTATAAGTGTTGTTTATAGATCAAAACTTACAACAGTACAGTCAAAAATATTAAAAATGAAATATATTCCTCTAATATATTAAAACTTCAAAGAAGTAATTAAATAATAGGAACTTAATTTGTTCATGTATGATAAATATTTTGAATGATTAACTGCTCAAGCTATAAGATAATACAGATACTAACAAATTGCTATACATGGTTGAAAAATTATTTATTTTTCAGTAAAAGTTGCACACAAAACTGTCTTCTGTATTATGTTTGGTACAGCTTGTACACAATATCTGACTTCACGCTGGCACATGCTGCACCACTCTTCTGGTGTGTTTACACAAACTGCTATTTACTTAACCCACAAAATATGCTTCCTAACTACAATACAAAAAGCTTTTAAAAATAAAATAAGTATTAAAGAAGCAAGATCATCTGTTTGATCCCTTCTCAATAGGGGCATCATAAGGCAAGTGTCTTGAAAGGCAAGTAATTATCTTTCACGTACATGAGGTAAATGTGAATGGCTAATCTAATGGAATGTAAACTACTACAGAACAGCCAGCAGCCGACTCTACCACTCAAGTCCACCAGAGTATGAAGCTGGTAGACATTGCTGGGGTTGTACTGTACGGTCCAATGCTACAAACTTCTACAAATATAATCAGTATTCAGCTCCATAATGATCCACGGTATCCCACTATAATCACTGTACTGTGTAAGTAGATAGATAGCTTAAGTAGAGATACTGGTAGTCATTTTCTTATAATGTATTATCAAAAACTCTTCAGTGTTGTACAGTACTGCCGGTTATGTTATGTTCAGATGTAGCACATAATGTTGAGTGCTGGTGATAATTTATGGGAACATTCTTATGACTTATTGCTAATGCTCTTCAAAAGCAATGCATTATGGAATTCAATAATACATACAATCCCTAGCACACTTCTAACAGCTTTAGCCAATGTGAGCAGCTCCTAAAAGAGGCCAGTAGCTTATATCATAACCCTGGAGTCAAACTAAACATACTGTACTCTACTGTATATGCACAACACAGTAGCCAACACTATATTAGCTACTGGAACACACTGACCCCGATAATTACAAACATTGGTCACCTACTTGGGGGATGTCCTCTATGTATTTCTTATGCCCACACAACTGCACCAAAACTTAAAAATGCTTGTTACAGATCCATGGAATGTAGTTTCACTAATATTATTAATTAAGGATTACTGTAATATATGAGGTCCCTTTTATTACTAGGGGAAGAGATAAATGACCTGCAAGATCCATAACACTGTACAGTACTGTATCACCCACTGGTTGTGACTTTATACTTGTTGCAAGCAGCACTTTCTCATCCAATTGAATCAGGATTGATTTATAGACACAAATTTCACTTGATTTAGAATTGTCACAAGGACTGGTGAGGCTCTGGGTAACGGTTAAAACACACGTTGAATCCCTCTGACCATACATGATACAGGATATTTGTATTCCTGCTTCCTTAATTCCTGTCAACTTTTATTTACCTAATGGTCACCCAAACTAGAGGTGGTCATGGCAAAGGGAAAAGGTCAGTGGCCTGTGTAAGATCCCTCCATTGTTCTTGATTGAAAATAGTCCTGTCAATTTTACTGAGGGAAAGAGAGGAGAGGAACAGGTTACTCATTTCTTCCCTTCATCTCATTTAATGGGATTCCATACCTCCCCTCATTTACAACTTTGAAGTCATCAATGAGTAACTTGTGAGATTATAAACTAGTGAAGAACAGACTGGAGAATATTATGTGTCAACAGAGGGCACCAAAAAGGTATGTACAGAAATAAGGGAACCTAACTTATAGTACAGTAAGTCCCCAAGTTACGTACATAATGGGGACCAAAAGGTTGTACTTAACTCGAAATGTACTTAACTCGAAAATCCCCCAACCCTATAATGTTATCTGGAAAATCCTGTGCTGTTTTCCAATCAGCACTCGCCGCCTCACCAGTCACTCGAACATTATGCAGCTTATTTCGCACCTTGAATCGGTTAAACCACCCATTGCTAGCATTGAATGTCACAGTATCATCAGGGTGATCTTTCTTTAGATCGTTGAAAAGACTTAGGGCTTTCTCCTGAATCATACTGAGACACCACAACAGGGGTCAAAACCTTACCAGGTACCGGCGCGCCACAGGACGGTCTGCACTCACACCTCACTCGACGTGAGTTCCGACCGGCAAAAGTAGCCGATGCGTTGTTCCGACCGGCAAAAGTCGCCGATGCGTTAATTTCATGTTTATGCATTTCTGTAGAGATGTTGTATTAAACATACTACAAATTGTACTATTGACTCAAACTTTTAATATCCTTGTGTTTTAACTGAATGTTTTCTCGAAGTCTACTTTTAAATTTACTCCATGGATAAAACGAAAAGATGAACGAAATAACCATCGCTGTGCGCGAGACCTGGAGTAAACAAACGTCCTGTACAGCGCCGTCCTCTCTGGGACCGGCGCGCCAGAGGACGGTAAGCTTTTGAACACTACTCTGAGACACAGAGGCTTACGTTTTTGTGTGCAGTCCTCGATCCACAGCGCTAGATTTCACATGTTCCTTGATCTTTTCTTTGCCCTTATCAATTGTATTAACAGTTGACCGACTCAGGTTAAATTTGCGGGCAACATTGGTCAACTTTTCACCACTTTCAAGCAGTTTTATTATGTCCATTTTTACCTCTAGTGAGATTGCTTGACGTTTCGTAGCACTCCCACTGGCTTCACCACTCTTACGCTTTACACCAGTCATTGCACACAGAGTAAAGTGTACAAAATAGGGCAGAAATTCACAGGAGAAGTACTGTATGCACAATGACCACACTTGTTGTTTTGGTGCGTCTAGCGTGTCGTCTGCATGGTCAGTGATAGTGGCGGCGCGGTGCGGCTGGCTCGCCCGCCAAATTTAAAAATTGCTCGCCCTTTTAAGACAATATTTTTGCAATTAAAGACTTCAGAAACGATGTACGTATCGGCCGTTTGTACGTAATTCGGATGTACGTAATTCGGGGACAAACTGTACAGTACAGTACTGCACTGTACTTCCACACAGTTACAGATCCTCTATAAGGGAGACTCGTGCTTTGGTTTCAACCCGGTAATATAAAGCCTCACTGACCCTTCATAAAATCACTTGGTCAAATGAGATTTGAAACTACAGTATAGTTTAATTCTATTTGACAAAGCTCTGCCTGCAACACAAGGTCATGTATATAAATGCCCTCTGACAGATGCAGACTCTGCCAGAAGGTGGTTTTAGCAGTACTGTATATATGGATCTCAAAGGCATCTCCTTCATATACAACCTGACATTTTTTTTTAAAGAAAAAGAACACCATCACATCAGAAAATTATCAATTCACAATACAGTGACTAATATATAATATAAAATACAAAGTATGCACAAATTTTATTTGCTGTTTTGTGATTCAATAAACACATTATGTACTAACTTGCGGGATTGCAGGTGATGCTAACTTCTTGTTTTTGTTTTTTCTTCATATTTCTTTATGATGAGAGGAAGCCAAGCTTCTACTTGTGATACAGAAAACATTATCAGAGGAATTAACTGTGTACGTATGACTAGTGTCACAAGTAATATGGTACCCTAAGGGTGGGTACTGTACCAGGACCCAATATCTAATAAAACTAGTTAAATCTTGGTTATGGCACCAACTGTTTTAAAACTAATTGATAATAGCTGTCTTTAAAATATAAATCATAGCTTTAAAACTAGAGATAGTATACTGTACTGTACTGTACTGTATTGATACATGATACACTAAGCGAGAGAAAACAGCAAGCGCTCTGTGGAAACATGGAAAGTTCTTTCCTGAGCAAAATTACTTAAAATTTCTCTGACTACAGTACAGTATTGTACTGTACTGTACTGTACTGTACCACTAACAAGTCAGACTGCACTGTACATTCTTCACTTCTCCAGCTCCCACATGTTACATATTAACTCATTCAATTTACAATAAAACTCAACAATCATTTATCCTTGACAGTAATCACATATTACATCTACAGCACAACATTTATCTAACCACCATTAACCTCAAGAATGACTCCGTCCAATAAGGGAAACAACTTACAAATAAATAATAGCAGCAATACAGTATTTACCTTATACATAATCTTGATATGAGCCATACACTATTTTTGTATATTTTGAAAACTATACTGTACTGTACCTGTTCTCACACTTCATCTTAATTAATCTTTTATATATATATATATATATATATATATATATATATATATATATATATATATATATATATATATATATATATATATATATATATATAATTTTTTGTTTTTGGGGGGGAGGGATTTTTATATAGCAATGACAAGGAGGTGGAACAGCTCACTTGTTCTCAGCTAGAAGGGCCGGTCATAATCTTGAATATTTAATGATCACTAATTAAACATTACAGTATTGTACTGAGAATGGAAGTGTCAAAGCTCCTCCCCAGGACCAGAGGTCTTTACTCTTTCTCTTTATGGAGATGACCACAGTCAGGTGGAACTGTAAATAACTGACAAATGTACTTATTCTCTCACACTGCTCATCAACTTGATGAAAATTTCACAGTACTGTACAGAACTGTGCTCAGCTCACTCATGTGATAACAAAATCCACTTATGTTTGGATCCACCACATTTGTTTTTCTATTTCTTAAGTGACCATCATCATACAGTACAGTATTGATATTTTGCTTTCATGTATATTTTTCCCTTGATAAGATCATTATGTTGAATTTCATTCTTTTAAGCGACCTCACACTCTCCAGGAACATTGTTCTCCTTGTGAACTTTAAGATAGACAAACAAACACTTATGTCCTAAATTGTGAAACAAGTTATGGCCAAGGTGTATTCATTAATGTTTGCTGTAATATCCAATAATTTAATTTAAATCATCAATCTCAATAGAGTATGTGTTGCATGAACCAAAATTTATGATTCTCGTTTTGAAAAAACTTGACAGCTGAAGACGTGCAACATGTTAACATATACGACTAGGACAATCACAAAAGTGAATCAGCTTTTTCTCAAGCATGAAAAATTATTGGCATTTTTATGCAAGTAGATAGACAAAATGGCAACTAATAAGTCTTGTGAATGAACCCGCTACAATAAGACTACTGTACAGTATGTTGTGACTAACCACCAGCTCATCTACAAATGATTGGGTTTTTTGGCACTTAAGTTTCTTATATGTTATATATGTGACAGATATTCCTGACTAGCATCTTATCATAAATTTGCACTCTGGAGCTGATCAGCAGTTTTTAATACAGGTAGTTCTGCTATAACGCGGTAATTGTGTTCTTGTAAAATATCGTGTTATAGAAAATCGCGTAATAGAAATAACAGGGCTTATGGAGAAAATAGGGTTAGGTGCAGATTACTCGAAATCGAAAAAATTTAGTAGTTAGCCTAACACAAAGGATAGCACAGTCTAAATAAATGTTACATTCATATCTAATAATGAAATCATACAGTAAATGTAACACTTTACTTGATGGGGGAGAAGGGTGATTTTGAGGTTGATAAAATCGAGCTTCTCTTCAAGTGTTATATCCTTTCTTTTACGATCATCACCGGGAATTCTACCACCAGAAAGCTTCTTGTTGATATTCTTCTTTACTATATTTACAGTTAATACAGTGGGGTATGCTATAACGAACGGATCCTACTACGAATATTCCTATAACGAACGGTTTTACCTATAAAACTGAGAATGCTATAACGAACGAAACTCCTACAACGAACATTATTGAATTTTTTTTTTTTCTAATTTATTGTTTTTTTATTACAAATATTAATGATATTCTTTATTTCAGGGGTTTAGATGCATATTTATGCACTTTTTTACAATTTTTACAATTTTATATTATATTTTTCAGTGTTAAGTGGTTGTATTTGGGGGCCTGGAACGGATTAATCCTATAACGAACGAATGCTATAACGAACAAGGTTCTAGAACCAATTAGATTCATTATAGCATACTCCACTGTACCACAAAATTGGAGAAATAGTAAGCAAAAATCGCGTTATAGCAAACAAGCGTTCGCGGTATACAAATATCGTTCCTAATTCATGAATCGCGTTAGAGCAAATTCGCGTTATCAAAACACGCGTTATAGCAGAACTCACTGTACAGTGAAACCTCAATATAACGGACTTCTCTCCCCATATACAGGAATCTGTTAGAACAGTTAGATGGAAGTTTCACATCTAACGGACCCTCAATATAATGAACTTTCCTCTCCATATTGTCCATTAAAAAGAGGTTTCACTGAACAGAAAATACAGAATGAAGTACCTGTATCTTTCTTGTTTTAATTAATCTCAAACCAAATAATGAAAAAAAAAAAAAAAATACCCCAGTAAACATTATTTTGACGGATACGAACGGGAATTTTTTTTTTCAAGCACCATTGTTGCGTGTGTCAGCCAGAGTCTGACACGAACAACAACTGCTACAACTAAGCAATGCTTCCTGTGATCAAAGCACAAGATACATATAAAGTATCTGTCCCTTGTGGATATCCTTACAAATTATTCTAAATAAACTAAGATTTTAAATGTCTGGCAAAAATAGTGGAATACATGTAGTGTAGTGTAGTGTACTAACTGTGTTATAAGGCAGCCATTAGATGATGAAAATATTGTAGTGCTGACAAATTATAAAACTTGTAATTGTAAATAAAGTTCCATAAATTGTGATAATAATGTTCATGAGTCTGTGTCATACAGTACTCTTTAACATATAAAACTGATGACTGTATTGGTCTATTTCTCGTACAGTAACCACTCGGAGAGAGCAAGTGGCTAACGGGCTGATCAGTGGCGAACAAGGTAAAGTAAAATAAATATTACCCTGTAACTATTAACAATTAACAGTAAAATGGAAATAATTTATATATAGCACAGTGTACAGTATTATATTCATAATTAGGGTTGATATGAATTCTCACTACAAAAGACTTGATTTTTTCAAATAAATTTGCTTGTCTATGAACTAATAATTCATAAATATTCAGAGGAAAAGCAAAAAGAAAAAGAAAAGAGATTTACAATATGAACCTTTTTTCATTACTGCAGCCAACTATGCACAGTACTGTACTGTATGTCACATTGTTGAAGCAGAAACTTAATCCTAGAATCCCTTCAAATAATAGTTTGCCATTCATAATTTTTGTGACCAAAATGCTCACCAAATCACATTTTCTAATTTTATCTTAATGGAAGGTAAATATTGAAGTCTAACAATAACAGTAATTGTTTGGTGATGGTTACCATAAATCAGATGTTTCTGAACCTTAAGCTCAATAAATGTTAGAATTAAGACAATTTTATTGAGTTTTCTTGAGATGAACATATTATCCCTCTAAGACTCACCACAACTGTTATTAAAGGACAATTCCTCCCTCACCATGTTGCCACTAAAGGTGACCATATCCCCTACTGAGCAACAGTAATGTCTAACAGACCATAACTCTGCTCAACAACAACCCAAAATGCTGATAATTATTAAACATGAATGAGATTTTTTTCTGTAATACCTGTACTGTAATACTGTACTGTACTGTAGTACTGTATTGTACTGTACCAACATATCAGGTCTGGTTCAGATCTATTGCTATTTGAGTTTTTGTTTTGTCAACTGCCATACAGACAGACAGATGGATGGATGGATGGACGCAGACACACATGTAGTGTGTGCATCTCTCTGTCCTCTTCTTGGAGCAGCAGGGGGACAACTCCTGTAGTAGTGGCAGGGTGCTGTATGCTTTGTTCATATCATTATTAAAACATGACAGCACAGCAGTGGAAGAGGAACATAAATATCACACAAGTAAAAGCACACACACACACACACACACACACACACACACACACACACACACACACACACACAGTGCGGAAATCCATGTTTATCGTGAATCAATTATTTTATAAATAATGAAAATCACATATGTAATAAAATTCCCAAATAAGACAGTTTCTTAGCCCTGTCCAGTCTTCACTAATGTCATGTCTTTAAACATAAAAACACTTCATATTGTACATTACATTATACTGCACTGTATTACAACAAATACTTTACAGTACCAGTGTTTCCATGTTGAAGGTTTTTATACTTACCTACAGTACAGTATTCTCTAATATCTCACAGTCATCCCCTCATACAGTGTTGATGGACGGTTGTTGCTCCTCACAACTGTTGGAGGAGTACAAAATATGTGTTCTCACACAACAACCATTATCTGCAACATTATAATTGGTTGCATTTCTTTATAACTATGTGTCAGATTTGAGGGCAGTGGAGGTACTTACTTACTTTATACAAAGAGAAGAAGTAATTTGAAGAAATAAAAATGTATTACATTACAAAAAAGAGATGAGGTACCTGTACAGGACTTACATTATGATGTACAGTATTTAGTGCTAATTAAGCCTCTGGTTGAAACTGATCACTGGATCAATAATCAAGCTCAATAACTTTTTGAAATGATGACAAAGAGATAAGAAGAAGTGTGCAGTTGTAGTTAGCAAGAGATACCTGCAGGTATTCTGACATGATGATGAGCTTGGCTGAAAGTGACTGGACAGGAAGGTAAGTTCCTTTATAACCTATAAATTTATGGCTTTGATTTGGTTGAGTGCTTGGGAGAGTGTGTTGAGGGTGCTTCGGGCACAAGTTAGTTGATAAGCAGCGTAGCATTCCACACTTCCCTGCATCTCCATCACACGCTGACGCTGAAAGTGCTTGATCTGGAAATTACAAATACAAGTTACAAGAAAGACTCACAGGAACCAGAGTACTGTATATATTCTCCAGTCAAATTATCCTTCATGCATCACTAATTATGAACAGACTGTGTCACCATCAAACTGAAGTTATAACCTGTATGTAAGTTAGTGAGGAAGAAAAATGCAATCTTATATCAAAGCCAACTACATTCCACCCCAAAACATGTTAACAGTGTTGCTAGCTGTTTCTTAGAGGATCCTTCCTGGTACAGTTCGTCCCCGAATTACGTACATCCGAATTACGTACAAACGGCCGATACGTACATCGGTTTCTGAAGTCTTTAATTGCAAAAATATTGTCTTAAAAGGGCGAGCAATTTTTAAATTTGGCGGGCGAGCCAGCCGCACCGCGCCGCCACTATCACTGACCATGCAGACGACACGCTAGACGCACCAAAACAACACGTGTGGTCATTGTGCATACAGTACTTCTCCTGTGAATTTCTGCCCTATTTTGTACACTTTACTCTGTGTGCAATGATTGGTGTAAAGCGTAAGAGTGGTGAAGCCAGTGGGAGTGCTACGAAACGTCAAGCAATCTCACTAGAGGTAAAAATGGACATAATAAAACTGCTTGAAAGTGGTGAAAAGTTGACCAATGTTGCCCGCAAATTTAACCTGAGTCGGTCAACTGTTAATACAATTGATAAGGGCAAAGAAAAGATCAAGGAACATGTGAAATCTGCAGTGCCAATGCAATCTACGATTATAACTAAAAGAAGAGGGAAGGTTCTGGAAGAAATGGAAAAATATCTTGCACTGTGGATCGAGGACTGCACACAAAAACGTAAGCCTCTGTGTCTCAGTATGATTCAGGAGAAAGCCCTAAGTCTTTTCAACGACCTAAAGAAAGATCACCCTGATGATACTGTGACATTCAATGCTAGCAATGGGTGGTTTAACCGATTCAAGGTGCGAAATAAGCTGCATAATGTTCGAGTGACTGGTGTGGCGGCGAGTGCTGATTGGAAAACAGCACAGGATTTTCCAAAGAAACTCGCGGAAATTATCGAGTTACGTACATTTCGAGTTAAGTACAACCTTTTGGTCCCCATTATGTACGTAACTTGGGGACTTACTGTACAGTACAGGAGCACTGGTAACAGTCTGCCCAATCAGCATGCCCAACACCAAGCAGTTATATACTGTACAAGAACCAACCCATCACTGTATTCCAGTTGCAGATGACTAAAACACTAAGGGAGGGTGTTCATGCTGCCCACCTATGGCGTCTGCTAATAATAATAAAAATTCAGGGCCAATCCTTCATTTTAACTACCATATATACTGTATGCCCTAATGCTAGATGGTTAGTGTATACAAAAGCCAACTATACAATAAGGAGGATAGGAAGATGGTGTAGAAGGTCCACTGACTTGGCAGACAAGCATCCTCTGGAGAGTTAACTTTGTTTTGTCATTTACTGTATTAGGTTCAGAAGGTTTTATTTGTCATCCAGATATCCATACACCTCTCAAATGTGATTCTGGAACCTTTGGGAAAGAAGGTCCGTAATTCCTTGAAAACTAATAAAGATTGGGCAACACAGTTTGTCTTAGGTATTTATATACAGTATACGTTTACAGTACTGTAATGTACTTTTTTTTTCCAAACCCTTTTAAGAGCTAGTAAGATACAGTTTATCTGTAGAGATGTATCAGATGAAACTGTCAGCCTACACTGTCTTAATAAACTAACTGCTGTCCCTTGTCCTGCTCACCTCATGACGGGCAGCATCGCTACACTCCTCAAAAGCTGACTCTGCTTCCATCTTCGCCTTTTCAGCCTGCAACAACCAAAACTAAATTAGCAAGTCAATCAAATAAGCACTTACAAAAAACACCAAATTATATATTAATAAGCCATAACAAACATCATAATATAGCACATACAACAAACGTAAGACATACACAACAAACACCAAATTAATATGGCATTTACATCATCTTCATCATGGTGGGTTAGCCATGACTACCTGATAACATGGTGTTCCACTTACCATCAGGTGAATTTGATGCAAGTTTTATGTCTGGATGTCCTTCCTGTCACCAACCTACTCTTACAGCTGCCTCTCCACTTGACTAACAAGAAAGGGTTGCTACTCCTTAAAGGTAATCAAAGATCACCCACCTACCGAGATCAGTCAGTCATTTAAAACAAAGAGCTTAATCAATCTTGTTGCAGAGAGAAGCTTTCATCTTCTGTCTTTTTTCCAGACATCTTTTTCCTCTTCCTCGTTCTATATTCTGTGTGGATTTCATATTCGTCTGCTTCTTGTTGTAGACAAGCTGCCTGACATCTTCTACTTATCCATTTCGATTGTCCCACAATATACTGTATGGTCGAGCTTGAGATTTACCGGAGATATCTAAGGATTATGGCTAACTGCATTACTGTTTACTCAGATGTACAAAAGGTCAGGTATCTCCTGTAATCATGGGTCGCCATCTTAACTCTTAGCCAATCATAAATTGGTAAAAATGTTACTAACAAAGATATGTTTTACCTTCTTGTTCATTAGCATTTGTCTTGGTCGCTCAACTCCAAACATCAGCTGGATCACTGTGGACATTATGTACTGACAGAGAGTTACAGTAACATTGACAGGTTAACCTACTGAGACAGGGTAAGACAGACTCAATGACAGAGAGGAGTAAGTGAGGGAAGCAGAGGTGAGAGTAACTGTACCATGAGACGCCAGATGGCGTGTGGTCCTTCTACCTCGCCCCCCCACACCTCCTCACTTATAAAGCGTTGTATTATTATAATATCCGCCACTAATGAGGTTTATTGCTCCCACAGATACCACGTTATGTGGGTACTGGACTCAGCCTAGCCATGAGTCTCTTCGTTTCTGTATGACAACTTTACTTTCTACATATAGTATAATGTTTTCCAGTAATTGCATCTGTTCTTGCTGCTGTATTGGTCAAAAAGTCAACGTGAATGTGACTTTTAGTAAGTGGAGAGCGGGTCACCTGGCTCCAGTGTAGTCTAGATATTATTGTTGTACATAAATATAAGTAATGAAGAAAGTCCTAACAAACTCTTACAATGTAGGTTGTGTCTTGCCAGCAACATACTCCCTCTAGTACTACAGTCATCTACATCAGTCACTGCACCCTGTCAGATCTCTACATAACACCAGTATATTCTACACTACCTCATCTCCCTCCCTCCCCCTGTGCTCCACTACACACAGTCTCACACCAAACCTACCCTCTATTATTTACACACGTTCTTCTAAGTTACTTCTTTACATTAACAACATCAACCACCAGTAGCTAAATATATAATAAACAGTCCAGACCTCAGTAATGTTAATCAGATATGACTCGTGACAGCTGGAGTGTACACCTGAGACTGGGAGCCATAAATTACAGGTACATTATATTACTGCACCTGTCATGTCTTGTGAACCTTGACTCAGTGTAACAGCTGATGCTTTGTGTTTAAGATCAACCACCTCTTGTTTATTACGTCTACCCTGTTGTACCCTATACCTTAGAACTATGCTCTTCTGTATCCTGCCCCCTGTACCCTGCTCCTTGTACCCTACTCCCTGTACCCTGGTCCCTGCTCTTATGTACTCTACTCCCTGTACCTTGCTCCCTGTACCCTACTTCCTGTACCTTACTCCCTGTATCCTGCCCCCTGTACCTTGCTCCCTGTACCTTGCTCCCTGTACCCTGCTCCTTGTACCCTACTCCCTGTACCCTGGTCCCTGCTCTTATGTACTCTACTCCCTGTACAGTACCTTGCTCCCTGTACCCTACTTCCTGTACCTTACTCCCTGTATCCTGCTCCCTGTACCTTACTCCCTGTACTTTGCTCCCTGTACCCTACTCCCTGTACTTTGCTTCCTGTACCTTACTCCCTGTATCCTGCCCCCTGTACTCTGCTCCCTAAGGTGGTACAGTAGACAGTGTGTGGTGTGGGGAGGTCGGAGGCTTGTCCCTGACGGGGCGCCGAGCTGCCATGATAAGTTTGACTCAGAGGGAGAGATCGTCGTGGTGGGGCGCTCTTCCTCCTTCTCCTCCTCCTCTCTTCTTCCTTCTCCTCCTCTCTCTTTTTCTCTCTGTCTCCTCCTCCTCCCTTTCTCTCTCAATCTCTGTTGCTTGTAATGCTCTCTCTTTCTTTCCTCACTGTATCTCCGAAACTCTCATCCCCACCTACCCAGCACCCACCAGTCTCTAGTTGGTCTTCTCACTAGTAATTCTAACCTCAAGTATCACGTCTGTAGCAATTTACTGTGTACGAGAATCGGGTTGATGAAACAAATTATCATTGTTATTATTATTAGTAGTAGTAGTATTATTGTTGTTAAGATTGTTATTATTATTATTATTATTATTATTATTATTATTATTATTATTATTATTATTGTTATTTTTTTAATTATTATTTTTGTTGGTATTGTTATTTTTGTTGTCGCTATTGTTATTATTGTTGTTATTATTATAATAATTATTGTGGTGGTTGTTGTTGTTGAAGAGGATGTTTGTACGTCATGTTATCATTAAATGTTTTTGATGGCTAGCGAGCGACACTGTTACGTTGAAGGTGAGCGTTAACGAGGTAACCTACCCTCACGCTGGCTGTTACCTGCACAACCTGAGTAATTAGTGAGGTAAGCTTACGGTCTCTCGTGTTCCCTGGAGAAGGATCAGACTGACGCCGTTGTGTGAACAAGAACGTTTATTTTCTTTTTTCAAGGTGCCACTGTCAGGGTGATCCTAGACACAGCCTCACTACCACCACCACAGCTAGCACCACCATATATATATATATATATATATATATATATATATATATATATATATATATATACAGGTAGTCGTCGACTTACGACCTATGCGACTTACGTCTGTTCGACTTTACGACCGGCGGTACGACAGTTTTGGCCCCAGCCTCCTGGCACTGCCGGGAGCTGGAGCCGCGCGCATCCCCGCGCTCAGTTACAAACACGCTCGCTGGTACAGCACACTTCCCTCCGTGTCTGTTTGCCTTGTGCCTTTCTTTTGTCTTGGAAATTTTTCTTGAACCACCACCCCCCCCAAGATGTCTACCAAGAGGAAACTGTCTTCATCTACTCCTCAACCTGCCACTAAGGGATTATCAGAAGGTTTATCTCTACTGAATAAACTTCTTGCCCATTTTGAAGGAATGGACCCAAACATCGAACGATTTGCAAGGATTGAGCGGATGGCACGCAATTCGTTTCGTCCGTATCAAGAAATTTACGAGGAGAAGAAGAAACGAACAATTCAGACAAAGCTCACCATGTTCATGAAAAAAACAACTCCTCCGGCTACCCCAAAGGCTGCCCCAGCTGACGACATCGACGATCCACAGCCAAGTACCAGCGGCCAATAAGATGTTTTTTGTATGTTTGTATGTGTTTGTATGTTTTGCAACTAAAATGTTTTATATGTTTTGCACCTGTATTTTTTTTTTTTGTATGTTGTGTAAATAATAAACCAATTGTACTGTAGTATGCAGTGATTTACTTAAACCTGACGACCGTAACAATAATGAACAAAGAAAATGTTGATAAAATATGACTTAAAGATGATTATATTATCATTACACATTATAATATACGTAAGGTAATTATAACATAGGCCGACTTACGACCAGATCAACTTACGACCGGGCGGCCGTAACCAATCTAGGTCGTAAGTCGACGACTACCTGTATATATATATATATATATATATATATATATACTGAATATATATATTTATTTTTTTTTTTTCTTAAGAGGAGAAATAGAGAGGAAGGGCGATGAGGATAATTAGAAGAGAGAGAGAGAGATAAGGAAAGGGAATAAAGAGATAGAACTGGTGGGTGTGAGTGTATATATTGGAGCCGGGGTGTACCGTTACCTGCGGCAGGTGTGTGGGGGGAGGGAAGGGGTGAATGAAGACGGTGCATCGTCAGCCTCCTGTGTTATGGCCTGGGGCAGGAGGCTGGGTAGAGCAAGGGCAGGCCCTAATGTTACCCAGCCTCTCTCTCTCTCTCTCTCTCTCTCTCTCTCTTTAGGGGTTTAATAATAATCTGGTCGTGGTGTTGTCGTGACTGTGAGACTCCTATCACAGAACCCGTCATCAGTCCAGTTACGTGTTGCTTCCCTCTCAGGAACTGTTCTGCTCCAACCAGCTGATGCGAGACGCTCTTGTTGGCGCGGCGGAGTCACTGAGGCGGGGTGATTCACCACAGATAATTTACACAGACAGAGAATGTTACTTGTTGTAACATGTTGAAGAAAAAACAAAGCGTTAACCATTTAATCTGGTTTACACTGTGGCCAAATTCGCACGCGCGTGTGTGTGTGTGTGTGTGTGCGAAATATACGAGTCTCACACCCTTCACTGCTAAAAAATTTTCTCTCTCTCCCGACCGCTGTACCCATACCGGAATACTCAGCATGTAAACTTTGTGATAAACCTTTATAGCATACATCTGAATACTGTATTATTGAATGTGACACTGTCAAAAACTTCAGGCCACCTGTATCATGAACTTTGTAATTATTACATTAAATCAGGAGTGCTTGAGGGCATTCTTGCTGTTTAACCCAAATTTGCTAGTCCATACTGTTTAGTCCTCAAATAGAATATGACTTCTAATGTACTCTCATATGAACCTCTGCCCTGCGTGGCAGTGAGACGTGTTACCACCCTCAGTGTCAAGACCCGACTGAATTACTCAAAATAGGCAAACTGTACTCAAAGCTTTGCCAATAAATTTGTTAACAGTATCTCCTGGGGGCGGAGCCAGCGCGGCACACAAAACACTGGGGGCACAAGGTATGAATTCCTCTGAAAGTATAAGTGTGTTTTTCATCTAACAGGAAAATGGACAAAATGTGTGTAAAACCCAAGTAGCCACCTCGTCCCGCCCTGGTGAAACAAATTGTTAACTGGACGGACTGATGCACGCACGGACGGACGGACGGACAATGAAACATTAAGCCCCCTTCGATGATGGTGGTGGTGGTGGGTTAGGTCTGGTTTAAGTGTAGGATCTTGGTGAGCTTAAGTATAGATCCTTCGCGGGGTTAACCGTAGGTTGAGGAAAGATGGGGTAGAGGATGGCGGTGTGAGGGAGGGGATGGCGGTGTGAGGGAGGGGAGGGCGGTGTGAGGGAGGGGAGGGCGGTGTGAGGGAGGGGGGAGGGAGGGGGGAGGGCGGTGTGAGGGAGGGGGAGGGCGGTGTGAGGGAGGGGGGGAGGGCGGTGTGAGGGAGGGGGGAGGGCGGCGTGAGGGAGGGGGGGAGGGCGGCGTGAGGGAGAGGGGGAGGGCGGCAGCTCACCATATGTCAGGCGGGAGGAATGAGGAAGGAAGGCCGTGTGGCACGTTACTCGGTCTTCTCCCCCTCCAGCACCTGTTCCTCCCTCAAGTACGACCTCCAACATACCACTACTACAACTAGCACTATTTCCAAGTACTAGAACCACAACTACTAGCTCATCTACAACCACAACTACAAGCCCACGCACAAGTCACTAATTCATAACTACATTCCAAACTACACCAAGCATAACACCCACAAGTACAATATTAACAACATTACTACTGTTGTAAATAAACGTAAATAATATGGATCACTTCCGCACCTGCGTTAAAATTACTGGCCACTTGTGTAAGTCTTTCTCTACACCATGAGCTGAGCTCCTCCGGCCTAACACGTTGATGACTATAACTACTGTGCAGTGCCTCCAGTAAGAGCCATCCACCATTAGTCACGATCTATATGAGCCTCAACATGTACCAAATATATGGTGCAGGTGACGATTAACAAATACATTGGTTACCCTCACACACACACTACATGTACAGTACAGTACGTAATCTCTCGCAATAAATAACAAGGTTTTCAATCCTCTGACTGTTGTGTTGTCTCTTACAAACTCCGTGTGACAAGAATAGAGACTTTGTTTTATTTAATGGTCCTTGTGATGGGACATAAAGCAGCCATTATACCGTTGGTGCTTTATAAATGGACCGGGCCAGGGAAGGTGTGTGTGTTGCCCGTCTCCTCCATTATCTCGGGCTTACGACACGACACGGTGGTGGACTACTTCTCTTACAACACAGACACACACTGCTGAAAGACGGGGCAAACTCTCCCTCGGAATGTTTTTTGTGTTTATTGATCAAGTTAACCTGCTGAGAGCATCAACATTATCACTTGTTTACTTCCTTGATTACCTCACCTGGAGACTCAACATATACACACCTGTTCCAAACTTCATTTTTTATAATGCTTCAAACCTGCTGGACACCTGGCCTTCATCAATACTCACACCTGCTGAGAACTATATATTCAATCAATATTCACATCTGTTGGACACCTGGTCATAACCAACATTTACACCTGGGAATTTCACCTTTAATCAATATTTTGATACATGACATAGAAGTTAAAGTGCAAACAGTGACCCGACCTGCTAGTAAGTGTTAGTCACTAGTCACAGTCGGTGGTGATAATAGCAGTGTGTGTCTGGGCCTTCCACCGCCCGACAGGACCACAACACTGACGCTCACTCTTATAACCATTAATATAATACTCGTAAATAATGAGAACTAATCAACTTTAAGTAAACAATACTCACATCAATAGCAACTTTATAATAACACTATTGTAAAAATTTGCTCAATATCTGCTGAAGTAGAATATCAACGATGAAGGTTTGAATCATAACACATAGTTCTTGGACCAAGTTTAATAACAACTGTTGTTAATACACATCCATAACACTCATACATTAACTGACTCACACCTTAACAGTTATCTACACAGTCATCCAATATATAAAGTAATAATGCCACGACTTAACATCACATGGTAAACCAATAACTGGCTAAGGACCGTATCTTATTAGTGTAGTACAGACACACAACTTGACGCCCGGAGAAATATCCTCACAACACTGTTATTATTATACACTCACTAATGTACGTCAAGTGGTGAGAGATTAATCCATTATGCTATTCTGGTTTCCATTTTCCCCCCAACAAACACAATGTCCTTACAGGTGACACAGCACCATACTCTCTTACTACAGATGAGTCGACATGATACACACATTTCCACATAAATTATCACCAATCAACACTTGTTATTTTTGGGTGGACTTCCAGTAATAAACAATAGCAATATTGCCCAAGTAGTATACTGATAAACATAACACACAAATAATTTATATGGAACTGCCCTTAAATACAGACTGGTAATTTCCCCACAAGATTCCACCTTCAGGTAAGACACTGAAATACCGTCCGTCCTGTAGGTGACTCAGACAACCCAAGAAGGATGAGGCCGTTTACTGTTAGTCCCCAACACACCAGCTGACTCCCGAAAGAAACCTCACCGCCCACCTGAGAGAATAACAACAGGTAAGTGTCCTCACCTGTCTTACCAGAGTTCATTATGTATACAGTATCAGAGCTCACACCATCATCGTCTCGGGTAACTATTTACAACACAACGTGAGAAGCAGAATAAAAATACCTACACCATCGACTGTCCACCCCAGAGATCTTCCACACACACACCTGCTGTTGTGGCCGTGACGTGAGGTAACAACCCCAGTGTGAGTATGTCACAACTTTCCCAGTGTCGTCCAAGACCACCAGAGAGATGATTGCCTCGACGATAGAGACAGACAGCCACGCCCCACCAGATCACAAGAGACAGACAGCCACGCCCCACCAGACCACACGACACAGACAGCCCCGTCCCACCAGACCACACGACACAGACAGCCCTGTCCCATAAGATACAACAGAAACGTCCATTGCAGCTTCTGGATATTTGGCAGTCAGAGCGAGATTGAAGAAGCGTAATAATGGTGTATCAGTGGCCGAGTTAACGACCAAACACAACTACCATACTCGGTGATCGCAACACACGAACCGAGTGCGGGCGTTGGTGCCTCCCGTACGTGGGTCACTGTTCCCCTCAGGGCACCTCAGGTACACCTTGAGGAACCGTGACCCACACCTGGACCTTCACTGCCTCTGCCCAGCCAACACTTGTATGTGGGGGAGCAGAGTAGCCAGTGAGCCTCAGGACTACGGTTTGGCCCCGCGGCCCGCTGCGTCCCGTCATATGAGTCGTTCCTCCTCACTTGTCCAGTACACGGGGCGCTGGTTGCTGCGGGGCTGTGACGGTGATGCCTCGCCGGGAGAGGACGCGTGTGCCCGGCCGGCTTGTGGCGAGGGTGTGCCGGGTTGGCTAAGATGACCAGGTTTGGGAGGCCGGGGTGGTGCGGGAGGTGGAGAGAACCTGGGTGGAGTTGTGGGTGGTGAGGGAGGCGGAGGCTCGCTGTCATCATGGGTATGTGGGTCTTGAGTGTACTCAGAGGGAAGGTCAATGGAGTCCGGTGTGTTAGCACGGGACACAGAGAGATGCGTGTCGTCCGTGCCTCGGGAGACACGGCCCAGTGTGGAGGGCGGCGGCTCACTGTTGAGGTACTGACCATGTTGCCGGAAGATGTTGTCAAACTCCAAGAAAACTTCATTCTGCACGTTGTCACGACTGAATGACACTTGGCTTTGGGAGCGTTGGAGTTCCCGCGACCCGTCCTCCCCCTCCACCTCTTGTGACGACAACTCTGGCCCACGGGACGTGTCCCTCCTGTCTTCGTGCTGCTGGGGCTGCTTGTGTGTGTGGGCCACCTTGCGGGACTGGTACTGCTTCAAATCGCGACTCAAATGGTCGCCCAATTCTTGTGACGTCATGATTGGTGGGTCGGTCCTCCGCGAGGCCACCACGTCGTCCAGCTCGCGGGAGTCGCTGAAGTATCTGCTGGGCTCCCGAGACTCATCGTCGTCGTAATGGGTTGTGCCGTCGTCGAGTTCTGAGTCAGTGCTGTAACGAGGATCATGAACATCAAGTCGCTCATCCAACTCCTCGCTGTCCATGGATGGTATATAACGAGGCCCACGACGACTGGCGGCACGCTGGAGCTGGTCACCGTCTGATCTGGACTGACCAGTGTACCGTCGTTCTCGCAGGGATCGCTCTACATGCTCGGCCTCAACAGATGACTCCGCACGGTACCTCTGGTGGTCAGCGGGGTGAGGCTTGGTTGTGGAGGCGTGAGGACTGGAGCGAGACTGCTGGTACTGGTGGGGAATGTAGGCCAAGTCCTGCCCCGCTGCCTGACTCAAGTCACTGACAGAGGCGCGGTACTCATCATGTAACCAAGAAGTGCGAGGTTCTTCATCGTCAGTACGGGCAGCTCCCTCACCTCCGCGGTGCTGACGAGGGGAGCTGGACCTGGAAGACTCGGAGCTAATGGAAAGTAAGTCTCGGGTGCTGCCTGATTTGCCACCCTTCTCGCGCTTAAGGTCGTGTACTTCTGGAAGGGCCATGTTGCTGCGCAGTTTGCCAGAGCCAAATTGCTCATTGCGTCCCGTGAACCATGACCCCAGCTTATGACCAGACTCTCCTCCGAGTGTGAGGTTCTCCACACGTCTCGAAATGTTTTCTATAGAGTCCTGCTCCGTCAGGCGAGTTCTGGTCTTGATCTGGCGGGACCCACAGGTCTTCTTAAACCGAACGATGACAATGACGCCGGCGATGGAGAGCAGAGCCAGACCACAACACGCCCCTATCAACACGTAAGCCATGAACTTGGCGTCGGCCTTTTCGGTGTCCTCCACTACCTCCTCCTTGATAGTGACATGGCCGCCGACGTCATCAACGACCACCATGTCCACATTGGTGTCAACTTGTGGCACACTGTCCACGGTGGAGCCCGGGGAGAGCGGCACGGCGCCACTGAACAGCGAGGTCAGGTTCATAGTGTCATCATAGTTCTGGCTGGAAGAGTCAAATAAATCGGGTACAAGAGGGATGAGCTGTACGTTCTTCCACAGATGAGCTATTGAAGGATCCCGCCCACCATATGACACCTCCACACCAGGTTCAAGCCCCTTGGAGCCCCCACCATACCCGGTCACAGGTACCTGGAACTGTTCAAGGCCCTGGGAGCCCCCGTGGTGCCCAGTCACAGGTACCTGGTACTGGTCATGGCCCTGGAAGCCCCCGCGGTGCCCAGTCACAGGTACCTGGTACTGGTCAAGGGCCTCTGTCATTCTCATCTCATCCTTGAAGGTGGTTGGTGTAGAAGTGGCACTGTCTGCTGCACCACCGGGCACCACAGTAACATCAACAGGTGAAGGCAACAGGTTTATTACTGTGCCGTTACCTTCAGCCAAGGTGTTAGCCATGCGGTGGTTCTCCAGCAACATCTGCAGGTCGTTCTCCTCCTGCTCCGTCAGCGTTGCTGGCGACGTTACTGGCTTTATGACCCCCAGCAGGTCATCCAGGCTGGGTTGGCCATCAGACGTGTCATCGTCATAACTTGGGTAGTGATCTCCTGGCACCTCATCCAGGCCGTCATGACGGTCGTTATTCACAATAGTTGATGACACCTGTGTGGGCATGACAGTGACAGGGAGGTCACTTGGGTCACCAGCATGACCTCCATCAACAGGGCCAAGTGGACCAGTAGCATCATAGTGGTAGATGTGTCCTGTGGCGTGTCCTTCCAGTGTTGAGCCAGAACCTCCTCTCCGATCATGGTAGTAGTCATCATAGTCCAGGTCATAGTAGTTGATGTAAGCTGGTGGGACGTCATGGTAGTAGGGTGGATGATGTTGTTCGCTGTGAGGATTCCCGGAGTTAAACGCGCCGTTTTCTGCATGGTAATCCTCGTTCCTATCTGCTATATAGTCCACTGGCCTATGCTCTTCCCCGCCAGTGATACCGGCTCCCTCGTTGCTCTGCACATCTGTCGTTGATGGCTGATTGGCAGGAGAGTACTCTTTGTCCCCGGGAAGTTCCGTCTCCTCCTGGCCTGGGACAGCGTCGGTGTGGGGCGCAGAGACAGTTTCTGGGCTGTGGAAAGGTGGCAGGGGAGCAGGAACAAATTCTGGTGTGGAGACAGATAAAGTCGATTCATCTATTTTTATGAAATGGCTGCCTGCACTGTCCTGGTCGACTGGCCGCTGAGGGACGCGTATAGTAGGCACAGAAGGTGGCACTCTTTGTCCTGGTGGTGTCATTTTGGAGATGGGAGGTGGAGGACCTGTGGGCCTCCTCCCGTTAGTGAATATTGGCCTGCTGTCTCCTGCACTGCTGGGATGTGAGGGTCTTGTTGGTGACATCACGGGGCCTGGGGGTTGAACAAGTCTTGGAGGGGGAGCGTTAGGCAGTAATGAGGAGAGGAAGGACGGCAGTCTTGGCGGGATATCTTGTGCCTGGGGCTGGGCTGGTGGCCGGAGCCTTGGAGGTTTATTATTAAAGAAAGGCAAATTTGGCAGGAAATCTGTTATGGGCATTTCAAAGTTGAGGGGACCATTCTTCTTGTGGTGTATCTGGGGTAGCTTGGGTCGCCCGAGGATGTGTGAGGGCGGGATGAGGACAGAGCCTGGGGGAAGAGCATCCAAGGCTTCAGGAGGAGGCATCTCCAGTCCTAGAGTGAGCTTGTCGAAGGGTAGTGGTGGAGAGTTAGGGGGAGCTGGCAGGGTCTGGGGGCCGCCACCCTTATGTTTTTTATCATCATGGTTGATGCTGGAGCCGAGAACAACTTCAAAAGATTGGAATGGAGGCGCTGTGATGACGTCAATACCCTCGTCCCCACGGCGGCCATGGGCAGGCAGTCTGGCGGCTGTACGGCTGGGATACCAGACATCATCACCGTTGACTGTGGGGTGAATCTGTCGCACTGGGAAGCTGGGGCGAATCGGAGGTCTCCTGCTAGACGGCCGACTTGGTGAGAAAAGCGACCTGAAGGGCTGGAAGCCATTAGCAGGTCGGTCCCTTAAGGGCAGCCTGTCTCTCTCCAGCACCATTAAGTCTTGTGGGGTTACAGGCAGGCGGCTAGGTCGGCCTGGCCTGGAATCGGTCACCACTCCTACAGGGTCCTCTTTACTGCTGGGGGACTGAGCGCCTTCCAGTGGCCGGATCAACAGACTGTAAATGAGCTTCATGGCATTCTGGTCCAGGCTGCCAAAGTTGTTGATGAGGTCGCCTAGGAAAGCATTCTTGAACCCATCACTATTGGCTATATCCTTGAGGAAGTTTGTCACGTCCTGGTAGGTGCTGGAACCGGCCTCCTCATAGCGCGGCGTGTGGTTACTGGCCGCCTCCGCCCGTAACTCTGTATTATTCGTCACATTTATCATCTCACTTGAGTTAGCGGAGGACCTCTGTGTGCTGGCATCATCACCAGCCTCGGGCACTAGTGTGGTAATTACCTCACTCTCCTCTCTTACATCTCCTGTATTATCTTCCTCGGTTCTCTCACCACCATTTTCTTTTTCCTCATGTTCTCTTTCTGGCGGCTGTTCCGTGGCAACAACTTCGTCAGGCGTAGAAGTGCCCACCTGAGCGTAGCCTGACTTAACCTCGAGTGAGGACGAGGCCACAAGGTCGGTAGACTGAGGTGTGGACTCGGGCCCGCTGCAGCACACCTTCATGAAGATGTCAGGCCTCCATTGAGCTACAGGGTGGGAAGGGGGCGGCAAGTCCTTCAGAGGCTGGTAGGTAGGAGGCGGTTGGTTGTCTGGATGAATAATGTACGACACTTCGCCGGACAGACTCTCACGCTGAACGTCTACGATGGCGCGAGAACTTTCCTTATCATCTTGGGAGAAGACTGTCAGTGCCGCAGCCTGGGGACGGTCTATCACAACACTTTCTGCAGAGGAGTTCCGGCCTGGTGTGTTGACGCCGCCATTATCATGTGAAGACGAACCTCCAATTTTCCCTCCTTCTAGCCCGTGTTGTTGTGTGTGGGTGGTGACAGGAGCTGGTGTGTCCCCGCTGAGAGAACTTACTGACACCTCCCCTGTAAGTGTACTAGTGGTGGAGAGAGGGTCACCTTGCTCCCCTGTAAGTGTACTAGTGGTGGAGAGAGGGTCACCTTGCTCCCCTGTAAGTGTACTAGTGGTGAAGAGAGGGTCACCTTGCTCCCCTGTAAGTGTACTAGTGGTGGAGAGGGGGTCACCTTGCTGCCCTGGGTGATCCCGCTTATATATGAGGTCAGCAAGTTTACTATTGGGGCGAGGGTCGAAGCTATACACACGAGGGGGGAACCTGGTGCCCTTTAGCTCGGTGTCCACAACAGATGAGAGAGGACGTGGCAGGGTGGTGGAGGCTGTAGACGCCAGGAACAGTAGCCCCAGCCCCAGCAGGTGGGCACAACACATGGTGGCGCCGCTCACTAACACATCAGCTGCCTCACTGTATCACATAATGTCCATCCACTACTGAACACCCGTCAACCTCACAGTTCAACACAACAAATCCTTCCCTTGTCTACGTCCTGCACAAACACTTGAGCACTGCAGTACACAGTCAATAATACGTAACACTATAACACAAGGCTCCTCAAGACACAATAATACACCAGTAACTCGTCTTGTGGGTAATGTTTGTGGTGGGTGTTGGTGCTGAGGGTGTGGTGAGGAACGGATGGAGGAGCAGCGAGCCACAGCGAGTGTTGTCTCCACGGCTCCACTCTGCCTACTGCCGGGCGCCCTCACCTCACCCCTCCACAGTCACTCACACTCCCGCACGGAGGGGAGATGGGGGAGTGAGTCAATAAGGAGTCAAGGTGGAGGGAGGGGGAGGAGGGGGGAGTTATTGCTCTGGGATTTAAAAAGTATTAGAGTGTGAGGGAAGGAGAGGGAATTACGTCCGGTATTTAGGGAACCAATTTGAGTACTGCCTTAATAAAGGTTTCCCCCGCTACCTGCTCTCACCTGGACGACGGGGTAAACGACACTCATTAAAACTGTCTTATGGGGTAAAGGCTGCCACAGGTGAGCCTATTGACACTACCCGTACCTCTACCACCATAACACCTGCTGCTACCCACACAAGGTTCACGAACCTAATCTAACCTAACCAAACCTAACTTACCTAGCCTAGCCTACCCTAACCTAACCTTAACGGGATCTAGTGTCAAATCAGTTACCAATTATCTGATATCTTCACTATACACTAACTCTTCTATCGGTGCCTGTGTTTAATACTTACACTTATACTTTTATAATACTTTCTCAAAAACTTTCTGAGTATTGTCCTTGTTCAACGTAACTCCCGGCGAGAGTCGTAAGTTGAACACTAACTGGAATGATGGGGTGACCAAGGTGTGTCCAAGATTCCAGGTGTGAGTGAGTCACTGTGGGAATGTATCGGGCACGGGTTAGCATTGCCCTCCTTCGCAGCAAGAGGAGCAGGTCAATCAGTCACTAAACCATAATATAATCTGACTGGTGAACCACACACTGACATAGTTACAGAGACTCTCGCCTTATACTGAACTGCAAGTGTTGTATTACAGTAACTAATACACTGTAATGTTACTCATATTGTAAAATGATATACTTCACTGTGGAGCAAAATAATTGTAAAAGTTATACATACCGAGTTGAGGGAATAATAGTGAATTAAAAAGTAAAGTAATTGAAAGTACAACAGCGGCCAAGATTTCTCTGTTTTTGTCAATGTCTGGTTCTTCTGGTGAGAGCAGTAACCGGTTTATCGACAGATCAATGCATTTATTATCAACAGTCATCACCCAGGGAGGCTCATGAACAGTGATGCACCACACAGATGAGTCTTAGTGTGTGGTGTAAGAGAACAGTCATCACCCAGGGAGGCTCATGAACAGTGATGCACCACACAGATGAGTCTTAGTGTGTGGTGTAAGAGAACAGTCATCACCCAGGGAGGCTCATGAACAGTGATGCACCACACAGATGAGTCTTAGTGTGTGGTGTAAGAGAACAGTCATCACCCAGGGAGGCTCATGAACAGTGATGCACCACACAGATGAGTCTTAGTGTGTGGTGTAAGAGAACAGTCATCACCCAGGGAGGCTCATGAACAGTGATACACCATCACAGTGTTTACCTGAGAAGCCATTATATAAACCACCGCCTGAGAGCCTCCTGATGACACGCCTGCCATCACCACTGTCACCATACATGCCTGCCATCACCGCTGTTACCATACATGCCTGCCATCACCACTGTCACCATACACGCTGCCAGTTCACCATCTGTCGTCTGGCCAATTTCCCTCACGGTTATATCTCACAGTGACGGATAAGTAATCTTGAGTCAGTGATCTCGCTAACAAAACACTTCAACACGTTCACATCGATGCCTGTCACAGAGCACCATCAACACAGCACCACCATCACCACAACACCACCATCACCATACCACCATCACCACAGCACCATCATCACCATAGCACAATCAACACAGTACCACCATCAACACAGCACCACCATCACCACAGCACCATCATCACCATAGCACCATCAACACAGCACCACCATCACCACAACACCACCATCACCACAACACCACCATCACCATTGCACCATGACGCAACAGTCACCAAGTGACATCTTCCGGAAAAACGATTAGCCTCACCAACACAACAGACCACTGTACAGTACAACACATAAATCACTTCAACTATAAGAAAGCGTATCCAGAGAGCATGGTGCGGCGCTCCCCTCTGTAAACATGGAACGCCTGTATAGTGACAGTGTTAACCTCACTAAACAAGGCAGTTTACTCCTGTACTAACACTGGACAATGAAGGTGGTAACAAGGTATAACGAGGAGACCAACCCCTAGAACAGCTTCTAGGGTGATACATAAAGAAGAGTGAGTGACGTGAACAGTAGCGGGCAGAGACGAGCGTGAGCAGCTACAATCACTAGGCAAATAACATAACGTTTGGGGATAAATAAAACAGTCACTTGACCGAGGCGCCTCGCTCTTTGGGGGCCCCGGCCAGCGCTCCAAGTGTTGCTGGAGTGTAAAGAATGAATAACAGCCGGGTGGGGGAGGGGAGGGGTAGGGGAGGGGAGGGGACGGGTGGGGGAGGGGAAGGGACGGGTGGGGGAGGGGAAGGGACGGGTGTGGGAGGGGACGGGTGAGGGAGGGGACGGGTGAGGGAGGGGAGGGGACGGGTGAGGGAGAAGAGTGGAGGGAGAATTGAGAGAGAAGTGAGGGAGTGGAGTGAGTACATAGCCAGCCTACACATCAACTCAGGCAGCCTACACCATCACCATAACTTATGTGTTATATTTACTAAGACTGTTCCATCAGGTTTAATGTTGATGAAATACACACATGCACTCAACACCATATACATACATACATACATACATACACTAAACTATAACTTTAGACGTGCAGGTACACATCAAGATTAATTAAATAAGACAATAGAGGTGCGGCGGTCAAGTGGATGCAGTGCTCGCCTCTTGACCTACAAGTCTCTGGTTCAATCAAGGGGAACCCACAGTAAAGCTACCTAACTGTACCGCTGGGAGAGTGAACGTTGTCGAATACAGTACCAACCACGATGACTATACCTGTGTACCTATAAGGCTCAGTGTACCTATAAGGCTCAGTGTACAGTATCAATCAATGTAAACTTAAAAACACACACACAATTGGAGAGGTTCAGTGTGTCAGATATACCCACACGTCGAGGTTATAGTAGTGCAGGAAAGACCAAGGCTCACAGATTTGGTCATAACCTAACCTAACCTAACGCGTTCCAGGACATAATGACCAAGAAAAATAATTCAGTCAGGTTCAGTATATCTTTTCTTTATAGACAAGTAAACCGCTTCATCTTAATAATCTCGACGTGCTGTATCTTTAACATTCCAGCGTGACAGAACAGTGACAGGGGCAGCAGATGGTCGCCCCACACACACAGTCAACACGAGCACACACACCGTTATTACCCACACCCCCAGAACTAACCTCTCTTCTCGTGTTCCCGCTCACCCACATACAAACAACACAACAATAATAATGACTCAGTGTTACCAGATACATTCCAAAAGCAATGCTGAGATAATCAAATGGTCACGCTGGATATCCCAAGAACAAAGTCACAACGCTTTTGACTTTAGCCCGTCCACGTGAAGTTGGTCTTGTGTGTGTGTGCTGGGAGAGTTGTACAATCACTCAATAAACTCTCTATACAAAATTATGTTAAAAAAATATGACACAACGGACGAAAGATTCTGACAACCCTACCGAGACAACAGGAGTCGAAGTGTTCATTCTGAAATTTATCGATCACCCAAGTAGAGATAGTTTTTTGGGTGACTATACTGTACAATACACAGTGGTAGGCCTACTTACTGTACTGTATATGCCTCCCTCAATCACAGTCTAGCGTATCATCTAGTAGATATTAAAGCACATAGTTATCGACATTCTTTCTCCCGTTAATGATGTAGCTTCACCAATACACATCACAGCTGGCAAGACACAGATCAGAGAGGCTTTTGATGTTGTCTCACTAACACGGTTCCTCCCACACTATCAATGATGGTTTGTTAACGCCGGCAGCAGGAGCAGCTTCTACACCACCACGACTGAGTGTTATTCCTTGTTGTAAGTCCGCGGTACATGAGTGACGTGAGTTAGGTTAGTATTGTAGTGCTAATAGTGTGTTGTGGTCCCCTAGTACTGTGTTGAGGTCCCCCAGTACTGTGTTGTGGTCCCCCAGTACTGTGTTGTGGTCCCCCAGTACTGTGTTGAGGTCCCCCAGTACTGTGATGAGGTCCCCCAGTACTGTGCTGAGGTCCCCCAGTACTGTGTTGAGGTCCCCCAGTACTGTGTTGAGGTCCCCCAGTACTGTGTTGTGGTCCCCCAGTACTGTGTTGAGGTCCCCTAGTACTGTGTTGAGGTCCCCTAGTACTGTGTTGAGGTCCCCCGGTAGTGCAGGATGTCCCGGTAACCTGGTGAGGGGTGATCACTATCAGTAGCACCGCCGACAGATGTTAAGGCCGCCACGCCGAGAGAAACATAACAGTTAGCCTCAGCCTTACCTTCATGTGACGCCCCGACACACACACTGATATACATCCTCTACAACACAGATTATTATAACAACCCACCTCTACCACCGCCTCTCCAGGGACGGTGTTTAACACTAAAGAAATATAATCCACCGGGACCTTGTCTGTACTCAGGCAGAGGATTGATTATCTCCAACCGCTGGTGTGTGTGTGTGTCAGGTCGGTGTACAGAGATGATAGGTTTCTAAAGCGTGTTTCTGCGATGAGAAAAAAAAACACGTACGTGTTGGTGGGGGTCACTTGTGTTGTGGTAGTCGTGAAGTACAATCATTGTGTTCTGGGTTAGGTGAGACCTGGTAACGGGGAATCATTTTTGGTCTATAGCTTGACATTAATAAGGCACTTGTGTATCTCTTTATCGATAGTCAGGTTAGTGTGGCAGGCAGGCGAGCGGTGACGCCACATAGAACCTCCGACACCTACACCGTGGCCAGGTGAATCGTCTTTATCAATCCCGGATGATGTTAACACGAGGAACTATTGCCTTTTACAGGGCTAACCAAGACGACAGAGACAGTGAACCCGTACAGTGAGTCAGGAGATATGGCCAGCTGTGGGTGGGTGGTGAAGCTGGTGACCCACTAAATCACCAGTGTCACCTCTCAATACCTGTCTTATAATGTAGGCGAACTGGATGGACGGAGAGAGGGAGGAGGATCAGGGGGGAAATGATGACAAACAAGGCAGAGGGAATGAGGAAGAGTGAAAGACGAAGAGGAAGGAGAAAAGAGGGAGGAATGGGGAGGGGTGAAAGGAAGAAGGGAGGGAGGGGAAGGTGCAAGATAGCCACAGACCGCCTCCCACCACCCACGTAAAGGGGGGCACACAGCTGTCGTCAACACACCGTTACGCCCTCAACTCGTCCTCCCGCCCACACGCTACACTGGGTACCCTCACCACCCCCGCCCGCCCTATCATTACTTTCATCACAATAAGCAGACTTGTACAGCCACTACGTAAAATATAAGAAAAACCATTAAAAGTTGGTCAGTCAGTTTCCGGGCGGCTCTTACACTACTAAGAAACATACCACCACCACCACTACTACTACTACTACTACTACTTTTTTTTTCTTTTTTTTTATAAACGTGGCCTCCAGCCTGCCCCAATAGCCACACCTTCGCCACCATTTAATTACCATAATATTAAATATCCTAATACATAAGTAGCTATCCTATCTGTGTTAAATTAGTTGAGCCGCAGATCTATTCAGTGACAGTAGCCTCATAGTCGATATCTGCAGCAGTTGTCGGAGTTGGGGCAGAAGCTCTCGTTCCCCTGAGGCAGAGCAAAGCCGACCGAAGGAGAGAGAAGGACAGTCGACACCTCATCCAGGCTGTAACATAACTTCTTGGCTGCTGCTTCTGTCCGGAGATCAACTCCGCGAGTCTGGCGTAGAAACATCTTGCGCTTGGTCCCATCCCACCAGAGGTTGTGAACACTAGAGGAGTGAAGCTGCCTTGATCAACGTTTTGAATTCTCTCCCCATATGCCCTTCTCTTGTCGTTCTCGTTCCTCCTGTGTGCAGCATCGAGAGCTAGGTTACGGTGACATGCGGCCATGGGATAAAAAATCCTGATGTCGAAGAAAGCTCGCTGTCCCCGCGTCCAGAATCCTCGAGCACTGACGTCCACACGGGCTTCGTTAGATGTGTTTGAAGTCCTGTGTTGGAGGATCTCACCATCCAATGGAAGGAGGGTCGGTTCTACCATGACATCCCGGCAGATTTCCTACTACTACTACTACTACTACTACTACTACTACTACTACTACTTACCACTACACTAACTCTCATTAGACGGTCAGGGTGGCCGACCATCACTCACCCGTAAACTTCAGTGACAATTACTGACCAAAATAGCGCAGTGTTGAGGTGTTAGCGTGACCCACCAACTGTCTGTCTGTGTGTGAGATGAGGTGAGGGTGTGATCATCCCTCAGGTCTCTCACACACACACACGTCAATAACATCACCACGTCACCACCACACTCACCTACACCACCACCACACTCGCCACCTACACCACGTCACCACCACAGTCACCTACACCACGTCACCACCACACTCACCTACACCACGTCACCCCCACACTCACCTACACCACGTCACCACCACACTCACCTACACCACGTCACCCCCACACTCACCTACACCACGTCACCACCACACTCACCTACACCACGTCACCACCACACTCACCTACACCACCACCACACTCACCTACACCACGTCACCACCACACTCACCTACACCACGTCACCCCCACACTCACCTACACCACGTCACCCCCACACTCACCTACACCACCACCACATCACTCACCTACACCACGTCACCACCACACTCACCTACACCACCATCACATCACCACCTACACCACGTCACCACCACACTCACCTACACCACCACCACGTCACCACCTACACCACGTCACCACCACACTCACCTAAACCACCACCACATCACCACCTACACCACGTCACCACCACACTCACCTACACCACATCACCACCTACACCACGTCACCACCTACACCACGTCACCACCACACTCACCTACACCACGTCACCCCCACACTCACCTACACCACGTCACCACCTACACCACGTCACCACCACCACACTCCCACGTACATCACCTATAAGACGCCTCAGCCTGGGTAGATGTCTCTGTATCCACCCATGACCATCCGTGAGGCGAGGAAGTCTCGTGAGCCTGGTGGTGGTGGTGGTAGTGGTGGTAGTAGTAGTGGTGATGGTAGTGGTGATGGTAGTAGTGGTGGTAGTGGCAGCAGTGGTGGTGGTGGTAGTAGTGGTGATGGTAGTGGTGATGGTAGTGGTGGTAGTAGTGGTGGTAGTGGCAGCAGTAGTGGTGGTAGTAGTGGTGGTGGTAGTAGTGGTGGTAGTGGCAGCAGTAGTGGTGGTAGTAGTGGTGATGGTAGTGGTGATGGTAGTAGTGGTGGTAGTAGTGATAGTAGTGGTGATGGTAGTGGTGATGGTAGTAGTGGTGGTAGTGGCAGCAGTGGTGGTGGTGGTAGTAGTGGTGATGGTAGTAGTGGTGGTAGTGGCAGCAGTAGTGGTGGTAGTAGTGGTGATGGTAGTGGTGATGGTAGTAGTGGTGGTAGTGGCAGCAGTAGTGGTGGTAGTAGTGGTGATGGTAGTGGTGATGGTAGTAGTGGTGGTAGTAGTGATAGTAGTGGTGATGGTAGTGGTGATGGTAGTAGTGGTGGTAGTGGCAGCAGTAGTGGTGGTAGTAGTGGTGATAGTAGTGGTGATGGTAGTGGTGATGGTAGTAGTGGTGGTAGTGGCAGCAGTAGTGGTGGTAGTAGTGGTGATGGTAGTGGTGATGGTAGTAGTGGTGGTAGTAGTGATAGTAGTGGTGATGGTAGTGGTGATGGTAGTAGTGGTGGTAGTGGCAGCAGTAGTGGTGGTAGTAGTGGTGGTGGTAAGTTCCAAAATTATAACATATGGAGCGTCAGTGTCAGGTGTTGTTCCCTCCACTACAGTACAGTACACCGTTACGTGGTAGTGGTACAGTACAGTCCTTGTTCCTGCTGCACTACGACCTCCTCTTATGACCACTACTACTACTGACTCGTTATGCTGTTATGGTTACACACACACACACCCTCCCACCTACACACCTCCCACCTACACCTGTACACCCAGCCACCTACACCAGTACACCCAGCCACCTACACCTGTACACCCAGCCACCTACACCAGTACACCCAGCCACCTACACCTGTACACCTCCCACCTACACCTGTACACCCAGCCACCTACACCTGTACACCTCCTATCTACACCTGTACACCCTGCCACCTACACCTGTACACCCTGCCACCTACACCTGTACACCCTGCCACCTACACCTGTACACCCTTCCACCTACACGTGTCTAGAGCAGGTAACCACAGGCCTACACACTACCACCCAGCAGCCCCTCGTCGACCACCTCCAGGGCTGTGACGCCAGACTCCACCACAGACAGACACAACTAATTCTGGTGATACGCTTCATCATCTTCCCGGCGTGATGGTGTGTGTTAGTGTGGGAGAGTGACGGCTGGCACTATATGGCCCACACCTCACTTAACCTAACCTAACCTAACCTGTACTATACGACTAACACCTGTCCATCCCACACCTGTCCATCCCACACCTGCCCACTCTATTTTTTATTCCATCATCCTTCTAGTAATCAATTCGTTTTCAATTTCCTTTATCGTCGTTTGTGATCCATCATTAACTACTGTTCCCACGGAGACCTGTGTGTGTGTGTGTGTGTGTAGAACCTGACATAACCCAGCGTCATGGAACAGGTGTTTTCCTACCAAGTCATGGGTGGCAGCGGCTGTTCTCTTTACAACGGGTTTGAGTGTGGGTGTTAGAGCTACCGGTGGGTGTAGTGTCGCCTCACCCACCTGTCGCCCCTCACACACACACTAGAGTTAAGAACTAAAGGCGTTTTAAGATGCACGGAATAGCTAAAGCGTTAGCTTTCCCGGACTGTCATTAAAAAATACGACATTTGTACTGCGTCTTGGAAATAACTGTTGTACAACACAGTCTTCAGAAAGCAATAAAATTAGAACTGTTATTTGGACACAATACGGAAATAAATATATGGCTTGATACATTTTTTATAGAGAAAGGTGTTCACTACGTTCTGTATGTTCTCTCGTCTCGCGGCTACATTGTGTTGTTGACAGGTGTTCGCATAATATACACGCAATACGACGAAGTTAAGGTTCGTTATGTCTTAATTTTTGCACTTACAGAACTGTAAACTTTTCATCCTTATTATTTTTAAGTATCTTATGAGTAATGATATTATTAATCAAATTTGAGTAATCATCAATATTGTTTCACCAAAGGCTAATGAAATCGGACAGCGCATTTCTTCTCAATTTTGTTCACGTCATACGCTTTGTTTTAGGTACTATCCAATATACAACCGTAAATAGAATTATTGTTATTATTATATCACATTTTGTTATTGCCTTACATGCCCTCAACTCTTCAATATTAATCAAAATATTCTCCATACGCGGCCATAATCCGCGTATTTTCAGTGGGAGAAATCACTGATAGGTTGTTTAGCTATTTGGGCTGCTTGGGCGCTGCACAAAGCTAACGCCTGATCGAGGTGTTAGCTTTTCCCTCTGAATGTGTCATGTGCACAAGCCAAAGGCAGCGTCTGCGCATACAGAATAGCTAACGCGTTAGCTATAAGTTATAAGGCTATCCACGCTATGTATACTTGCCTGTAAATTAATAAATACAAGATCAGGAAACACGTCATCACCAACCTACCAGAGTCAGTCCGGCCTCCCGAATACGTGCGTGACCTCACTCTAGTCTAGGCCTTTATACAGCCATTATTAATAACTAACTATAATAATTACATCAACAATGACCATTTATCAGGTATTTAATAAATTTAACTTATATACAAGAAAAAATATATTCAACACGGGGAGCAGACTTGACCTCTACACATCTAACATTACCACTTGTGTGTGTGAGTCAGGGCTATATAAACAATTCTATTATGAAATTCACCCGTCTCCTAAACACACACAGACACACGTGCACTGGAGTCAGTAAGTCAGCACCGTGGGTCACCGTGTACAGGTGAATGTTTACCTATCTGAAGACCAAAGTCCCAAGAATACCTTCAGGCCGTGAGAAGACATGACTGGTCCAGCCCAGTGCTCAAAAATACACGCACACAAAAGACATACCCCCACCCCTCTCACACCCCCACCCCCCTCACAACCCCCCCCTCTCACACCCCCACCCCTCTCACACCCCCACCCCTCTCACACCCCCACCCCTCTCACACCCCAAACAAAAGAACATGAAAAATGGTGTAACAAAAGCTTGCCTCAATGGCCTGTCGCCTCGAGGGGGGGGGGGGGGGGGAAATGGAAGACCTACACTGGACCGTCTTGGATGACCACACAGACACAGGTAACATAGTACAGTAGGTCAACACAACACAACACAGCACAACACAGCACAGCACAACACAACACAGCACAACACACACAGCACAACACAGCACAGCACAACACAACACAACACAATACAGCACAACACAAGGAAGTGCTCGGTTATAGGCGGTTTTACCTCCTCTGTTAACACCTACACGTAAACTTTTAATAATTTATTTTGTGAAAGACGTTAAAACATTATTCAGGAGAGAAGGTGACCACTGGTTAAGGCAGCGGGAGAACACGGGGTACAACCAGCCCACATTACTCACCCAAGTTTGGATTACATCTTCCCAAAAAAACAGAGAAAATTTGGTGAATATCTTCCAGGCAGTTGTGGGTTTATATGACGAATGTTATTTTATGCAAGAGGTTTTGTGTGTGTGTGTGTGTGTGTGTGTGTGTGTGTATTAGTCAGTACTTAAACAACATCAACACTCAAAATACCGCACCTCCGTTATCATTTTTATTATATTATTATGAAGTCACACACACACACACACACACATTCAGTCACTATTATTCAAACTCGCTCACTCATACTCACCCACACACTCACTCACTCACTCACTCACACACACACTAACTCGTTCCCTGACCAGCGAAGCATAACCCAGTACACACTCCCAGCAGGAAGTATTAGCGGCTGCTGCGCCAACAATAACGTCTAAACACACGCTGCTGAAAAACATACGCCAACGACCTTAACATTCACCCAGTCACACGCGCCTATAACCAGTCACTTCTACCATTAACGAGTCACACCAATATCCTCCCCTGTCCTCCCCCCAGTACAGTCAGCTTTAAGGGCCAGCACCCACCTGGGCCTGCATATATCCATGACAGGTGACTCCCATCATGTCCACACCAGGAAGGAAAAGGCAAGAAGAGAGCTGAGAAAACTATACCGCTTTAACCCGTTTCCTGAGAAAATAAAACTCCGCCTGGTGACATCATTTATCTTACCGATATTAACTTACACAGCAATACCTCTTCATACAATGAGCACCACTCAAAATATTAAAATTACAAGTGGTCCAAAATTAAGCCCTGAGATTCGTCACAGGTGAAAGATACCCCTTCACCAGAACCACAGCCGAGATACATAGACCTGAGAATAAAACCCATCAACCAGCAGCTGCACACCCTGACCAGCAGTCTGGCAAAAGATAGAACGTTCAGAGCAAGAACTCCTTCAAAGACTCCCACCAGACAACGACAACAACCATACATGGTTCCCCAAATGTTACCAAATCTCAAAAGGTCATTACCACCCTCGAACTATACGGCCAGGCAATAGACAACCTCCCTAGATCAGCATCCGCTAGTAGGGCCGGTGGAATATAAAATAAGGCCCTCAAAACACCCATATATGGAATAGGGTAGGCTGTCTAGTGCCTGTGTCGACAGACAATAACTAATCCATGACACAACCCTCATACACTATTAGCTTAGCTAACCCACAAGGCGGTCAGCCAGCCCTCTCTTACCTCCTCCTAAATTTCTTCAATTTTCTAACTATAACTTCCTTCCCCCACCTCTAATCTCCTTTCGCCCCTCCTTTCTCTACAAAAAAGGGCCAGCCAGTCCAGTCCAGTACAGTTGGCCTTGTAACGGCCTTCATAATACACACACCACTGTACTGTACCTGCCTGCCTGGCTCTCCAGATGGTGGCCGCCACCTACACCACATGTCACGGCCTCATACACCTGACACATCTGACACACCTCCCCGAGACTAGTCATGACAAGTATATAAACTACTGTACATCTGTCTCTCAAATTACGACTGTGTGTGTGTGTTATTGACGGGTAATAAACAGTTAGTGGAGGCTAATGGTGGTCGTGATCACCCGGGGCACACTACAATACTGTGGGTCAGGTGTACAGTGGTCATGGTCATGTCACCAGCGCTTTCTGCCTCACGTTCTGTAGAAGGTGGCACTGAAGGGAGGACACACACACACACACACACACACACACACACACACATAGACTGTTTCAATATCCCACGTCACCTCCCCTGAGCTACAGTACATCACAGGTGACCACATCCAGGGACCTCAAGGTGTTACTTCACCTCTCTTTACTGTCGCATTATTTACTTATCGTGTTGAGAGATTCCCAGGTAAGGTTAGGTTAGTGAAGGAGGTGATCTGCTGACGGTATTATGTGGGAGGGGAGCAGAGTGTGTGAGAGCGAGGGAAGGAAGGAGTGAAACAGTGGGTGTGAACTATAAGCAGTCAGGCATGTGTAGTGAAGAAGTTAGGTGTGTGTGTGTGTGTGTGAAAAAACAGACACAGTCATTAGCACAAATCCGCCTCTTCTTGAGTGTAAGGCTACATGGTTGTGTACAGTGAGGGTGTTTGACCAACCTCCTTGTAACTTGTCTGTACACACGCCCCGCCTCGCCGTGTTACGTGTACACAGATTAGTGGCCTTAGTGTCAACAACTGTATGGGGAGCGTACACAAATGTGTCAGATCCAGAATTTTGTGTGTGTGTGTGTGTGTGTGTGTACCACAAGCAGCATGAGAGTCAACAGTATAAGACAGATGGGCCCCCCGCTTGCCTCCTGACAACCAGACGTGTGCACCGTTACTGTACCACTACTTCCCTCTACCTCCATGTACACTACTTTAGGAGGGTGAAACACACACACACACACACACACACACACACACACACACACACACACACAGGGTAGATCAACACGACAATAATAATCCTGACCTCATGCTTACGGCAGGAACCATCAGCTCGAGAGAACATAGTAATGACCACGGGGGGGGGGGGGGGAGGGGGGAGGTTGCTGTACAGTGACACACGTTCCTCCCGGCAGCCATATTGGATCACCAGTCGCCGACTTCCGGTCACGTGACCCCCACAGGGCTATAGCGGTGATGGTGTGTCAGATGTGCCATAAATAATTAATTAACTGTGCCCAGGTGAGTTAAGAGAGGAGAGCCGCGGTGCTGTCTCACCCACCGCCCGTAGCCTCCGTCATGTTAGCTCTCCGACCAATTTGAAATAAAAGAAACACGAAAATAATATAACGGCTATATTATACTGTAGGTGTTTACAGCCCATCAGCTGCTAACACCCAAAGACTGCCTCCCTCCCCTCCCGTCACCCAAAGGCTGCCTACCGACCTGTGGTATAATGGTCAGCATGCTCGCCTCGCAAGCGACGGGAACCCGGGTTCGATCCCCGGGCAGGGTGAAACTATTGGCAAGTTTCTATATGCCATTTGCTTCTACCTACCCAACAGTAATTGAGAACCTGGATGTTAATCAATTTGTGGTTCGTGTTCCGGGATAATGGTCATGCAGCCCGTTAGCACAGGGTGTGGTTGTTGTGTTGGCGACAGCTTCTACACCTTAAACAAATTCATGCCTAAGTGGCCCTTGGGCCGGCCATCCTCGTTACACGAGGGGCATCCTCTCTGTCTCACCGTTACACACACTAACCCCCCCCCCCCCCGGGGTCACTGTGCCAACTGTGGACGTGTGTTCATAGTGTCATGGTGTAGTGTCTCGCCGATGATGAAAAGTATAAAGGCGGCGTCACACTGGCATTCTTACGTCGATTTTTTGTCAACTTTCAGAAAATCGTCAAACTTTTTGTTGTGCACCGTCACACATGCGTTTAGAACCAACTCGCCAGTTTCCCTCGTTCAACAACTGTCAACAAACAAGAAGAATCTAACTAACCAAAAAAGCACATAAATTCTACGCCTTTTTTGGCGTATGAAGTCATGGTGATCCCAGAGACAGCAGCGCTGCCATATTTGGTCCACCAAGAACTCCTCGGAGAGGCGTGTCCATACTTGGGAAATTATTTTACCTGTTGGCTCAGTCATGTTGTTATTCCCGCAAGGTCAAAATGTAATCAATAAATGACATTCTATAACCCTTTTAAAATCACGAAATTGAACATAATAATGAGTAATCTTGGGTACAAGAGTAATAATTATGTCAAAATAATTTTAGCTTTATATTTTAAGTATTTTTTTTTATAACTATTTGTAGTATCAATTATAGATCGTGAGTTGACTCCGATAAGTTGTCGTATGAGTCGTCAGTGCAGACGGTCTTCACCGTTTAACAAAACGTCAACGTCGACGATTCGTGAAAAAATCGACGATTAATGGAAAAAATGACAAAAGAAATGCTAGTGTGAAGCCGCCTTAAACGTGAAGACGACCGGAAGCTTCTCCCGTGACAAGTGCTGACCTGAGCGAGGAGGTACAACGTCAGCCAGTGACGTAATCTGTTAATGGTGCACCAGAGGGTTAGTTAGCGGCTCACACACCATGACGGCTGGTTAGGTTATGTTAGGTTAGGTTCACACATCCATTAATACTTCACTATGGTTCACCCCCAGGCACCACGACAAACACACGCACAGATACACAAGAACACGTGAACGCCTCTGATAGCAGGGCAGCTGTGAGTCAACCGAGGTAGATGGCGGCCTTCAATATTGTTTTCACGTCTCAAATTGTGTGTGTGTGTTATAAATGACCAAGAAAGAGACTTCAAAGTTCATTAACAGACAGAATAAATATATACTGTTGAGTGCAGCAGGTGGACGGGCACAACACCGTACAGCTGTGGTAATAATTACTATCAACATACTGTAGTGATGCTTGGCTGGCCTCAGCTCCTGCACGCTGCGGTGAGGCCAGCTACCACCCACCGTAACAATCACCTCAATTACATCAATCACCGTAACAAGCACACCAATACCACAGTCCTCACACGATCAAAACTATAAACAAATAACAATTATTCCTAACTCCTCCCACTCCTGCTCCACTTATCATCCTCGCCCTTCCTCCTTCCAGTGCCCTTCATTCTCGCCCCCCCCCCCCCCCGGCCACTATCACAGAGGGGTTGATTTTAGTATAGCAAATATCTATTTATTATCGTCATACAGTACCTCCTTAGTTGTTGGTTCAGGAAAATCTCTTGGGTAGATCCAAACTCTTGCTGGCCTCCACACTGTACTGTATAGGGGCTCCACCACGAGTTGATCACGGTGTCCAATTAACAGGAGCAGAAGGAGGACACCAAGGAAGACCACCACAGGGAACCTCAGTCACACACACAACACCGTGTTACCAGGTGAGTGAGTCTCCCACACTACCATCACCCTCCCAACACACACTTACGAACATCTTAAACCTCCAATTTTAGAGGGACTCGCCCAGGTGGACCAGCGGACATAACGACATATTAAACTATGAAACATAATGACCAATGTACTTATTACCCACATCAGCGACGGAAAGTTCATACTAATAGTTCAGGTGTCTTCCCTCTACCACAACCACGACCACTGTGAACCACGAGCCCCACACAACACCCACGACCACCCACACATGCCCACGACCAACCACACATGCCCACGACCACTGTCAACCACGCCCCCCACACAACACCCACGACCTCTGTCAACCACTCGCCCCACATATGCTCACTGCCTACCCCACCCACCCACACAACGCACCTGTAAGTTAACTGTAAATTGCAAACTGATAACGTTACATGTTGCACTTGCTGACCAGATCTGCTGAACCTTGCATGAAGACACTCCCAGCTTCTCAAGGCATCTGTTACTATATACTGCACTACAATAATCAGACGGTACAAGACGAATTAATAAAGACACCACATACTGCACCACCTGGGTCACCCACGGCAGGTCATGAGTGGAAACTGGAGAAGGGTATGAGGGGTGTGGATAGGGGAAGGGGAGTAGATGGGAGGAGAGGGGGAGATTAGGGAGTTGGAGGGGGAGTGGATGGGAGTAAAGGTTGAGGAGTTGGAATGGCAGAGGAGTAGGTGGAGAGGAGAGAGGTGGTGGAGGGGGGGGGGCACATGACCACCAGAGTCACGGTCACGCTCCACACAAACACACAACAGTTATAAACACAAGGACCACAAAAGTGTGTGTGTGTGGGGGGGGGGGGGCAGCAGGTGAGCGAGACATGCCTACAGGAGTGTACACAAGCCAGAGTACACACATGGTAGATGGAAGGGGACTGGTGCCATGGGTGGTGAGGTTCTGGGAGGTAAGGTGAGGTTCTGAGAGGTAAGGTGAGGTTCTGAGAGGTAAGGTGAGGTACTGAGAGGAAAGGTGAGGTTCTGAGAGGTAAGGTGACGTTCTGAGAGGTAAGGTGAAGTTCTGAGAGGTAAGGTGAGGTTCTGAGAGGAAAGGTGACGTTCTGAGAGGTAAGGTGACGTTCTGAGAGGTAAGGTGAGGTTCTGAGAGGTAAGGTGAGGTTCTGAGAGGTAAGGTGAGGTTCTGGGAGGTAAGGTGAGGTTCTGAGAGGTAAGGTGAGGTTCTGAGAGGTAAGGTGACGTTCTGGGAGGTAAGGTGACGTTCTGGGAGGTAAGGTGACGTTCTGGGAGGTAAGGTGACGTTCTGGGAGGTAAGGTGAGGTTCTGAGAGGTAAGGTGAGGTTCTGAGAGGTAAGGTGAGGTTCTGAGAGGTAAGGTGAGGTTCTGAGAGGTAAGGTGAGGTTCTGAGAGGTAAGGTGAGGTTCTGAGAGGTAAGGTGAGGTTCTGAGAGGTAAGGCGAGGTTCTGGGAGGTAAGGTGACGTTCTGAGAGGTGAAGGTGACGTTCTGAGAGGTAAGGTGACGTTCTGAGAGGTAAGGTGACGTTCTGAGAGGTAAGGTGACGTTCTGAGAGGTAAGGTGAGGTTCTGAGAGGTGAAGGTGACGTTCTGAGAGGTAAGGTGACGTTCTGAGAGGTAAGGTGAGGTTCTGAGAGGTAAGGTGAGGTGAGGTGGTTCACAGTATGGAAAACATAATAACTGCTTCACCAACAATGACCAATGGCTGTGTCATTGTTGGTGGCGATTAAAACAACAACAACAACAATGAATACAGTAATAGGGGACTGGGTCAACGTAAACGGTACTTGAACACGAGGAGTAAATACATCACACACACTCATAGAACAACACTCAAGATTGTCCCTGTCCTCACACCACCACACCACCATCAACCACACCGTCATCATTGCCATCATCATCAACCACACCATCACCATCATCATTGTCACCACCATCAACCACACCATCATCATCATCATCAACCACACCATCATCATCATCATCAACCACACCATCATCATTGTTACCATTATCATCATCAGTGCCACCATCATCATCATCATCATCATAGTCTTTTTCTTCCTCGTGACCAAGTAAGTTTTTCAAGACCTTACCATCAGTCAAGAGTGTGTGTTGTACCTTTGTCAAGTCGCTGTTGTGCTTCAGCCTTATTAAAAACCTGACCTATATACAGTCCAGTAATAAATCTGGTATCTCCTCACACACCTTCAAAATAATAGTAATACTGTGTATGGATTTTACTTTTACTTTTATCCGCTTTGCCACTGATGGGCTCGTTAGCTGCTTGGGCGGTCGGACAGTATGTGTGACCTCTCAAACATGTGTATTTTAATGTCCAAAATGTCCAACTTTCAATGAAATCTATGACCATTATTTTATTCTCACTGTGATGATACAACAGTCTTAGTCTTCTTCTTCTTCTTCTTCTTCTTCTTTTGTACATTTTAAATTACTGACCCACAACCTGGTGACACAATGAACTAACAGAAACTACCAAAATAATGCCAACAGATGATACCAGGACAATTTCTATCATGTGAACTGGACTATTATCCATAACTATCATAGCTTTTCATATGCTGTACAGTACACTACCGGTACTTTTATTTTCAGTGTACTATACCAGTGTGTCTTAACAAAGGATTAAATGAGTGAAGATACTGCCTGCATGGACCGCCTTAACACTCACATGAAATTTTTTGTTTCTTTTTCTAAATATTTAAAGAATGTTTTGACTTTTATATTTCTTCTCATTTGATTTTGTTGTAATAAGTAAACTGTTATACTACCGGGTAAACAACACAGAATGGATAAGAAGTAAAGTCAATGTGTTTTAAGCCATCAACTACAGTACAGGTTGTACCTCTCTAGTCTGGCAACCTCGGGACCTGACCGGTGCCGGACCATGGAAATTCACCCTTTTCCTGGATAGATAGTGACTTGTACTTATGCCTGGAAGCACTAGCACCACTTTCTCTGCATCATGGTCTCTTTGAAGACATATTGAAGGGTTAAATGTCGTATAGTAGCTTCTCAAAATTCGCGAGTTTTTAATTCAACGTATTTTATTGGAACACAAAAAATAAATAAATAAAAATTTTGACGGCGGAAACTTGAATTTCGACGGGTTTAAACGGCCCACCAACGTGCAGACGACGTGCATAATCGTGTAAAGAGCGTCATTTCTCTTATGTACAAAAGATTCATTATTGTTTATTACTAAATGTCTTTTTTATTGAATTAATGTTTATATGTGCAAAATGAGCAATACAATTCATTAATAATACGTAGAATATTAAAACACACGAGGAAATGACACAGCATTGTTTTCGTTGATTACAAAACCAGTGACTGACTGGTTCTACATATAAAACTGAAGAAAATAAGACCTTGGTTGTAGCTGTAGTAAAATTAATATGATTGTTTTAAGTAATGTTATTTAATGTTAATAAATGGAACAATAGAAGTAGCTAACAATAATGGTAAAGAAAAAAGAGAGATCACGTATGTAAGTGCGCACACGTGAAAACATATCGTCATTACTTTACATAAGAATATGAAAGCAACACTTATTTACTGCTCATATATATTGAAGGGTTAAATGTTGTACTCTGTATAGACAAGCAGAGAGAGAGAGAGCAGCCGAACTGCCGGATGTAAACAATCCTTAATTTCCCGCAGCTCTTGTTTTTTTTTTACAGGGATTAGCCCACCCGGGCATAGGTCACCGACCCACATTGGGGCCTGAGGGGCAAAAATTGAATACTCCTGTAATAATAATAATAATTCAGATAAGTAAAAAAAAAAAAAAAAAAAAAAAAAAAAAAAAAAAAAAAAAAAAAGCTGCCTATCTACCTATTGGACAAACTAAAATCGTTCCGGACCACAGGAGTTTCTAGACCACAGAATGCCAGACTAGAGAGGTACAACCCGTACAACCATTACATACTGTCACCTCATACAGACTCAACATTAATGCAGGTAAAAGAGTTAAAACAATACATACCTGTACATAATGTCAGCAATGTTTACGTCACAAGTACCGTAGTCACGAATATATTTTCGACACTTTCAATTACAAAAAAAAAAAAAAATCTTTCAACAATACGTTCTCAGAACACAGATACTGTACTGAATATGCATTTATCATTAAATATTTCATCTCCTTACAATATAAATTACCTATCTACGGTATACTTTTTTAAGTACTGTACTGTGTACTCACCGCCTCTTTCCTGTTGGGTTTGGCCTTATCCAGCGCCCGATTACACGACTGGTAGTCCACCATCAAACAGGTGCGGTCCAGCAGCATGGTGCTCTCTGCCTGGATGTAGCGAGTCCACAGTGTCTGTACGGTCCCCAGCATGATGTCTTCCTTGTTGGCCTTTTCTTCTGTTTCATTCTGTTCATCAGAAAAATAAATAAAATTAAATTTTTAACAGAGCTGTACTGTACACAATGAAATAACCATTTAAAAAATCTTAACAAAAATAAAACAAAACCACACTAGAGAACTAACCTTGATGCTGTCCATGCAATCGAGGAAAAGAATGTTGATAATGTTGAACTGCTTGTTGTGGACCACATCATTAGGACAGTTGCTTAGTTTGAGGGCTGTGACCATCTGTTCCAGCTGGTGACTTATCCCTGAGGTCAAACAAACTCTTTAATGACTTAAAAAAATATTGTATGAAAAAGTTAAGAACATTCAGTGTGAGTTTTTTGTGCAGTACTGTACTGTATAGTTTATAAATAGCAAACACACTAAGACACATCCAGACAGAGAAGTGTGACTCATGACATGAAGAGCTGAGGCAATACTGTACACGACTCTTTAAGATCAAGGAGACAAATAAGTGAACTGACAGAGAATAACAATAAGGCAGCCCTGAGCAGAGCCCATGTGCCTGACAGCAGGAAGTATTATCCTAAGAGCAACACACTGTCAGTAGTGAATGAGGTATTATAACCTTCCCATCTGAGGTGGATCGTGTCACCCAATAAGGTACAGTACACAGCTCACCTGAACCACAATGCAAACTCAAAAGTTAATCTTTAACAATTTAGGAAACCATTTTTTACCTCTGGGATTTCTGGAAAATTTTCTCCTTATGCAAATTTTTCTCCCATATTTCAAAACTCAATCCATACTTTTGGATTCTGTTCGTAGATATTTCCATGACTTGATTTTCTATAACTGGAGGAACACCTGTACAGTACAGTAATATTACATTTACTTTATGAAACAAAACTTGACTTACTAAGCTGAGCATAGACAATCTTGTTAAAGGCATCACTGGCATTGGCAATAGCTGGTTGATATTTAACAACCCAATCACGTTCCTTCTGGAAGAATTCTTCACTGTCGGGATACGATGACTTCCTGGAGTCCAGGCTGTCAGATAGCCGACTAATCAACCCCTTTTTAACCTGAGAAGAAAACAATCATACAACTATGTTGAACATGTCAATTATAACACTATGCTAGGCTTTACTTGGCTGCTATCATTAATGCACTACAGTTATCTGTAAATAACAAAGTCATCAGAAATATAAGCAATGATGGACAATGTATAAGAACCAACTAGGGTAAAACTCTCTCATTTTGATAACTGCATAACTCAAATACCAAACATAACAAACTGTGTGGCATTAACTGAACTGAGGTAAGAAATTATTATAAGACAGAACTTAATGTAAGACTAACAATAATCCTTCTCATTATATCCACCTGACCTCAGAAGAGACAACACTATCTTCATATAATAGCTGCTGGCCGGGAAGTGTGAGTGAAGGGGCACAAAATTCCATACTGCAGTATATGATTGAGTCAAGTTTGGAAATTAATTGAACCACAAGAGTCAGATTCATGTCCTAAAGCTGCACAAGTCCTCTCGACAAACACCAAGTCTAAATTTGAATTCAGCTTTGACTAAAGAGAAGGCTGTTAAATATCTACCTTGTAACGAAACACTGAACAGTACCTCCTGACCACATACCTTAGTTCTTGGTGGAGCTTCCTTTGTTGTCAAGAAGTCAAGTAACTTGTCATTCTTTCCTAACACAGGATGTGATAGGAGTAACTCAAGGTACCTGGAGAGAAACAGAAATTAGGAAAATACAGGTGAATCAGCAAAATGAAGCCTTAAGGTACGGTAATAAAAAACTGGAGAATAAGTCATCAGGTTTAATCTAACATTAGAATCCAACCAAATTTGAGGTTTCCTCCCATTAAAACCCAGAAATTAAGATTAAATTCTGAGTAAAACTCAAGATATAGGTTCTATTTAATTAAATTACAAATAAACTTGTAAGAAGGGTAATACAACAAACTCTGTACAGTATATATTTAATACTGTACCTAATAGTTTACTGTGAATAAACCAAACATTTATATCCACAGAGAGGACTGCTGTACTGTACGGTGCTGTACTGTGCTGAACTGTACTGTACTGTACTATGCTGTACGTTTCTGTACTGCACTGTACTGTACTGTACTATGCTGTACTGTACTGCACTGTACTATGCTGTACTGTTCTGTACTGTACTATGCTGTACTGTTCTGTACTGTACTATGCTGTATTGTTCTGTACTGCACTGTACTTACTTTTGTAGTTGGTGACAGTCCTTATGAAACTCATCTGCTATTAGTGTCTTGGAACCTTTTCCCATCAGCCTTTTGGAATGTATCTCAGCATTGTAAGGATCTGAGGAGGATAATAAAACATTACTATGACAGATAATAACAATGAAGAAAAAAAGAGATGGATTACACAGACCATTTATAATGAGCTACACAGATCCTTGACTGCTGTTGACTGGCAAATAGCAAAAGCCTTCAGCAATGGTCTAACTAAAGCATGTTTGTGAGCTGCTTAGTCTGGGCCACCAGTGCTGTGTCATGTGTTGCTCCCACACAAGGTGAGGTTATAACCACTAAATTTACATAAATTTAACTTTCATTTAAATGATTATTTCACCTGTTTATTTACAGCAATTAACAATTTAATTAATAATCATGTTTTTAGTAACAAGAAACTAAACAGGCAATTCTGTATAGTACTGTACTGTATAAACAAGTGACTCTAACCCATATAAGTAACTACTGTATCCTGTAGATACTTTACAAGATAAGGATTCTTTTCCCTACATTCAATTGGTGGGCCTGTGCTCCTTGGTAGGCCTCAGACTGCAGCTCCAACACTCAAAGATTCCCTGGCCTAGTTCAGCCATAAACTGATGTAATGAGTGGTAAAACTGCCTAAATATATTAAGTACCATCTACTCCTGCTGTACAAATAAAGAAAACCAACCTATTGCAGACCGTTGTGGGATAGGTGGAATGATTAGCCCATGTAAGGGCTGGCTTGTTGTCACACAGTGATCTAGGTACTCAAAGTCCTCATATTCTCTCTCCAGTATATTAACTGTAAGGCCATTCTGAAAACAATAAACAAAATTACCATTGTGTTCAAAATTTCAGTCTGTATAGAGACATAATTTCTAATGATATTAGTTCAAAATAATTTGAATATATCGTAGATAACTCGAAAATACTTGACATTGATGGTTAAGTTTTCTTATCCAAGACTGATAAAACTTGTATAGTACAATATAGTACAGTGTATGAGTACAGGGTTTTATAACCTTAGTTTTCTGGAATCTCTCATAACTGAAATATGTACAGTACTGCAACATGATCATACAGCAAAACTGAATAATTTACTTCTATTAAAAAACCCTATAAACTGATAAAGCTTCTTTGTGTGCAGTAATGTACAGAATAAACACAAAAAAGTAAAGAAAGATCAAAAACTATTCGTTGCAGTACATAAATATTCAATTGTTCAGCACTGTATAACAATATCTATTTTACTATAAAATATTGATTTCCTAACTAGTCAAACAACTAGTGTAAACCTTGAATGCAGTACAGTACAGTATGTGTAAGCATAAGAGTACAGATGGGGAGCTGAATGGTCAAAGGTGATCTGTGATTGTACAGTACTGTACTACACTAAATCCCTCATCATGGATGACCTTTTCATGGTACAATAACATAACCAGTGGCAGAAAACATTATTATTACACACAGTACAACTGCTGCATAAACAGCTACCAGTGTCCATCCAGTTACAACTGGTGTCCACTGATGTAGTGTTAGTCTCTTGTACAGTATACAGTACCCTGTAAGAACTTAACAGCTAAGTAAGTCAAAACTTTTGACCAACCACTGCACCTCGCACAAACCCTCAGCCATAAATATTGGCCCAAGAGGCTACCAAGACTCAGAAAAATAAGTGATGTCAGTAGACCAATCTATGGATGTCTTCTCATGATGTCATTTAGATAGGAAATGCATCAAAGGTGGAACTGGTCTTGAAGGTGGTAGAGCCATGGCTTTTAAGATAATACAGTATGTACTTATTGATTAAACACAAAGTAGGCACCAAGATATGTATCCATTGCACCTGATTTCCCCATTTAAGGCCAACTAGTAGGACTGGGAGGTGGGGAGACTGAGTTACTTTGGTATGTTAATATATTACCCTGGGGTGAATATCTTGTAAGCCAATAAATCATACTGTACCTGTGAAACTTGTAGAGTGAACTTGACACTATCACCATCTTTGGTGACACGATCACTCAGGCGAACACTGAACTTGGGTGTGAACGGCGCCTCTGGCTCAGGAGTTGATGCTTCTGATGACATGCCCGACACTGACCCTTCCTCCAACATCCTTAAACTGAAATAAAAATATTTTAATGAAGACGCCTTTATTACAAATGACGTATTATGAGCACTGTACAGTATATGCATTAACAATATTAGCTACTGGTGATGCTGAATGTCATATATCGGAGATGTAATACTGTACTGATCATTATATGGTATATAACAAGAGGAGAGCACTGTATTAACTCCTTCTCCTAAAGATGTGCAATATTCCCATAACTTCTGGATGTTTCTTTATTAGTGCCACCTTAGTAAGAAAATTGTACTGGGGGTAATACAATTTTTACGGTTATTACCAGCCTCAACACTCATCTATGGTCGGGAGATATGAGCTCTGATACTGCCGTGGCTCTTTTATTTACGTCCGAGATCACTCATTAGTTCTTTTCATAAACTATTTTTGGTAATACTTGACGAGAATGGCCCGCCCTTAGTACCAACCAGAGGAAAACTTTCCATGGGAAATAAAAGCTTTCTTACCTCATTAAATTAACAAAGTTCACAAGGAATGTAGTTTTGTATAATATTAAAGTTCACAACCAAAACTGAGAGAGGAAGAAGGTAAACACAACCTTACTTTGCATGTCATGATTAGACTGGCTAGGTTAGGTTAGGTTTGGTAGGTTAGTTTTTATGAATAATAAATAATATAATGTAACACTATATAAACAAAACAAATAAATTATGAAATCAACCAACGTTTGATCTCGGAAAGTTAAAAGGGCTAACAGAGGAACTCCTCCAGAACAAATATATTAAAATTAAATAACACAAAACTTCCTTCTCCTGCATTTTCTCACAGTTTATAGAGTTAGAGAAGCATTTATTGTCTCTGAAGTATTTCCTCAAGTTGGTGCTGAGGCTGGATAAATTTCAACAAATACCGGAGGAGAGAGAGGGGGGGGGAGGCTTCGCCCCCAAACCCTAATGATTCCAATAGTTACTCTTAAAATTCCCTGGACGACCAAAACTAAAATTGCACCAACTTTTCTTCTCTTACATTACTCATCCACTCATTATGTAAGAAAGCCTTTACCTTCTATGTGAAATACCCTCAAGTTACTGATTCAGACACAACCACCGTTAAGTATTACCTATCACACTTCCTTTCAATCTAATACGTTATACTGTACACATGAAGTTTAAGTATACTGGCATAATATTATCAATTACCATGGTCCACTTGAGATACTGGACACAATACGGTAATGTAAAACACCAAAACTAATATATGTTACAGCAGGTACTAGGACTTGGGGGCGGTAGACGCCTCCAGGTCCGCCCTCCTCTACTCTTAAACTGTTCTATTTACTCTCCTATTCCTCATCAACATCCAATATTTTATATTATATATCAACAAATAAATCAAATTAACCTACGTTTAAGTTTCAGTGGCCAATGTTGCATCACATTTATGGTTTAGTGGTTAAGGAAACGCCTACATGGCCTACCAAACTTTGACACTTGTCACATATAAACAAACACCAGCTGGAGCTCCCCACGGGGTCACTATAACCAGGGTTTATTATTAGTGCTTCTTTAACTTTAATATACAGTAATAATACAAACTAATAATACCTGTTGACTTAAGAGACGAGAGTAGCAGTATGACGCCTCTTATTTGACTCTGGTCCAAGATAACTTATCATAAAATAGAACAATAGCAATAGTGGAAGAGGTACCTGCCTCTTCTGCTCCTCAATATACACTACTCTATTATCAAAACTTGGTATTACTCTAATTACTTTCATTATCATTTGTAGTCTAAAACTATTTGAAAGTAGAAAATTTATATATTCTTGTAATAATAGGAAAGTGGTTAAGTAAAACTTATTAAAAGACATCGTCTTTGGCTACGCCACTATCACCTTATAATTTGGATCAGATAGGGACGCGATTGTACTACGCCCGTGAGGAGAGAAATGAGTCCTGTAGGAGCGGTGAGGACAGGTCAGGTGACGAGAGGTGAGGTGTGACGGCCCAGGGAGGCAGGAGCCAGGGAGTAACTTGAGGTGAGGTGTGACGGCCCAGGGAGGCAGGAGCCAGGGATTAACTTGGGGTGAGGTGTGACGGCCCAGGGAGGCAGGAGCCAGGGAGTAACTTGGGGTGAGGTGTGACGGCCCAGGGAGGCAGGAGCCAGGGAGTAACTTGGGGTGAGGTGTGACGGCCCAGGGAGGCAGGAGCCAGGGATTAACTTGGGGTGAGGTGTGACGGCCCAGGGAGTAACTTGGGGTGAGGTGTGACGGCAGTGTATATAAGCAGCGTGTTGTAGTGATGATGTACCAGTACCATCCTCTCTCTCTCTCTCTGAGTTTAACTTATGTTACCCTTATTTATTTTTGGTCACAGATTGGACGATGGGTGAACGCAGGAGCAGATAAAGAATTATATTAAATACTCCCTTTATTTCAGCATCTACAGTATATGCTCCTGCTTGTATCAACTTGTTTGTATTAATGTAGGGGTTTACTGCACCATAACATGTACAATAATTCTTATATGCAGGTAACATAATTTCGAGGAAAATATCATAATTTTGACATCGGTGTACAATAATTAGGGCTGGCCAGCAGCGCAGGTACAGCCTGTCCCTGACTTACCTATAAACCAATCCAGCTAGACGGAGAAACAAGTCCAATGGCTTGTGAAGGATCTCCCATTCTTCTTGATAGTCTTGACCAGTTTACCTTAAACAGTACTGTGCTTCCCTCTGGCCTCTACGCCAAAACTTCTTCCTGGTACATGCAGATGCCCGCCCCATTAGAGGTCACAGCGTAAGGTTGAAACCACAAGTTCATAACATTTCCAGGTCAAACTTTTGAAGTGAGAGTTGTGAACTCTTGGAACAACATGCTAGCGTTGTGACGGCACCGAGTGTAAGCTCATTCAAGACCAGACTTTGACCAACACTGGCGCATTCATTCTGGAGCCAGTACTTGCCAACATTGTGTAACAAGACGTTGCCAACAGTGGTTTTCAAGCCAGATTACTAGATTGGTCTGGTTTTGAGTGGTTGGTGGGCCGATTTTTGCTCAGGCGGGTTGGCGGTTTATTGTTTCTACTAAAGCCGGCTTTGGGGTAAACTGTATTATATATTCATTACACAACCAGTAACAAAAGCATGGCTTTATAAAATTTTGTCACTAACTTTCCCACAACGGTCAGTTACTGAACTGACAAGCACTTGAAAGGATATTCATGAAAATGATAAGTGTATTTTGGTTAAATTTATTGTCCAATGAGCAGGTATAATGACGGAGAGAAAATAATAAATCTTATTTATCGGCTGGAATGCCAATAGATGCCAACAGTTGGTGTTAGTCCAACAGCACCTCTCTTATCTTCAATAATTATACAGTACTACAGTATAAACAAGATGATCGAGTACAGTACTGTATATGATACAAACTGACTATTGTATTAACAGATGAAGTTTCAGTTTATTAGAAACTTTCAGAAGTTTCATTTGGTTGATGAACAATTTATATTTTCTTGGAAATAATAAAGAGATTGAGCAATATTTCAACTTACTTTCCTCCTACACTACAGTATTAACTCCTAAACTGTATTTGAGGCAGAGCAAATTCCTTGACATACACTATGAAACATCTGAATAAATATACAAATCAGCAATACAGTTATGCAGGTTCATCCAACTACCATGAGTACAGTAATCAGACTTTAACCTGAAAAAACATTTTTTTTTCTTATTCCTTATCACTGGTGGAAAAAAGTGGCAAAATAATTTTACTGCATCATAAGTAAAGTCAGTGCCAACCAAGCCAAACTCTGAACCCTTCATAACCACACTTGGTATTTTACTGTATCAGTTAATATATCAAGTAAAAGAACGACAATTTTTGGAGAGTTGAATTGAATTTTGTTATAATATTTTGGAACTGGGAACTTAACCCCATTTTTATCTTAGGTGGAAGTGTTTAACAATACTGAACCTATCCTAAGCCCACTGATTATGTGGGAACTACTACAGTACTGTATACTGTATTATTACAATATCAAGTATCAAATATGGTTTTGTTCAGTAAGTGTTGTAATGTACAACAAATATGTAAAGTATTACCCTTACACTGCACAATTCATGTAACATAGTGCAGTATTTATTTACTGTACCAATATTAATACAAGTCAGTCAAGAATCAAAATTGTAAAAAACTGACCAATTTAATCTTTACTGAAGCATCATATGAACATGATTATAACCATTACACTTTTATACAACAAATTTCAATATAACTTTTACTAATGGTTATTTGATAATTGTATACAACATGGTTGGATGAAGGACACTTCCAAATGATAGCTGAACTTAATTACGCAAATTCAAGCTTGAAAGGTTAAACCTAATGGTCATGCTCTGGCAGTTTTAACCTCTTAACTATAGTAATCTAATACTGCAATGATGTTTTATCCAACTTCAGTCTAAACTCTAAAGGGAAGCATTGTTGTAAACTGATATTGTATCATCTTTGGTGGTTTATGATGAGCAGTATCATCCATAACCTTAAAACAACTACAGAAATGATATCTACACATATACTGTACAAGTATACCCTGCTAACATAACTACTGTATGTGGTCCAAAACAGTGGACGTGTTCTCCTAGAGACTCCCATGTTATTACTTGATGTGTTCCAGCCAAAACATTTTAGTTCTAATTGTTAATATTAATAAACATATAATAAAATAAATACAGTACAATAGTAACACTCACCAGAGATGCATAAGAGGCACCATGATAGAGCTTGGTGGCACAACGAGAGTGAGTCTAACTGGTTATGGGGTAAGCACAGAGCTTCATGCCGAGATAAAAACACTGTAAATCCTTTTTAAAAATCATCTTTTTCAAAAACTCCAAGTTATACAACAACAGACCAGGGAATATTTTATATGAATACATTCCCTGATTTATAACAAAACTACATAAGTAAAGTCATGTTATGCGAGGGACACATGTACAGTATAGTGAATATTCCAGAGAAAATTTCATATACAGTTTTCTTTATCTTAAATATAACTATGGTACAGTATATGAGCAGAGGCAACTTAGGAGTTTGATGTGCAGTTAGTTTATGGTCTATGAGCTGTACAGTACTCACACTCATTATCTAAACTAACAAATGCATTATCAAATTTGCCTGCACATAGTTCAGCTTAAATAGGTAATACTTTGGTGCTTAAATTTTTTTGGGGCAATTCTTTCATATACTGTATCTTAAACAATAATAAATCAAAGGTTTATTTATCTACAGATTATATATTATATAAATTACATGTAACACTGGAACAAATAAGAGAGCATACTTGTAACTGCCTGGCAGTCTCACTTTCCTGATCAACCTTTTTCTCCTAATGTAGTTAAGTTTTATATATAATATATGAAGTCAATATTTCCTCATTAAATCAAAATTTGAATACAAAACATAATTTTTATAGGAACATGTGGTTTTAACTCTGATACTAGTAGAGATTGCTTGAATATTGATAACTGGAAGAAAAAACAAATGCAGTGCAGAAAAAATATATGTAAAAAGACAAAATAAGATACAAGATAATGATTGAAACCTAAATAAAAATAAAAAATGGACAATGTTGGAGAAAAATGTTCGTACTCAGCCACGTCCACTGAGGTTGCCTAACATGTGGTCACAGGCAGAGGGACCTGAAGTGTAAATATCATTGAAATTTATGATTTAATATTTGTGGAGCCTTCCTGTATTAAACATAAAGAGGAGCTGAAGTGGTAGAGCAGTTCTAGACTCAAAACACATCAGAAGTACAGTACAGTACTGTAGTCCAGTGTTAATACACTGTAAATAACAAAATTAGATAATAATCCTTTATGAACTTGCTACTTCTTGCAAAGTCTCGTGACTGGTGAGAATTTGTTTTGTTATTTAAGTCAAATCAAAATTCAGCTGACTCTGTCAGTGTATGGAAGCAAAACTTAAGGTAGCCCACTGGTAGGTCCAGGGTAACAGATGGCTCACCTGGGGAGAACTCTGAACCTATCTCAGGGGAGAAAATACTGTACGTATCCAGTTTTGAGAATCTCCGGTTTTCTGAAATACGGAGGAGAGGGTCTGTACCTGTACCTGTCCTTTAGCATGCTACTGTCAAACATATTATTTTTCTCTATAAATATGCACAAGAAAATCAAAGGAATAAGCATGAACGCAACATTCTCATTTAGCCCTCCACTCACTCCTCCCTCTTCCATCTCTTTTGAGAGAGACAGAAAAAGGAAAGACAAGAAAGATTACCTTTCTCTTTCCTTTCTTCTGTGAGAGAATGGAAGAGTTTCTCTTTCCCTTTTCTTTCTTTTTCTCCTGGTGGCAAAGAAGAGGGAGGAAAGTAAAAGGCAGAGATAGAGAGAGGAAGAGAGAGAAAGGAAGAAACTTTCCTTTTCTTTCTCCTTCCCCAAAGGAAAATACTGCAAAGTGAACTGTCATGTCAGTCACACAAAGGTAAACATGGCAACTCAGCTGACCCACCAAACTAGAGGCAGGATGGGTGGTGTTCATCACAGCCCAGAGGTGGAAGGCCAGATGATGCGAGTCCTTGTTTTGGTGTTCCTATATCTACTGTATATTGAAGCAGAATATTTTCTAACTACTGTAATATCTTTTTGGTTTACTTAACAATTATTGGGGGATCTCAATAACTTTAAGGATAATATTTTAACACCCAGTGCATAAACTCCATATTTTTTATCAACACCAATGATTTACTGCACAATTTGTTGGGTCTGCGACAACCTAATCCCATGTAATAAGCAGGATATGAATACAGTATATATAATTTTGAATGGCTTTCCACTCAGATAAAACTCTGCTCTATTTTGAGGTGATTATCTTAAGAAATGCATCACTTCAGTACTGACAATCAATTCAATACTTCATGTCAAGTCAAAAGACAATAACTGCTGTGACACAGTCAGCCAGGTAATTTCTTGTGTGAAAAGCCTCTGTGTGACAACAGCGTTCCTGCCATGGCCAATGGTATAGAAACTATGATTGGTACAACAAATACAAACTATCGTCCTGTCGTCGGACAAATATCACAAAACATTTTATCACACGAGAGAATAAGGGGAGTTCTCTTTAAGCAGGAAATGTTGAATTCTTGGAAAAAGATGAAAATCACATTTACACTTTGGCACTGGACTAAGTAATAAAGACACAAGTTTACCAATATTAACATGAAGAGTTCCTTTTAGAGTATGATGCTTGACAGCTTTATTGGGTACTTTAGAAAAGCTTAATACCTGAATGAGAAGTTTGTGACCTCTGGTTTCTGACATAAGAAGTCATTAGTGTTTCACTTGACCTTGGTAAATATTGATATAAAAATGCATAAATTTTCTTATATGTGACACACAATGATATTCTAAAAGCCTTTTAGCAATATCATTTCTCTTCCACAAAATGTAATGAAAAATATAAGAGAAATTATCACTCCCAACTTTAACCTGACATAGGTTAAATGTTCTCCCCAAGTTTTATTTTCAAATTTGGCTTTACAGTATTGTATTGTAATCACTTACTAATGTATAAGGTTTAATACAAAAATGTTTCTAACTTCAACAATATGATTTTCAACGAAGTTTTCATAAAAAAAAAGAGGTTAGATTCCTGATTATCAGAAATGTACCTCTAGCTTTTTCAACATGTTAGTTTGCCCAGTGACTGTGGTGGAGTTAACAGTAGTGAGAACATCTCCCAGGTCAACCATCACTTTGTCAACCCTTGGTGATGGGATGGAGATTATCTGTTGGTCAGTACTGTACAGTACAGTATACAGTAAAAGACCACACTGATCCCCCAGGCCAAGCATAGAGCACTTTTGTGGAATTTAGAAGTCATAAGCATTAAAACAAAAGTTGTGATAAAAATTTTAAAGTTTGTACTGACCTACAAATCCATCAAAAAATTTCAGTAAAAGCTAAAAATAAATCCATTGCACTTTTCCAATGGGTGTGCAGGTGAGTACAAAACCTTAGAAATTAACACTGATAGTTTTCCAATTAACATACATAAGGTCCGTGTGGTTATGCAGCGGTACAGAGGACCACTACTGAAGCCAACAAACAACAACTGAAAAAGACAAATCCTGACACTTGACCAGTTATTGATCTCTGCAAGACAACATCCCTGCCATCACCACCAAAGAGTGACCTTCACAGAGTGGAAACAGGAAGGGAAGTTGCTTGTATCAAGACCTGTTAAGACTCTCACAGCTTCCGACAACTAAAATCTTCACTTCTTTTGAACCAAGTGCCGTAAAAGTTCATGATAGGATATGGTGACTCGGCACAATCTTGTCGCTGACCAGAGATAATGATCAGCCAAACACCTTACCTGGATAATATTCTCATGAACAAGAGTTGGGAGAGTGACATTATCATCACTAAAAACTCCACCACAGACAAAGGGTGGACTTACTCCTTCAACTCCTTCAAGAAGTCAGAAGGAATTAGAACCTCAAAAGCTTTCTAAGAATGGCTGGAAATACTTAACATTAACATGAGATGCACAGTTGATGGGTTTTACTAACAACATTCCCACTGGTATATTAATAAGATTCCAAATATAAATCTACCATTTACAATATTTGGCAATATTTATTTTTTTTTCCAGGACATGCAAAGTCCATCAGCACCAAGGTTATGTGAGGTATGCACACTAACGTCCCAACCAAGATAAATTATATGTTTTTGAGGGCAAAAGATCACCAAGGTCAGGTGACTGCCCCAGTGGCCTCCCACTCTGGTCATAAGAATTTCTTAAACACATTTTGGTCAACTTATTATGGTTGCAATTTAAACATGGAATAGCTCTTTATAAATTGTTAAGTGACTCACAATAATTATCTTAGATGGAAAAGTTATAAAAATCTGTGTACCGTAAACACAAACAGAATCACTATTGTAAAAGAATCACAAAGCTGTGTCAAAATAATCCATAATAAGTGAAAGATAACTCTGTTTACAAGTCTAACTTTTAAAGCACATCAAATAAATTCTTCTTCTTAGCTTGGCTCATAATGATAGTGATCCATGTTTCGTAAACTGGAGAGAAGTCTGATACAGATAACCTCCAATTTTCCAACACAATGGGAACACTTCACACCAGTCCTTAGTTGACAAAGTTTGTAAGACAAAGGTAAAAATTACTCTTAATAAACTACCAAAGTCTCTAAGTTGTTCATTGCAGGCATTTATCAAAGCTTTCTATATAAAAGTTTCCTGGTAAGAAAAACTGTTTAACCTACAATCAAATTCTCTGAGCAAAATAGTGATTAAACACAGGAAACCTTGAGAGCTTCTCTCTATATGTCGGCAACCAAACATATACTATTGTATACACACACACAAATATATATATATTTACATGTAATAGTACAATAACAAGGTAAAAAGTAATGTCATAAAGTGTATGGGAGTAAATCACAATACCTGTACAGTATACAATATTATTACGTGCCGACTGTAATGTTTTCATAACTTCATCAAGTATGACACACAACTTATAAAACACAAGTCTAATTTCATTTCTTCCATGGAAAAGTAAACAGTAATAACTTTTTCAATTAATACCATTACTGAGATTTTTCTACAGCACCAGGCATCTGCTTCTGTGTAGTGTAGTCACTCTAATGTATTCAGTACTGTGTAATAATTTTTAACTGAGCTACGAACAAGTTTCAAGCTACAGCAATGTTAACAGACTAAATTAGTTTGAATGCAGGTGCTATTAAATCATCTCTTTATCTAGAAGAGATAAGTAAGCACAGAAGGTTAACTGTTAACTACCAGATTCATAAGTTTATTATTTATTATTTTTGAATAAAACAAATTATTTACCACAGATAAATTAAGTAACAAGTATAATATTTGTAACACTGATTCAAGTACTATACTGTACAGTAAAAAAATTCAATATAGCTACTGTACATGGAAGAAATTAAATGCTCCTCACTGGTTTGTACAAGAGAGGCACACACTTTATAAATAATTTAAAAGCCTCAAACAGTCTGGCCGAGTTTACTAAATCTCTTTCAAAGTTTTCACAAGGAACTCGTACATTATTTCTATTTAACACTATGACTGCCAACAGGCTTTACTGGAGAGGTAGACAATGCTATTTCTTGTCAACTGCCTAACTCAGAAACAATGTCTCTGAACACTTGACTTATATACATCTCATGATGAAGTGTGTACAGTATAGAAATGGTAAATGATGAACTATAAACAATTGATTTCATTTCTCACCGATCGGTTGTGTGGAAATGAATTAATCTCCCATATCGTGACCCTTAATTATAACTGGGAGACATCTCGGGAAGATTGGGTGGTATTCTATCTACAAAGTTTGCCGGGAACTGTCCACATTTTCCACTACTCTCCCCATACAGCCACTGGTCATTCAAGCGACCCATCACACGGACCGCACTGCCCTCCTGTTGTAAAGATAAAATGGTCGAAAGTTTAGTTCACCAAAATAATTTTACAATGAAGTAAATTTAAAGAATTAAACTACAGGTTCAATGTTCAAACATTTCGGGCAATTTAACTGATGCTAATAACTACGGCTGATTCATAATGGATTTACCGGCACAGACATACAGACATCCTGACAGAGAGATGGATAGACTCGTAACACAACTCAACTGATAAACAAGAACTAAAAGGAGTACAGTACAGTACCATATCCCCCCCCCCCCCCCCCCCGACTGAAAAAACAGGATAATGGTGTAAAAGTAGGCTGGTTACAAGACGCCAACAAGTACTGTGCAGTAACACCAAACAAGACTTGCCATGATGCACCGTCACAAAAAAATTGAAATCAATCCACTGAGGTAAAGTAATGGTATGATATTAAGCAACAACCAAGTCTTACAAGGAGGAAGAGAAATGAACATCACTACTAATATTCCACACATAGTTGAGCTGGAGGATTAACAACAACAGTACAGTACAGTACAGTACAGCACAGCACAGTATCAACTTACAAAATGTAAGCACACTGTACAGTACAGGATGCTAAAAGTGATCAACACTGAGCTTCACAAACTGTATTAAACTGAGATGCATACAGTAAAGAATATGAGTAAATGGTCTCACAATCTTCCAAATCATGCTTTTGAACTCTGCTGAATTACTGACCAACACATAAGGTATATGTACTGTACTGTATAATGTATTCAACATAACCAAGTTTTACTTAAAACTACTGTATAGCCTTAATACCATAGACTTTAAACTGTCTTTACACTTCCATTAATTACAGCTCTTTTTCCTAATCATAAAATACTTTTTAGAATAAAGTTCCAAATATTTTAAGATCCTCTTCAGTAAAAACCGAGATATTTATCCTGAAGATTAATTTTACAGCAAGAGACGAGCACAAGGAGTCTTATACAGTACAGAACAGGTTGTGTCTCGCTTAACTGTCTCCAAACTCGAGTTATTTTAAACGGAAAAAAATATTAACATTTGGTACCGACTAAAACTGCACTCTTGTGTTACCTATAGTGTCCAAAACATAAACAATGGATGCCTTACCATCTCCAGCATTGTTTACTCAAAAGAAAAAAGTAATATACTTTAACAATATTGTGGTGACTGGATGTAAGAGAGACTGTAAAAACACTTGTCCATATACAGTACTGTACCGTATACACTAAACCCTTGTTATTAGCGGGTTTGCGATTCGAGGTTTTGACTTCGAGGTAAGATGGTGGCTAGCTGACGAGCAACTGAGTCGCCCCCATGCACCCGCAGCGTCTCCTCTCCCTTGTTTGCGCTCAACCATTGCCTGTGATGCAGCATCTCTTGTGTTGTGCTCCAAGCTGTAGTGTTTGTGTATGAAATGGCCCCTAAAATACTGCCTAGTGTTAGTGCTAGTGGAGTGAAATGTAAAAGGCAAAATTCAGTGATGACCCTGACAAAGTTAAATAATTAGATAAGTTAAAAGAGGGGATGAGTGCTGCCGCAGCTGGTCGGTTGTTTGGTATAGGTATACAGTAGTGCATCAAGTTGTTATTCACGCCATTCCTTGGAACCTAACCCCCGTGTATAACAAGGGTTCACTATACAGTATTACAGTAACTCATTTCTATGATCTGAAAGCTAATACACAACAGACACAGGCATTCACCGACTTACAAAGGAATTCCGTTTTTGAAAACTTTTCGTAAATTGAAGCATATTTCCCATAGAATTTCATTACAAAAGCTGAGTTACATTCCTACACAAAAGAAAATTACTATATATAATACTTCCCCAAAAGTTTAAAATGCCCCAAAATGCTACAAAACACGTTTTTAATTATAATTTTTGGTGTACACAATGAATATAAGCCAATAATAAACATACGAAGCAAAATGCATGCAGTACAGTACAGTAAAGATTTTATACTGTACAGATACTTACAAGAAACCAGACAACACTGGAAACAGTGATAATTTATAATAGTCAAATTACCCGAGTACATGAAGACATTGACATCCATCATGTACCAAGAGATACGTTTATATGGTAAGGATGCTTTTCCTCAAACAAACATGTCATTGATAGAACCCAGTTTTACAGTGCTAAGTGTGTGTAGGGGAGATGAAGCTAGCCAGATGTCGGGTTCATCTTGGCTGACGCTCCAACTAACATTCTCTACACCTCAAAACATTTTTCATTCCAAATCCATGACTTCTCTTACAATTCTACACCTTTATAGTACAGTACAGTACTGTACTACATACTATAACTAGCATATATAATTGGAGAATACAGTAGACTAATTTTCTTTTATTTATTTTTCCACATATTACATGAGAGTAAATGAGGAGAAATTAGGCAATCAATAAACTGGCCGAGTGACTGTGTTGTGTTGGTGGGGAAGGCTTCAGTAAGTTGTGTGACGAGCGATGATGCATCGAGTTTATTTGTACAGTAGGTGTAATAACACCACGAGCGAGTGTTAGAGATGAGTGAAATAACTTGGTCAGATAAGTAAGTACAGTACAGTATACTGGTCGTACAAAAAATCATAAGGTTAACATCTTTTTATCATAACAAACAAAAATATTATGAAAATAACAAGAGACCATAACATCAGGGTTTTCATTTATAAACCAAACCTTGAGACAGAGTACACCTCCCCACCCACCCACATATAAACACCACCTCACATATAAACACATTTCCTAACACAACCACACATCCCCTACCAACAAGCTTAGTGTTTATGTTTCTTTCCCTGTACAGTAGCTAAAACAACTATCTGTGCATACTCTGTGGGAAACAATATGAGACCATGGACAATAAATATTGGCATTGGAGGGCTGTCACTAGTCACGCGTAAAATTTTGGAGCATATCAACCCCCACCTGCACATAGTTGTTTAAGCTACTGTACATACAGTACAGTACTGTACTGCATTAATTTGGCAGAAACTCTTTACAAGTACAGTACGGTACTGCTTTATATTAACAATTATCTCATTTTCTTTCTTAAAAAAATAATTTATAATGTTTTCAGTGACAAAAACCTTGTACTGTATACACTTTATTCTGGGATAATATATACTCTGACTTTCTCATATTCCACCATACTTTACTTTTATTCTTACCTATATTTTAGGCCCATTATGATATTTAAAAAAATCAGAACATTCCCCAGTCAGGTTCATCTCCAGTTCCAAGCTTGGCAGATAAATGAGATACTCCCGTGTATGTCTACTGACTGTGGCTGTGATGTCCACTTCATGTTTGGTCACTGTGGTAAGACAACAGCAGCAGCTTACCTGTCCAACACATACCTAGGATTTTCAGCTCTAACAGAATGAAGGATTGATCCTGAAGTCCTCTTTTCTAGTTCAGCTCATTACCAGGCAGATCCTGGTCATGAACAAGCAGTTTTGGTGGTCTTCCCATTGAAATATCTCTTAAAAGGATGAACTGAGAGCAAAGGTTGACCACCCTACAGGCAACAGGTCTGTAAAATCATCCAGGTCCATTGGCGAAAACGTAAGGCATAACAGTTAAGTAAAAAAAAAATTATTTGAGTCAATTTGCAATCTGGGATTTAGCTTCCTGTTGGTTACCAACAAACCCATGGGAGGAGGAAACCACCTGGCTACAGGCTTCAGGATCAGTCCTCAACATCTAGCAGGATACCTTCAGCTAAATGACTTCTAATAACAAGAGCCAGCTAGAAGGCTATCAATACTGTACAGTACAGTACTCCACAAACTAGGAAGACATGCACCCCACCAAGAGATCCAAATTAAGCAGAGAAGGGTGGAGACGGCAGCCCTAATACTCCTGTACCTTACAGTTCTTTGTAGTTATCCTGGAACCACAGTGAAGTCTGGGGCCGTCAGTATCCAGCGCCCCTAGGATAATCAACGTCTTATTAATGCATCCACTCACAACGGGTCCAAACTAGTTCACAAGCTAACCAACCTGTAGCTACAGTACAGTACATTATACATATATTGTTTCATTTATGTCTCGCTGATAGTCTACACACATTACCATCAAAGTTTCCAGAACAACTTCTAACATGGCTTCCTTTATTATTGCCAAGTGCTGAACACATATACAGTATTGTCTCGATTTAATGAACTAATTTGAGCCACCCCTTTCTGTTGAATTGAAATTTCTGCTAAATCGAACTTTCCGTTATTTTCCAGCCAAATGCACCGTTTGGCATGAGGGGTTTATTTACATCCGGTTAGTCTGTATCCTGCCACCAATGCGTGTGATGTTCACTGCTACCTCTCGGTCAACTAACTGCTGTACTGTGCTTAGACATCATGCTAAAAGTGTCTCAGAAAGCAAGTGGTGTGGGGGAGAAAGTCAAAAGAGTGCGGCTATCAATTGGAAAAAGAGTTTGGAAATTATAGAAAAAACAAACATTGAACTCCCTAGTTTAAGGTAAGCCATGAATAATGTTTCTATGTACACATCATGTGTCTGAGGTGTCTCCAGAGGTGTGAGCGTATTAACGGAATTAATCTTGATTTAGCGAGCTAGTTCACTAAATTGAGTGAAAAATAATGGAAAAAATTCCGTTCGCTAAATCGAAAGTTCGCTATATCGAATTCGTTAAATCAAGAGTACTGTATACTGTATTTTATTATTTTAATAGGAAATGACTAATAATAATACAATACTGGAAATAGGTTGATGATGAATGATATACTGTGACATGCACCCCTGGATGTGACTACCCTGGTGTAACAGTCAGCCAGGAGCCACAAGTGAGCACTGTCCAGAACTCCTTGTACTGTACTGTTTTGTCTGACACTTCCACAGTGTTTAGTATTGCAGTTAATAAACATATTTTCTGTGGTCTGATAACAGCACAGTACATACAGTACTTACATTACATCTCAGCAGATAAATCAGTTTATATAAAGTGTAAAACTAAACAAATGGGATATACTCTGCCTGCATGCACTACAGGAGGTTGATGCATTACAAAAAAAGTTACATAATACTGGGTAAATTTATTACCATCCATGAAGGGCTTGAGAGGTATTGGAACGACCATGTCTGTCTGTGTGTCAGTATCTGCACCATCAGCAATGGTGTAAAGAAACATACAGTACCTCAGCCAAAACTGCACCATATCTTGCCAAACATCACAGATGAACGATGTCAAGTATAAAGTAAGCACTGAACTGTTCTGGGAGGTCAAAGTTATCATAATTTCATAAAACCATAATTTCTGTGACAACTCTGGAATGAAGTATAGTAGAAGGATAAAACTCGGTGTATTAGATTCCTCAAAGAAAGACCCGCCAAAAGTAAAAACATAACATCCCAACATGTACAGTATGCACACACAGTAGAGCATCACTTCCAAATTAAAACCATAAGTCTTGGCTGGGCCTCACAACCTGTCACACAGTTTCTCAGTAACTTCCATGTCTTTCGTTGCAAGTACTGTACAGTATTTCACTTATTATGTTTATAATCATTGTACTGTATACACAAAATATCTCCAGTAAAACAAGTTTTGTACCATTTTAAAATGTTTTGGGGAAGTTTTTTCGTGGGAACATATCTCAGCTTTCATAATGATAGTCTATGGGAAAATGTGAACTGATAAATGATTTAAGGAAGGTTTTCAGGGACAATTCTAACCCTTTAATAAATCAGACATTGTTTGTACTATAGTATTTTAACTTGTAGTTTGTTAATATTCCTCGAGTTTTTAACATCAAAACCTGGCATTAAACATAGTGCACTGTAGTAAAACTCACTATTATATGTAATAATGTACAGTGCATAAAATAATTCTCTGATTGGTAGTTGTATAAATTTACTTCATAAAAAGTACAGTACAGCATAGTACCCAGCATACAAAATTCATGATATCCAGAAACAGTGAATATCAAGGGTTTAATATACTGTAAATATAATAGTGACATCACTATGATGAAGCAAGTTTTGTGGTCACTCTAATAAATATTGATAACTATTTAAAACACTTAACTTATAATAATGTAAAAAATTTAATACCATCTATTTTTGCTTGTGATTATGCTTTGATTTTTAGTGATTTTATCATGACTTGGACACAGTGTTTATCATTGACACACAACCTTAAGTATTTTGGGAGATGCAACAAGTGTCATCTGTGCTTCAGTGTTGAAGGTTAAGAGAAGGAAGGGAACTTTGTCGTGGTAGATGATGACAACCCATCATTTGGAGAATAGTAGGAGTAAGACAAACAACTGATCCATCGAACATAACCGCCTCGCTGGGCTACAAATCCCCCAAGGTCATCGAGGAAACCCGTGGATACTTAAAGCTGGATACAGTACTGTACCGAGGTTGGTAAAACAATGAACAAAGTATAAAATGTGAATACCGTACTGTATTTAAATCCAAGGTGAGTATACCCATGGTGGGTGAGAGGTTACTGTATTGTATTTGCAGTTAGTTATTTAGAAAACTTTCCCAAGTCATGTATGTGTTCAAACAGACACACACAATAACCTCATACAATACACTCATCATGGTATCCTATTTTAGGTTATAAATCTGAAAATGACTAAAACCTTTGTGTGTTTATTGCCTTTATGAAGAAAAAAAATATCTTGAAAATGTTTATCTAGAAGCAAAGTTATATTGTTGTTTTAAGGTCATAGCCATAGTGAGTGTTGGAAGGAGTCTGCTGTCTCCTTTATAGTCACCTGCTAATTTGTGACATTTTAGAATTAATATGACCACTGTACATATATCCAGCTAAGTGGCAACTGTTTTGTTGTGAGGAAGAAAAACTGGGAAAATATCAATGTAGAGGTAAAGTCTGATGTACAAATGGTGTAGCCCGGCCAGTCATAGTGGGTGTTGGAGGATGTAGAAAACAAATGTTATTAATAAAGACATCAAAAGTTACATGTTGTTATTGTCTGTCTGTGAGTCTTTACAACTATAACTTCAGCAAACCCTCACCAAAATGGATAAAACTTCCAGTTCAATGAAAACAGCTCCTCTGGGAAGAAAAAACTAAACGAAACTGTTACTCTATGGTAATTAAGACGTAAGGCAGACTAAGCTTAGGCAACAGTGATGAGGAAGCTGAAGCTGCTGCTTGATTGAGGCTCTCAAATATTATTCCTAGATATTCTCTGGTAAATAAAGGTTGCGTCTAATGTCGTGTTTCTTCTTTAAGCCCTACAAAGTGTTTCCTGGTCATGGAGTACACTTGCTCACTCATCCTTGTTCAGTTTTAGAGAATTCACCACCTTTTCTTTATACTGTACAGTACTGTGCTGTTCTCACTACCATCACTTTTGTATTTATGTAAGACATCTTATGGGCAGGCAGCACACCTGGCTAGAATCCACATTGTTTTCTGAGTGACAAAAGAATACTGTAGCAGCATGAACTGATGTACTTTGGGGGGAAATTTAAAGTAATCATTATTTTTTTAAATAATTTTTGAGTCCTTATACTCAAGTATATTTGTATGTATTTCATGTTACTTTTAAGTGTTTCCATATGAAAAATTCCCCTTTGGGATGCATAACTGCGAGAATATCATGAAATTGTCAAACAACAACAGATCACGAATGTGAAAATTAAATGTGTCCAACTATGACCGAGCATGGCTTGGGAGATATTATTTTGTGTATACAATTAGGGAAAAGAAGAAGTCGTCCCATTAATGGACTAAACCATCACAAAAATGTGTACTAGTACTGTACATGTATTGGGAAGGTTTACTGTATGCATGAACAGCAACATGACATGGGAAAAACATTATGTTAATCATACATACATATATAGTGAGGTCTTCTGGTGCCTCAGCCTGGAAAGTATATATGGCTGTAACAACTTGGGAGGAACCAATGCTGGTGTTTAAGGCAGGAGGCTGATGAGATGAAGTGGCTGCATTTATCACAGATGAATGACTAGATGACACTACTGGAGGCTTTTCACCAGCAAGAGGTACAACAGTCTAGAAAAGAAAATGAAGAAGTAAGTACATAATGTAAAGTGGTAAGAGAAACTGGTGTCAGGATGCTAAAGTATAATGGATGGAAGAAAGGTTGTCACATACTTTTTACCTTTACTTTTATCTTCTTCGCCACTGATCGGCTCGTTAGCCGCTTGGGCGGTCGGTCACGTCTCTGTTATGCACTGATGGCAAGTACTGGGCATGCACTGGATTTTAAAGATAATGATAATCAGCTGGATGTGAGTATGGAAAGGTCAAGAATTAGCAGTTGATTGACTGACATGACTGATAAGAGATCTGAACAAGACCTCTCACTGAATAAGTCAACCCCCACATCACTTTATAATGTTCCTGATGTAACTAGACGAGACATCTTACAGTAATTATAGTATTTTCATAGACAACTTGAGGATTAACATTAAACTATTATAACCTGAGACATTGTCAGAGGGTGTTCAACAGTTGCTAATTGAAGTCAATCATCAAAGCCTATAAACTATAATATAAAAATGTACCACAAATGCTAAAGAGTAAAATGTTTTCTAGTAAAATAAATTTATAATTAAATAAAAATAAAATTTGTAACTGTAACATCACCTTTATAAAAGCCTGAGGAAACATCCCCTCTTTGAGCCCACACCGCCCAAACAGCCACTCTTCACTAATCCTGTACAGAAGCTGGACGACATCACCAACCTGTGGATACACCTGTGTTAAGAGTCACTGAAGATAATTGTTTTTATTGAAGATTATAATGTGGATAGATATGTCAAAGTGGGTGACATAGCCCTGACAGTTGTTAAGGTCACAGTACAGATAAGAACAGTAACCTTTTGTCAACTGTTGCTTTATCATCCTTAGTGTTGGGTAACCATTTTGTACTACACTGTTTTACCAACCACAGTATTTGTACAGTATCAAGTATCACGAAAACTTGGAAACCTACATGTTTGTACACAAGTCTCAGGATTTTTCTACAGGGCTCATGTTCATAAACTACTTCTTCACATTTCAATTTAATGGTTTAAATTACTATATAAATCAAGTTTCAAATTAAAATAAAGACTAAATATGCAATGATCTGTACAGTGATGACAAATATTTACAATAAGTATTTGGTAAACATAGATACAGTGGTAGTACAGTATAAGACTTTATCAACAAACCTTCATGAAAATAATTTGTTTTAATAATACTTTACCCTGAAATCCAGATCACTTGTTTGAGAAGCAACAAAATCAAACTCGGCCACACCATGCGGTCTGTCCTCATCTTCATCCTGTAGCACAAGTAACAACACTATAGACTTATGAATACTTTAACTGTATGGTTAAGAAAGTAACAGTCAGCTAAGCAAATGCCTCGTCTGATATATCTAAGATATTAATTTGATTCTATGTAATAAATGTGTGGTAATTCATCACATCTAAAGACCAGAAACACTCAGTAAACACGTTAACTCAGTTTCCTTACCTCGGCTTCTGGGCGTGGAGGGAGAGGCGGAGGTTCCTCTGGGATGGTCTGATCTATAATGTGGGTACTTGAACCTCTTGATGCAGCAGCACTCCAGTTGATGCTTACCAAGTCAGACAACTGATTATTCATACTAATGCCACTGTCACCTGCACTCTCTACTTGACAACTGGAAACTGGTGCCTTTGGACGGATAATTGTTGGCCTGAAACTGTTCTTTTGTTCTGGTTTATTACTGGTGTTCTGAGTGGCTGGTTGGGACACTGAAGCAGACACTCTAGCAGGTGGAGCAGTACCCTGGATTTGCATTACACAAGTCTGAGGTTTTTGTGTCTGCGTGCTGTTCATATTTGCTCTCCGAGCCAACATGTCAAAAGGATCTTGGTTCGCGTTTGTCTCCCGCACAGTCTGGGCTACAGGGCCTGCAAAAGTGCTGGAAAAAAAAGATGACGCCCCCACCTTTCTGGGTTGTACAAAAGCACTGGGTTCTTGGACAGAGGCAAAAGGATCGAATATATCATCAAAACCCGAGCTCTGGTTTCCTGTTGAAGATTCACTACCAAAGCTGTTGACACTGAGACCATCACTGCCAGATCTTGTTGTGGGTGAACTAGGTGGCGATGAAAAGTCTATTAAGGAAGCTTCACATACAGGTGTGCTGGGAGCTGACATGGTGGTGTGCGCAGAGGACAGTCTGGGCCTGGAGGGTGGAGGACCCCGCAGTTTACTAAACATACTCCCACATCTTGATGAATTATTTTGTTCTAGCTGGTGGTGGGTCTTCTGTATATGAAAGAAATATTTTAATTTTTTTTAATTTATCTATATTTCAACAGTGTTATTTGTGTTAACTAAACAAATTATTCAAAGAATGTAAAGTTGCTAATATCACTTATTCAACAGTATAAAAAATATTTTGAAAAAGTTGAAGAAAGAAAGTTCACTGCAAGCAGCAAGGAGAATCCACTTTGATGGAGGTTCATTATAAAAGTATTTGGTACAGTTTATGAAAGTTTCATACCTAAGACAGTCTTCACACTGGTGAAGCTAATCATACAAGAGTTATCCTAAGTGGGAAACACACATAAACTGTATATTCAGCATAAGCAACTGTCTAATAATCTAATTAGTTATATATATATTCATCTTGCTTTTATCTTTGTATCTAAAGCACAATATTAAATGGTCATAATAACCACAGATATTAACTATATTAAGTGACATTACAGCAGCACTATCGTATTGCTCTATCTCGTACTTAAGAGATCAAGTACTGTACAGCACAGACTGGGTCTTGCTAATATTACATCATGGTTTTAATCAGACAAATATCCTCTAAACTGGGAGGGTAATGTTGAGCAAATATCGAAGAATGAGTTCCATAATTAGAGAGTGATGCAGTGTATACAATAAAAGACAATACAATAACAAAATGCAAGCATAGAGTAGCAGCACATATGTTCACAAAATAATGGTTATGTGAAGAGCAATCATGTCAGGTCAAAGATGCTATAACAGAACTGGGATATCACCATTTAAGGATCACTTTTTAGGTTTGCACGTTAACAAGCAGGCATGGATATAATACTTACCTATGAACCATCTTATACTATAATCTAAAGTTAAGCTCAACTTGCACTTACAGGAAACAAAAAAATCTTAAAACTTGGCTTAATAAATTCCATTTCAAGCAAGAAGGAAACTCAATCATTTCAAGAACAACTACTGACCTTTCTAACTGAAAACTTATGCAATCTGTGAAATATTGGGTGTGATTTTTCCAGGGAGGGCTGTAGGAGACAAGTGAGGCATGTTATTGGTGAGGCAAAGTCCTGTTTCCTCCATATACTGTACTGTATTGTATAACCTGATTAACTAAATACCACTATAAAAGTCAACCAGCTAACTGAGGAATAACATGCATCATATAGTGTGAGACTAATCCTAAAATCCCATTTTATAAACCAACTAAGACCAGTATTCCTATTGTGTGTGGCCAATACAGTACTGTACTAGAATCTAGTCATAAGGAAATATTATCTTTCCCGTATCAAATGAGTCGCTAAGGTGGGGGAGTCAGCTGAGAGTTTAGTCTTCACCTGCAGCACCTGTGCTTCACCATCAATGGTAAGTTAGAAAATGGGTAAATATATGAACATGTCTCAGTTCCAGCTCACCTCGGAGCCCTAATAGAGGATGAAGATATCTCAACTGCCTGATCCATGCTTGTTTCTAAGATGGGATTTCAGGATCAACCCCTCTTTTATATCTCACACAGTGGGCCGGGCAACTCAATATCTCGAAAAGACAATCCAGATATTGTAACTGAATATTTTCTTGTGAGACTCACTCTCTCAGGTAACTTGTTACCTTTATCTTTTTTATACCTACAGTATTATTACTGATGGACCCTGGACCTGGACGACAGGCTGAGCTCCACTCCCTGGTGAGGAGAGGAAGGCCTTACACCAAGGGTTCTTGACTATTCTGCCACTTACCCCACAGTGTTGGCCTGACCAGTCACTTACCCCACAGTGTTGACCTGACCAGTCACTTACCCCACAGTGTTGGACTGACCAGTCACTTACCACAGTGTTGGCCTCACCAGTCACTTACCACAGTGTTGGTTTGACCAGTCACCCACTCTCACCCCACAAATAATCCTAACCATGGCATGAGTGTAATAAGCTATTAATTATTAAAGGAAATGGCTGTAAATTAGGGGGAAGAAAGAAAAACACATCATTTAATAATGCAGAGCTGCACAATAATATATTGTACTGGAGTAGCAATATTTTACACATTTTCACCAGCTGATGCAGAAGCAAGATGGGAAACATTTTCACAGAGAAAGGTTAAAATTATCGTACATTTATCTTTTGTCAGTAAACTCTTATGCAGAAGTAGTTATACTTGCATTACAGTATTTTAAACTTGGCTTCTTTACCCTCAGATATGGGTAATTTTACCCCTTGAGGATACATTTACCCCAGGTTAAGAACCCCAGCATTCGACTGTATCCCCAGCTAAATAGAGATACTGTACTGTCCTGTAGTGTATTGTGGTAACTAGCTGGAATGTCCAGATCTGTTAACTCCTGAAACAGTAATTTCACTAAGCCTCCAACCATCACCAAAGTATTATTTCCACTTGTGTGAATTGCTGAGTTGCATCTACCCAAAAGTTCCCTCTTCGTGCACTGTATTTCCTTCATTATTTGGACTTTTCAGCACATTGGTTGCTTTATTAATCACTGACTTCTATGAAAAAGTTGAAGAGATCATTCTAACTACAGTACAGTACAGTACAGCACAGCACAGCACAGCACAGTACAGTAAAGTACAATACAGTACAGTACAGTACAGCACAGCACAGTATAGTATAGTATAGTACAGCAAAGTACAGTACAAACTGTCTAATAGTGTACAGTATATGAGTTAACAAGCATCAACAAATAGTGAATGCAAAGTTGAGTTTCATTTTCACCAATAGTAAACACTGTGTTACTCTGCTTAACTCACAATGTGTTCACCCTTATAAAGTACTGTATAATCTAATGAATATATTCTGTGTGCCTGTACCTCAAGTTTGACCAATGTACACTCGCAACAAAAAGTATCGGTGCATACTGTAGTGTGAACAATTTGAGACCAGTGACGATAGGTACTGGGAAAGGCGAGTTGTTCCAGCCGTATGTTGGCAGCCCTGATTGTCAGCCATATGGCAACACCTAGTAGAGGGGGGGGGGGAGGGGGGGTTTATGAAGATACACTTACCAACCTTCCCAACATATCACAGAGTATATGTATCGATCTCACCCTGCACCGATACTTTTTGGTGCGAGTGTACAGTATCTCTATATATTGATGTTATAATTTACCCATAAAAATAATTTAAATTAGTACTGTACCTGTACTTTACAGTTTAATTACTTTTTGGTATTTTCTGCTGTATGCATTACAGAGAAAAACATTTATAAAGGTGAACCATATTTTGTTCCTCAAATCAATGGACAGTTGATAGTGAATCACAGGCTCAAATTACACTGACTCAGCACATTTCCTACATATCAATACTGTACATATTTTATTCTGGCTACGGCCAGACTATTTTATTCAGCTTAGGGTAACCTCCCGCAGACAAGGGGTTAAGAGTGAATTAAATCAAATATAGGTCAATGTTTTCACATGCCCTACACAGTGCACTGAAAGAACACGACATAGTACTGTACAGCACTGTACTAACCTGTGTGGTGTTCACTTTAGGCGGTGGCGGCCTTGGCGGCGGCGCTTTCTTCTTCTGTACGCCGTTGGTGAGAGGTAATGAAGCTGATCTTGGCAATCCATTGTGGCAACTTCTCTGTGACGACACTTTATTTGATGTTCTGGAGACCGGTCGAGGTCTTTCCTCTTCCTCCGACTGTATAATTAGTAGATCATCATTCCTGTAATGTAAATATCATTGTACCTCATACATCACACCAGCCTGTAAGTACTGTACTTAATTATGACACACCCACAGCATTAATTATGATTTCCCATTTCTTTTATGAAAATACTGTACAGCTTGGTGACCTGAGTACAGTACTGTAATGTGTTAATTATAATGATGGGGGTCTACACTAGTGAGGCCACAACTAACTATCTTATCATCAGTCTACACCGGTGGTGAAACTATGCCAGGAGTTTGATCCCCGGGCAGGGAGTGAAACGAGTGTTATCCTCTGTAACTTTATCAAACATTGTAGATTTTATCTGGGTACTCCAGCTTGTTTCCTTCTCTACTAACACAGGACAATGAAAGTCCTGCATAACAAAAACAACACCCCAACTGCCTGAATATGTGTGTGTGTGTGTGTGTGTGTGTGTGTGTGTGTGTGTGTGTGTGTCCGCCCAAGTAAATAAAAATAAACAGGTGAAACACAGAACATCAAAAATTAAATTTTGGGGAAAGTTAAATAGCTCTCAGCCTAATGTTATTGGATTCCTGGAATATAACCGAGCAGGACAGGTGGAGGGTTCTTGTAAACACACTACTGTACTGTACACAAGTTACCACCTCCAGTAAGGTGAGAAATGAGAAGAGTTGACCTTTAAGTAAAGTCTGACACACTAATGTACACAACACAAACCCTTGGGATGATGTATCAACCTTTATACTATACTGCACTTTATACAGGAAGAATTATAGAGGAAAAAATACTATTAGGACTAGATTGAGGAAAATTTGAGAACTGGGCCAGAATAAGTATACTGTATTGTACTGTAAAATATTTTGAATAGGACTTAACATGGCCTTCTACACAAGCCAAAATATTCCAAAGAGATGTAGTTCTATTGATGGTGTAACCAACCATACCTCCAGCCTGGCAACACAACAAAATATCTGGGAGATTAATAAGCATAAAGTCTGCCAATATACTGAGGTCCTACAGTCACATTATCACTTAACAAAATAATATGCAAACTCACCACATATATATTCTTAGAAAGACATGCAAACATAAAATAGATATAATATAAATAACAAAGTTACAAAATATATAAACATATACACTACTGTTTCAGTGGGTGAATGTACTGTCCTGTACATAAGTACTTTGAAAGCATGATAAAGAAGCCTCCCAACTTTCATTAAACGAGAATTATAATTTCCTGTAACAAAAATATTCCCAAAAGCTATACAGTACAGTACAATAAAGTGTGACTTTGTAACACAACTATAAATCCAGTGGCTACTGTATTGTTTATATGGTAAGGCAAGTCTATATCATTGAGAAGATGTATGAAAGGGGTTTTAATACATACAGACACAGCATAATTGACATTTAAATATCTCACTCCAGAAGTGCCCATTTTTCCTATACTGTATACAGTATGTGTTTTTTTATTCAGTACACAAAAATTCACTTAATGAATGGTTTTCAGGAGCCTAACCCACTGGCATAACATAAGAATGGAGGAAACTAAAGTTGACCTATTGACCCATACTGCACAGTCCCGTGTACACCTAACCCCTATCGTTCATATAGCCATCCAATCTTTGTTTGAAGCTATCCAGCATATGGTTGAAGCTATCCAGCCTATGTCTGAAGCTATCCAGCATATGTTTGAAGCTATCCAGTCTATGTTTGAAGCTATCCAGCCTATGTTTGAAGCTATCCAGCGTATTAGCGAGGGATACCTGTATCTGCAGAAGTACGCACGTGTGATTGGACAGATAGTACCATTATAAAGTGCACACTATCTGGTCAGCAGGCACTGACTATACAGTACTGTACTGCCATATCTATACTGTTCTTGTGTCAAAAGATAAAGTACAGTAGACATATACCAGGACAGAAATAAACTGTTACTCATAACACAAGTTTAGATCCAGCACCATGGGATGGCTTTAAATAAATATCAGCAGTATTATGTAGCTTCTCTCTACAACACTAACACATACGACTGTGTGACAACTTGTCTATTAGTCTTCAAATAAATACCCTACATTAAAAAGTACTGTACTCCGCTGTCAAACACAGATACACGTGGGAAACATCCGAGCACCTGTGGATCAACACGTTAACTGAGGGTGTTCAGTCTGAGGCCTCTTTATATATAGCTTTAGTCATGGAGAATATGCTCAGTTAAGCTATTACAGACACCTGTATCATCTGACCCCAGGAAAGATCCTGTCACCAGCTTTCTCAAGTGCAATACTGTACTGTACAAGAGGATTCCTGGTAACTCTGTTGGTCAATCCACAAGTATTACTGATCTACTACAAGACATCCATTTTAAAAGTAAGTGAGGGTAAATAATTCAGCTTCATATGTGACAGTGATACATACCGTGGCTGTGGCCCCATTGATCGAGATTTGGGGGGAGGCGGTGCAGGTCGAACAGGTCGAATATCTGCAAAATGGAATAAATTTTAATACATGAGTCATACAGACTTAAATCATAACAGTAATGTACCTACATTACAGTATTTTTTAATCTTTAATTTATTTCAATTTCTAATTGGTTGATTACTTTTTGGGAATGGATTTTCATTATTATAATCATTATTAATGGGTATAAAACATTAAAACTCACATAACAAATTAAATCACAAGTAGAAGTCAACATTGGGTGGTCAGGTTAGGAGAACCTTACTCTTTTGAGAAAAACTTGGGGAAAATGAAAGAAAACTAAAGTATATTCCTCCGCCAAATCTTACTATTTGCCAGAAGGATACAGTAACCCAAATGTGATGGAGAAATTGTACCATTTGTATATTAATTTTTCCCAAGTTCTCCCTGTAAATAAAGACACTGTGTTAATCCAGCCAACCAACAGCTAAGTGACGGAACACTTCTCCAGTCACCTTTCCTAACAAACATTTGCTTAGTACCACCACCGGAACCTAACCTACTCGTAACTAATTTTACCGTAACCAATCATAATCTACCTCACCTAACCTAACCTACCTAACTAAATGTAAACAAGAGTACAGGGTATGTCTACTTACATCCTAGGACAGCTACAGGTAAGGAAAGAACACCGAGAAAGTTTTAACTCTTTATACAATTAGGCAGTGGATATTTTGCTGTGACCGGTAAGTTCCTTCTAACGCTAATTTACCGTAAGTGCATTCTGATTTACTTATCGTCTATTACCAGAGAACAACACGAGAACTATAGTTGACCGTGAGTCTGGCGGCATTAGGCATTTGTTTCTCCGTGAGTCGAATGTTGTGTAGCTATAAACATACCTAACCATATTTCTGTTGTGCATGGAAACTTATTATAAGAGTCGACATTTACTAGAACCTAGTAGAACCTGCCCTAACCAACCAAAGAAACCTACCTAACCTAACTTCTTAAACGGGGCGAACCCCCGTCACATTAAACAGAAGTACTTAGCGAATCAGGGCGCACTCAAGGTAAAACAGCATTAGTAAAAACTTGCTCAGTCACGGTAAAATATCCACTACAATACAATATGATTAAAGGTTCGCGTTTGTTATGAAGTACGAAACAGAAGCATTACTGCGTAAAACATTTGCTACTGGATTACTCTCGCCTCAGGCATGCAGCTCATGTAGTTTTAGGTCAGGTTGAAATTGTTTTTACAAAGGTTTTTTCTGTGTTTTTAACGATTCTGACTTTCGGAAATAAATGTATGAACTAAACAATAATTTTACCAAACGATTTATATGTAAAGAGTAGTTACTCCACCCAGTAAACCTTTACTCAAGTGCTGCGAGCGATTTTACCAGCAAAAAGCATATTTTCCTGCATGAATTTTGCTGCTTTTTTTATTGGAGATAGATGTTTCTTCTGGGGGAAAACAAAAAAACTAATGTTTTCATTATTTAACCTAACATAACCCAACCTAACCTGACCTGACCTTACCCCCTAGTGGGGTTTTATAATGTTGTCGGTATTTAACCTATCCTTATATAACCTAACATAACATATTACCCTATTGAGGAAAAGCTATTTTTTCAGAGTTGGTTCATGCGATTCAGACGACCCTCCCATGGCTCACCCATGGTACTATAATATATATTATAAAAAAGAAACACTTACCCAAAAGAGAACTGTCACTAGCAATTAACAACCCAAATTATGGTGGAAAACAGCGTTCTTGCTAGAATCATTGACAGCATTAACCTACACGTTAACCCTCCGCCCAATTTAGGTTAGGCTAAGGTAATAAACAGGTTTTATTCTAGATTTTACATCAGGTAACTAGATAACCCAGACACCTGTACTAGAATGTTTCCCAGAGGAAGTGGTACAGAGTGTATATAAGTGTTATTACCTTAGAGTTGTAATTCTTCAAGAAATCTTATTACAGATAATGATGTTAATCATTCCAATCCTTTTGTTAATAACTTTCCATCTTTCTGACACAACAACTCGAGTACAGTAATGTTGCAAGAAGCTTAAGAGGTTTATTTAATGGACATACATCAGTCCTGGAGTAAGGTTGTATAGTATGTTATAGCAGAGTGAAGTAGACACTACCAGCAAGTGGCCACTAACGTGTACAACATTATCTACCTCACTACTGTAGACACAACAAGGTTTTCTACAGCAGGTTAGAGAGTAATTACCTCCTGTCAGAAGGTCGTCCATAGTTGTTACAACCTACAACAACTTCCTTGGCCTGACGTAACACTTACAGCCTCGGTGATTGGCCAAGAGAATAATTAATTGACCAATCACATCAGGGGATATATACTCCTCGTCTTATGATTGGTCGGTTGGTAAACCTTTAAACCCGCCAGTTTTAAATCTGAACATCATAATCCTTTATAACTCTCAAGTACTCACTTTATAACAGAGATAAACATTATATTATTTTATAGCCTTATAATAGTCATGATGAGTTATAATTTTGGACAGGTAGTTTAGTCATTGTTTTGTTTGTTGGGGTAGTTTGGTGTTTGTTTACCATCATCAGCTGACCGAGGGAGGAGGTCGAGCCTCTCTTATCTTGACTTAATCACCTTACAGGGTCAAGATGGTGTATTAATAAGGGAGAATAGTGAGTGTGGAGGTGTACTATAGTGACTGTCTCAGATGAGGGAGCTTTATTGGCGAGTGTCTGTCATACTGTACGGTCCATATTGGCATACTCTTCCTGTACATTAAATACCATACAAAAGACTATAGGAAGTTGATTTATAATTGTATTTATAACTAATTAATGTATGTGAAAGGCTTAATTAGTTTCTCACCTTTCTAGTTAAGATGGTGACACTTCAGCGAAGGGATTATGTGAGGCTGTTGATTGCTCCAGCAACATTTGCAGCAGCTTCATTATTACTCTGGTTCCTTTTTGTCAGTAGACCTGCATTAAAAAGTGGCCTCAGACCGGTAGGTACACTAGTGTTAGTCAGTACACTACTGCATCACTTGCCTTGTTTGTTTTTAGTTGTATAAAAGTAGTTCCTCTTTACTGTACTTGCAGTATTAAATTCCTCTGCAGAGACCATTTATTTTAAAGTGTCTGTTTATTAACTCAAAAGCATAATATGTCATATACTGTACAGTATATTATCACGTCAAGACGCCCTTGCTCTCAGCCTTACCCACATAGAGTACAGTACAGGTCTGTATTATAATTTCAGAAAACCATGAGCCTCCCTTCTTGACCTTACTGTACTGGTGCCTAGCAACATGTTTTCAACTGGACTCAGCCTGGGCAGTCCACTCACAGTATCGTATATATTCATACAGATTTGGTATGCAAAAGTACATCTGCCCCACGTGTATGTAACAAGGCAGTGTATAATTTTTTGTTCAGTAAAATTAACAGATCATTCTGGTGAAATATATGACAGAAATTTACCACCGTCTCATCATGGACAGTACAGTATTCTCAAAGGGTAGAGGTACAGTAGGTTCCACCCAGACAGTCACTCTTCACCATGCCACTGTCCAGTGAACTACAGTATCATGTTGTCTTTCCAAGAATCCTTGGAAAGAATCCAGAGGAGAATGACAAGACTAATCCCGGGCATTAGGAACCTTGAGTACAGAGACAGGCTAAAGCATCTTAATTTGCACTCCCTCGAGAGACGTAGAGCGAGGGGCGACATGATAGAGGTGTATAAATGGAAGTCAGGGCTAAACAAAGGGGACATTTCAAAGGTACTCAAACTATCCAACCAGGAGCGAACTCGTAACAATGGTTTTAAATTAGACAAATTTAGATTTGGGCGCGAAATAGGTAAACATTGGTTTGGAAACAGAGTAGTGGATGATTGGAACAAGTTTGCAAATATCATCATTAACTCGAATACGCTGGATAGCTTCAAACATAGTTTGGATGCTTATATGAGCAATAGGAGTTGGGTATAAATGGGACTGCCCAGTATGGGCCAATAGGCCTGCTGCAGTTTCCTCCATTCTTATGTTCTTATGTTGTCAATGACTCCAGCACCATAGTGGCTTGTACTGTTGGGTTCGCTTTTATAATGTCCTTCTCTGGTGGCCTGTATGTGATTCAGTTGGCTAACCAAGTTGTTTGGTTCAAACGATATTCTGGCCAAATGGCAAGGTAGAAAAGGCTAATCTATGTAGCCCTACGTCAAACTCCTAACCCACCCGGAGAATCCCTTCGCAGTATAGGTCTGTTAAATAATTGTACTGTAGTAACATGCCTCCTAAGTCCACACACAATTTTGCAGTCTATTGATTATAACAAATGTACTTATAAAGACCCCATAAAGTAGCACATTGTACTGTACTGTATTAACGGAAATAATTTTGACATTTGTTTTTTTAACTTTTACTAAATCTAATAATTTTGTAAAATAAATAATGTTGATTTTAAACAAAGTTCATTCAAACTAAAAGTGAACTTACAGTGCATATACCGGTACAGTAATTATCCCATTTGTTTACTTGTTCATCAGAATGAAGACCTTGTGTTAGTTAACCATAAGGAACACTTGTATCATGTGTGGCTCTTGGTACATATTTTGTGTGATTTAATGAAAGACTTACAGTGTGTGGTCAATGATTCTATAACAAAGAAATTATACAAATCAAAAGCTCTTGTTTGCTTAGCTTTAACCTAACCTATGCAACTGGTTTATTACTGAATAATTTAATAGCTTTTCTCGCATGCACAGTAGTAACTCGCCATCTGCATGCCATAAGCTGTTAGATAGGATATGCTTTTTTTTTTCATGCATTTAAAAACATATTAATACACATTACAACTAGTATTGCCATTGCTTCAAAATTTACATTGTTATTTGTACTTTATATTCTTTGATGCCCTAATGCCCTCAACTAAGTGACTCATGGAAAATGCTCATTAACCCCTTCACTACAGGGCTGCCACACCAGGGATTAAGTTGTGGGCTGGACACCCTTGATATTAACGGCTGGAACTAATCTAACTAGATTGCTTTCCATTGCTTTTGAAACAGGAAATTAGGAACAAAAATCACCCTATAAGGTTGATGGGATAATGATTTGTAAAATTACACCACCTGATTGCATGTTCCTCTCTCCATCCTCTTGAATCAGCCATGTCTTAGTGAGTTCTTTACATGAGGCACCGAGTTACTGGCTCAAACTTACACTGAGGTGCAAAGAATCACTTGTCTATTTATGCTTCTTTTTTCTAGGATCTTCATTTCCCTAAATCTTTTGAAGACTTGAGAGAGCTTGTCCGTGTATCCACTGCTTACAAACAGGATCACTGGTATTATGTTCTTCTGTTGTTCTCATCAGCTTACATCTATAAGCAGACGTTTGCTATTCCTGGTTCTGCATTGTTGGTATGTAACTTGTGTGTATTACTGTATTCTCAATAAAATGTCAACAACATTGGTATCAGTACTGTATATAAATTTCTACAGTAAGGTATTGATTAAAATAAGTTTCACACTATAGGTAAATAAAGTATATGAATTTATACTTTATTGAATAAAAACTTTGAATTTAAAGTGAAAAAAAATCATCAAAAATTTTTCTTCAGAATTTTACTGTTAATTGTTTTATGTCCTATGAAGACCTGTGACACTTACCACTACCAAGCATCTCACCAGAACAGTAGAGTCTGATGGACAATTGACAGTGTATTAATGAATATATTATAACCTGGCCACACAAATAAAGTCTACATGGAATTCCTATTAATCCAGTGGTTGTCTAAGGAACCAATGAGGTTATTCTGTCATTCATTCTGACTACACGTAAGAACTCGCTCCAGCTGTCATGACCTTCCAGCAGTAACTTGATGGATAAATGTATTTCCTATACTTTTCAATTTTGTCCATTTTTATTACACATTTCATGATACTGTATTGTAAAAAAATTATTTTTTACTTGGTGGGAATGGACAGAAAACAATGGTGATAATGATGAATGTAAAATGGTTCATGTTCAGATACCAGCTTCACCAACTTTGTGCCATTTTACCTTTAATTCTGCAAGTTATAATTCATATTTTGCTTTGCTTGTAACTTTGTTTGAACATTATGGCAAGCAGCCAATTAACCAAACCAGCATATTTTGTTAGTGTTTGGGGTCTTCGTTTCTTCCCCAAAGCCATGACATGGGATTTCTTACATCATTACTGTATAATACATTGTTTTCTAGGCCTGGGTTGTGTCCTTTGCAGAACCTCTTTGGTGGGGCGCTGTTAGGATGCTGGCCTTTAGGATTTCCACTTTGCTGTGTCTTAACTGCTATTGGTGCGAGCAACTGCTTCCTTCTCTCACGCCTTGTGGGACGAGCAATTATTCAACAGAAGTTTGCTAATAGAATCCAGTGGCTTCAGGAAAAGGTGATGTTTGTAAAGTCTACAAATATTTCTTGTATTATCATAATTGCCTCTGTAGCTGAATGATGGTTCAATTTCAGGTCAGTGGAGAACAGGATCCCCTTGTTGTACACCGGTTCCTATACTAGCCACAAAAAATGGACTGAATTCACTGCCTGACTCATGAGTTGGTCACACAGTAGATTATTCCTCCCCTAAGACCAGTTTAAACAATTAACTCTTCAGTGCAATCAATTTCAACCATAGTTCTGTTGGTAGTGATGTCTGAAAAGTCGGCTCTTTTCTTTTATCACATGCAAGATAGTTACACAGGTGATTTGTGGCAGATTGGCAAACTGGTTTTTTGTTTCAGCAATAAGAGGAGACTTAACAAATACAGTCCACTCTTTTTGTTTCTCACATCAATAACATTTAGTGAGTTTCTGCTGGATTTTAATTATTTCTTCTAATACTTTTCTGTGTTTTGTTGCAGCTGCTGGAAAATGAGCATCAACTGTTCCTCTTTTTGGTCAGCTTAAGAGTGTTTCCAATGACACCTAACTGGTTCCTTAATATCACAGCCCCCTATGTTGATGTGCCACTACCCATGTTCTTTCTCTCTGTCTTATTTGGTAAGTATTTGATTTGTTATACGATATAGTATACTGTACAGTCCTCCGAATATTAGATGTGACATTTATGTTGTACAGCAGATTATGTGGTCTGAGTTGATTTTCTTCAAATTTCATACAAAGGTACAGTAACTCTTTTACTTGCTGATAAAGGATCTGGTTTCATTTTTTTTTAATAATGTTTAAGATGACCCTTGCAATAAAAAACACCTTTAGAATATTTAAAACTTCAATTACTGTGCCCATATGTTTTAAGTCTCCCTATACTGTATATATATATTTTCTCAAGAAAATAAACTAAATTTGCCACTTAAGCACTTTTTTTTTCCACTCAACAGAAAAAAAAAAACCCTGTAAATTGCCCCGACTAATACCTTAGTGTTTTGGCAGATGAGGTCACGATGTAGATTTTGTCCTAGGCATACCAAAGGGGGAAGATCCTCACCCCTTTGGCTAATAAATGATTTCAAATAAACCATTTTTAATTATAAAAAAATAACGATAAATAATATAATCAAACATTATAAATGAGAGCCTATTCCTGCCAGAAAAAAAGGACTGTAGTCTTTGTACTTTAAATAATATTAATTGTGTTTTGTTCCAGGATTGATCCCTTACAACCTCCTGTGTGTTCAAGCTGGAGAGGTGTTATCGGACATTCATTCAATGGATGATATTTTCACCCCCAAACGGCTGCTCGCTCTTATAACTTTGGCTTCAGTAATGTTAACACTCTCGCATTTTGCTCAAAAACGTAAAACAAAACATAGTGAATAATTGACTGTAAAGTATTTTTCATATATGGATGTAATTGTTCTTTGTCAGTATTTTCTCAATGTTGCACAGTGATCAATATATTTTTACTGGGGTTTCAAGCTGTTTATTTTGTAGGTGTGGACAGTACAGTATGTATTATTTTGGTAGAGATCAGCCTGAGCTAAATTTGTCATTGTACCATGGACATGATTATAATGTTAACCTTATTGTGTTGCTAAAGAGGACAATGTTTATATAATAATAAATAATATTAACAAAATGGTTATTTAAACTTTTAAATGTTTTAATATTTGTATTTTGAAGTTTTCCATCAATAATAGAACAGTTTATAATAATACAGAGAAACTTCACTAATTTGAAATTCAAATAAATTTACAGTTCAAAGATCCCAAAAACAACAACCTGATGTGGACAAGGGTTTGGCAATCTAATGTTTGGTATTAATGATATGGGAGTGACTTACACAGAACATGGGTACCCAGCAACCATACTGTACTGTAGCAGAGGGATGTGTTGGACATATTTGCTTTATTTTTAATTCTTTTGAAATTAGTAATCAAAATGATTCTTTTGGGAAGGGATCATTACTATACACAATCAGATGTTTGTTGGCCCACTGAACCTGGCAACAACCGTGCTACAGTCAGTGTTAGGACTCAAAACAAACGTCCATAATCTGGAGATGGAGTTTGAGCTGAACCATAGATAACGGTACAGTACAGTGGTCCCTCGGTTAACGAACACAATCCGTTCCAGCAGGCTGTTCGTTAACCGAAACCATTGTTTCAATGGGTTTTTGGGTAATTGGTTCCAGCTCACCGAAAATTGTCTAAATTCAACAAAAATGGTAGAAAAGTTCACTTACTTTGAGGTGTGTATGTAGAAGGCTCCTGGATGATGATGATGATGATGGGAACTAGAATGGGGGCGGAGGAGAAGGAAGAAGAGAAGTCACCCGAGGCTGCCATTTCACCCATAAAATTTTAGTTCTCTTGGTGTATTTCAAGATAATTTTCTTTAAATCAACACTGCACTGCATTATATATTGTCAATATGTAAAATATATTTCAAAATGACCAATAATTTGCTTGGAAACACAGAAAAAAAGCGTTTAGTTGAAGAGAGTCTCAAGCAAGGTGTTACCTCCAGTCAAAACAGAGAGAGACTAACTCCTGTCTGGTGTGTTAAGAGGCTGGTTGCCGTGCATTAAACTAGTTACTTTACCTTCAATTATGTTCAATAATTGTTAAAATGACTAAAAAATTGAATATTAAACTTTTAAAATTATTGAATAGTATAAACTTCTTGATATTTACTAAAATAGTAAGGAATTTAAGCCCTAGAACCGATTAATGTATTGGCGGACTAATACTAAAGCTGGTTGACCGGCCAGTGCAAGCGAAAACATGTTGAGGTCGGTTCGAAAGAAATTCGTTAACCGAATTTAAGAATCTTATGGGAGGCAGTTTGTTAACCGAGGGACCACTGTATATAATGATATAAGGGTTGAAACTGCTTCAATTCAGGAAGGTAGAGGACTTTTATGGCCAACTATACAGTTGTCCACTTTCACCTGTATAGTTAGCATTGCCATCCCTCTCTCTTCCTGATATGTGAACCCAGAGTATCGAAGCATATTCCGAAGCACTCACGAGTGAAGGGTAGAATCTAACACTGGCTGCAGCAGATATGAAGAAAGACCACCACATACACCTTCAAGAAATGTCAGAAAAAATTATATGGCTAAAGGAGCTGAACATGCAATTGTCACATCATAATACCAAAAACCATTCCTTACTTGGAATCGGGTGAAGAACATGATGCCAACACAGAACACATCATCAGCACCTCTGGACAATGGAGACGTGTTTATGTCCAAACATTTGCCAAAACCATGCCAAATCAACTTCAATTGGCATTAAAATCAAAAGGAAACATGTTACAGTATATCAAAAAGTAAGAAATTAAATGTCTGAAAGTGCTTTTTGTGTTTTATTTATATTGAATTTGGTGTTTTTGAAAAGTCATGTAAAAAGGTCACAGGGCTCCATACTTTTTGTAGACACTGAACATGTCAAAGAATATGCCTGAAACTTTTGCAACACTTAAACTAAGATTAACAAACAGTATACAGTATATAGTCTGGATTTATGCGGTTTTGTTTACGTGTTTGGTCGTTTACGCGGTGCCTTGCCAAAAAGAAATGTTTTAATTATGCGGTAAATTTCATCATTTACACGGGAAGCGGCGTGGGCAGGGTGCGCACAAGGTCGCCCAGTCGTCAAAACATTTCCGAGTTCTTTACCCACCACAGCCGGCCCAAGTCCATGATAGTGATGATATGGACTTTGAGGGGGTTTGACAGAGGCCCTGCAAGCCTCTGTGGTGGATAGTGATACAATTGATTCAAGTGAGGACCAATAATCTGCCCTCTGCATCGGAACCAACCCCCCTTCCCCGTGTGCCCAGCCAACTTCTCTACTAACGTAGGTGTTAAAAAACCAAATATTATTGATATTTCTCTGAAATATTAATTGTGTGTGCATGCCATCATAAAATTAAGATGTTATTTTTGCTACAACGTAGGTATTGTCGGAAAAAGTGGAGATTGGGAGTCAGCCCAGTCTCCATTTCAATTAATCCCATATGTTCTGTTATTTCGTTTACGCGTTTCTCGTTTTACGCAGACCTCCATGGGTTCAATTGACCGCGTAAGTGCAGACTATACTGTAATCAAAACTAAGGAATGGTTCCAATTTTATAAAAACTTATTCTGCATTTATCTGAAATGACTACCATAATCAAGTGCTAACTCGTTTTAGTAGGTATTTTATCAATCCCTTCTAATTAACTGACAAATTTCCCAACTTGAGTATTTATACAATACTGTTGAGTATTTTCTTGTAAAATCCTCTCAAGATCAAATAAATATCTCAAATGGCCAGAGAAGCAATTGTCTTGCTTACATGACTTGAGAATAAGACGGAGAATACAAGGTAAACTGCCTTTACTAGACAAGGACAAAGTTATATTCAAATTAAATATTCTTAATAGTACTTTACTTTACTTTACTTTACTTGACTAGCCAGCATGCAATGATACCAAGCTATAAACCTTTTAGGTAGCTTAGTATAGTAATTCTAAGTATATGTATTATTACATAATAGGAAGGTGATTATTGCACACATTGTACATTGTGTGTTACACAAGTGATCTCCATTACAGAGCATCTAGTTTAAATATGCAGATACTGTAGAGTAAAGAGCAAGAGTTATCATAATAAGTCAATGACATCCTAACACAAGCTATTTAACCATGCAGAGACATACAGTATACACCACCTGAGCTAGACAATCAGGTTTTTGGCCTTACCAAATTTTTCAAGATTAAAGAGGGGACTCTAAGCCTGGTACAGTATACATGGGAAACTTTCCTGCATGAGAAAACATTCAGGGAATGACCATGTTTCCCACAATTAAATGTGATTATAATATATTGTAGTGCTAGAACTAGATTTCACAATAAATTATTTGAAAACTATTTACAGATAAAAAAATTATTATAATAAAACTTTTATAATGAACAAATGTATACAATGTGCTTGTGAAAGTGAAAAGTTAAATGAATTCTAACTGTGACAATGATGGATGTGTGGTGCAAGAAAGTCTTTTTTTACCAACCACTTGTCATGTTTCATAAAATGTATAAACACTAGAAAATATATATAATTTATGAGGTATTAAGCTGTGTTTAATATTCATATTATTTTCCTTAATCATTCATAATAAAAAATACTCCGACTAACAGTCACTACGTACTTTAAGTGACCACTACTTCAGTTTTCTTCACTACTGTACATTTAATCAACACCACTCCGAATCAAATTTTGTCAACTTCGATACCTAGTCAAGATCTACATTTACAAATTTCACATTAAAAGAAATTTCAACTCTCATCTCAATCAACAGTTTTTACAAGTACCCCCAGGGTGGTCCAATTAAAGTGAACCAATTTTAGGTTGGTAACATGGGTCTGGGTTTGAGTGGGAAGAGGAAGCGGGGTGGCAGTTGGTGGCGCATGGCCTTGGATTCAATGCACAATGGCTCGTGGGCCGATGTAGCAGCATGTGTTTGCAGTGGAACAGTTTGTACAAACCAGCTCCCTAGTTGAAGCTCAACGGGAATTTAGGCAGCTGGGGGCCAGCGCCATCATGCAAGACAATTTGTGTGTGGGTAAATCCGTGGAGTGTAAGTGGATCAGTTCAGAATAAACCACACCAACGTTCAAAAACAGCCAGAACACCTGAAAATGTGGAGCATGTGAGAGCTGCCTTAGTGAAGAGCCTGCGCCATTCAGTGCGGAGACACGCCCGTATGCTGCAATTGTCTCAAGGTAGCCTGTCGAGCATTTTGCATCTTGACCTCCAATTCCACCCATACAAAATTCAGTTAGTGCAAGAACTAAGCCAACATGACAAAAAAGTCCAATTGCAGTGTTGTCAGGATTTAATGGACAGCAAAATCTAAATTTTGTTAACTCATCCCTTTCATGAATTTTTATTTCATTTTCAACATGGTTTACTTTAATTGGACCACCCTGTATTTTCAAGAACCTGACATGAAATACAACACATGTATACGTACTGTGCAGTACAGGCAGCCCTTGAGATATAGAAGAGTTCAGTCCTCAAAAGTAGTCCAGATTTCCTAACTTATTCTTACGTAGATTTCAATTACTGTAAATAATTGGAGATGTGTTCCCTCGGGCAACCCCCCCCCCCCCCCCCCCCAAAAAAAAAAAAAAATATATATATATATATATATTAAAAAAAATATATATTGACAATATATACTAAAAACACACCAGACTCTTTAAATCCACAATTAAAAATAACACCAAACATTATGGACAGTACTACTGTACTTACATTGAAAAACAATATTTGTTAAAACTACTGTATAGGAAGTCCTCGTTCATTGTAAAGGTAATGAGCTTGAAAACCCTTGTGATGCGTGAAATTAATACCGATGTGTGAAAAAAATTTTCCCATAAGAAACAGTATACAGGTAAAGGTGGGATCTATTTCTGGCTGTGAATTTTGAGGGTCCATGTACTGAATTTTTATACAGAAACACTTAAATATACAGATAGAAAACATGAAATACAATATAAAATACAATTAACAGTTTTGTTCATGTGGGTCGTCTCTGGCATCTACAAGGATTATCACCCTGCCGCTGCCACCACCAAGAATAGTGTACGTTGTGGTAATGAGCGACTCAATGAGAGCTCTCCCTCACAAGGCTGCCCATCACCTTGTAGTAATGAGCAACTCGATGAGAGCTCTCCCTCACAAGGCCGCCCATCACCTTGTAGTAATGAGCGACTCAATGAGAGCTCTCCCTCACAAGGCCGCCCATCACCTTATAGTAATGAGCGACTCAATGAGAGCTCTCCCTCACAAGGCCGCCCATCACCTTGTGGTAATGAGCGACTCAATGAGAGCTCTCCATCACAAGGCTGCCCATCACCTATAAGGTTCTATGAGATGCTTATCTCCTGAAAGTATATAATATACAGGAATTTGCAATAACTAAGGACTATTTGTACTAGTAACGAGGCCAAACTACCTGTACTAGTAACGAGGCCAAATTACCTGTACTAGTAACGAGGCCAAAGTACCTGCACTAGTAATGAGGCCAAAGTACCTGTACTGGTAATGAGACCAAACTACCTGTACTAGTAACGAGGCCAAAGTACCTGTATTAGTAACGAGGCCAATTTGTGAAAACAATCCAAAAAAGCTAAACAAAGAATTGCCTGAGTCTGTCCCCCTAATACTTCGTAAAAAGTAGTGACATATTTGTAAGGTCATTAAATGTTAAACAGTTTGTTTATTAGACCGTGAAAACAGTTTACTGTAGTGAAAACTGTTCTTACAGTACAAGCAATTGTTAAGCGTGGCTGTGCAGGTGCAGCACCAGCCATCCATCAGCCAAGATAGCTATTAATACTGTGTTATCTTAGTCTATACAGTAAATCCTCTGATTTACATAGTTATTTTTTATGTCGTTTCACTTAACAACTGCATCATTTAAAATTTACGTAACCTTTTTAATTAAAAATTCATGTTCCGCTGTCACTACAGGTGCTTAGATCAGTGTCGCACAAAAACACAAAGCACCCACCATATATAAATGGGAAAATAGAGGAGTCTAATTTATCTAATGTGGTATTTTCTAGGAACACATCCGTCATGTAAAAACTGTAGAGGGTTTAATGTATTCTATTAAACACTGAAGGTTGGCAATACTTGTACATTTAGCCCCATTCTCTCTAACTACAGAAAATTCTGGAAGGTTTTACCATTTATGCAAAGGTTTTCTTCCAGATATCCAAACTAGACTACAGTATGTGGATTATGTTAATGTGACTTTCTTTAACTTGAGCTTCCATACCTCAAGGAGTACCTGTAGTACACCTGGTGCACCTCGTAACTAATCGTCTCTAATAGAATGGCTCTTTAAATGAGTAAAAGAATACTATCTGCTTAAATATAATATAATGTTTAATGAAACAATTATTTCCTTAATTGTTTCAGAATTTCAATTGAAGTTGTGCACCTTTTGTAGCTCAGCAAATAAAGAAACAATATACAGTACTGTACATACATAAGAACTGACACACTGTACCTTCACTTACTCACATCAATGCTCATATTACAGGATTTTCATCAAATATCTTTACTAATATAACATCAATTAAAATAATTTTTTCTCTCAAACTACTAAAAACCATATAAAAATATATTGTTCACCAAGGATGACCCTAATTTTCAGTCCCTTTACCTTATTCCTAACCTACAGCCTAATATTTGTCTGCTAATGTAACCTATCTTATTCTGCTTCTTGATCATGTGTCTGAAACCCAGCATCTACAGTGTTCCTTTTTTTGGGAGTGGAACAAGAGGGGGAAATAGATTCACACAAATTAGATGCAGACTTTTGAGAGGACGATGGAGGAGGGGTACGACGTGCAGGAGACATGCTGGGCTTGTCCGTCTGATTAACTAGAAGATGTGGTGGCATGGGTAGCTCCTCATCTGTGGGGAGGAGTCCAATAAGTTAAGGACTAAGGTTTGTAGCATTCCAATATACTGAAAGGCTCTTACAATATGCATAAGTTACACATTTAGAAGTTTTAAAGGTAATGCTGGGTGTCATATGTTGTTGCAGCATATAAATTCAGTGCTGAAGATTTTTTTCTTTGTTCTTCAGCACCCAACCTGATGGATCAGGTTACAGTCCTGTAACCCCTCTATTACTGTACACCTGATCACAAATGAGATCTAGAATAGTGATAGGAAAAATTTGTTTGGATCAACATTAGCCTATTCCACTCCATGTATAAAACATTTTATGAATTAGGACTAAATGTTAGTGATGTACAGAAAGAAATACAGTACATTTTTAAATTAAGCAGAATTACAGTCATCTTAATATATCTTCTTGCAAGAGAAGGGAGCCAGTGGCTTGTTTAACCCACACCACCACCCTTTTGTTCATGTTGTGTTCTTCATAGGTCCAATGTTAGTGACATAGTACAGGAAAAAAACAAGAGCACCCATAGAATGCTTATAACGTTAGGTAGGGTCACACTGGACAGCATCCTTCTCACATCCAACCCACGCAGGAAGTGAAACCAGGTCACAGTAGTACAAGACAAACACACTATCACTGCACCAAAAGTACGAAGGCTAATGCAAGCTTGTTTAGCATCAGATACAGCAGTATGGCTTCTATCACCTCTTCCGGCTTTCTGCCCTAACTGAAGGGATCAGTATCAGAGAAGAAGCTGCCAGGCACAGCCATAATGATTTGCTTCCTTACCATCTGTCCTTCCATACAGTGAACATAATACTGTACAATACTACCACCAGACAACCAATGAACTGATAGAAGCTGTCTATGATATATTCATGACAACAAGACAAGGAGAAGGTTCACAAACACCTTCTGAATGATCAATAAGAGGAACTGAGGGTCGAATATCATAAGTGTACAAGGACTTCTGGCCTACTCTGTATAATTCAGGAACTCCAATAAGATCTTGACTAATGTTATAGCTAGTAAACACTATATCATGCTCAAACAGGAAGCAACTAGAACAGATGTAGTTTACCAGATGATTCTGGAGAATCGGTGGGGGACATGCGGCATCCACGAGCCAGATACTGCTCCAACTTGCCACAGGAAGCCAGAATCAACCCAAGGTATGGTGGGGAAGGCTTCAGAGGTCTGTAAGTACAAGACAACTTTGAGTGGAATGTTATATTCTCCACAAGAACTTTAATATAAAAAAACTATGCACCTACAGTATACAGTACACCAACCTTTTTGTTAGTTCTGAATAATTTTACAGTTATGCTCATTACTGGAATTCACTACAGCAAAATCAGTACCTTCTCCAAGAACTAAAACCAGTGAGCAGTAATAATGTCTACCAGTAACACCCAGCACGCTAATACCAGTAGTCTACATGAGCCCAGTGCTGGACATAGGCCTCCTGCATACGCTCTCACAATCTACTACAGTCCTACCTTGAGCCTTTTTTGTCCATTCTTCTAACAACCAAAAATCTTTCCCAGGTTCATAGATACACCTATTAACTCTTATCAATCAGTCTCTCTCCATTAACTTTCATTCCTGGTACAGTGCTCAGAATCTTCCCCAAAACCCTACTGCCACTTCACTATCACCAACTTTTGCACTTAAAATCCCCAATTACTCTCTCTCTCACACTAAAGCTCTTGAAATGACCTTATACTCTTCCAAACGCTTCCACTTGTCATCATTCAACACAATCACCACAACAACTTTTACTCATATTATCTGACAAATTATTTTACTCCTCCCCTCTCCTTTGTTCAGCACCATACAATTCTACATTGAGGAATGAAAGGAAGAACTTACCTGGTGAGGTATTCTGGATGGTACTGACAGGCCACATAGTATGGGTGGTGATCGAGCTCCATGATCTCCATCCGTTCACCCTCCACATCCTGACCCACGAATTTTAGTCCTGCAGACTCAAAATCACAAGCCATCTTAGGATCCACCTCATACCTGTTGAGTGACAAGGTATCATAGGAGAGGAGATCATGGCCAGTTAATCAATGCTGTTTTATCTACAAAGAAGTAAACTTAAAAAAAAGAAATATATATATTTTTCTTTAAAAACAGAAAAGTTAAGACATAATTGTGGTAACAACAAATTCAATTGCAAGAGCTCAATTCTATACCATTTTTTAATCAATTGTTCATTTCATTTTGGAGGATTTTTTAAATCTTATTTCCACTGTAAAAGTCTCATCTCTGCAGCAACATCTGCTTCAAATAATGAGACATGACAGTAAAAGCCTCCTGGAGGAATTGAAATATAATGATTGTGGGTAGGGAGACTGCCTGTTACTGAACTCCTAAATGTCCAGGCACAGTACTCAATATGTGGTCATGTTTATACATTTTGGAGAATTTGTCATATAACTTCTGTTAAATCTTGATGACAGCAAATTTAATAAATGCAATTAAGTCAGATGTTAATGAATGCATCTGTTATTATTATGTTATGGGTGCTTCACCTGCTGGGGGTATTAAGCAACATTCAATAAATCTAGGTTTCAAAAACAGACAACTTTAAAATTTAAACAATATGACAAATGCTTATTAACGTACCTGTGTCGGTGACGCTCTTCAACATAATCTACGTTGCCATAAAGCTGTCGCAGCTTTGAGTCGTGGGTTTTAAATAAGGTTTGTCTTTTCCCTAGTCTCATGGTGCCTCCAAGCTGCCCAGGATTATGTTCTGGCATCTCAATGATAACGTGACGACTACCTTCGGGACATATCTCCTGGCTGTCAGCATCTGACCATCCCAAAACGTTCCTGTGTGCAAATTTACTTTCTGGTCACTATCAAAATTTAATATAAATATAAATAGCATTGTATACTTTTTCTTTCACCAGTTTGGAATTTTTTTAACTAAACTTGTTCAATTAAGGTTTGTAAAGATTTTTTGATGGTTGACATATAAATACAAGATTGATGGATAATGATGTAGTACTCCCAACCAACAATAATAATAATATAATTAACGGTTTCTTGAAAAAGTTCTGCAGCCTGAAAATATACATTGGACATAACTGTAGGAGTGACAGAGATGAACAGTTTACTTTGAGAAGAAAATTTAGTTTCTTGGAGAGGTAATAACAAGTTGTAACAATCATGGATGGTTAAGTATGTGTCCATAATACCCAGACATAAGTTATATATTCTTACCAGCTGCCATTTATGCTAATTTCCACCCTATCATCTCTTAATGCAACAACTAATAAATATTAATGAGTACAGTGGAGTTGTGGTAATTTTCAAAATACAAATTCACATGAATAAATTTGCAGGTAATGCTACACCTTTTTTCTCATTCTGTGGAGTGATTACTACAGATATGGGGATATTAGTACATTACTGTGCAACAACCAGCAGACTCCATCTATAGCCTCCTTGTCACAAAAAGGATGCCACAATTTCATTTAAATCAGTAACATCCTTCTTATGAAGGTTACTTAAAAGTAGTGCGACAACAGACAGTAGTTGTAATAGTCTAAGTAAAAAGATTACCTTGCAAACTCTATAACAGCAGCTTGTAAACCAAGACAAACTCCAAGGAATGGCTTCTTATTCATTCTGGCCCACTTACACACAGCCACCTTCCCTTCCACTCCCCGCTGACCAAATCCTCCGGGAACAATGATTCCACTGACAAAGAGAGAGAAATGACCAGATGTATATTACAGTTTTGTACATTAAATTTTCTGTTAATGATATTAACAACAAATGGATAATGTGTCTTCAAGATGCTAATATAATTAATTAAAGAGCATGTGGTTAAACATACATTACATAACAAACAGTAGAATATTCCTACAACTTTGATCAAGTTACCAAGTAATTTCAATAATAATCTCTATATGTGATGAGAATAGGAATAAAACAATTATCTGTAATACTTCATAAAAATAAGGTGAATTTTCACTAAGGTAAGGAAGCACTCAGGTTGAGAACTTTCAGCAAAATCCTCAGTATTGGGAGGAAGTGAGAAGTTCTTTCCTTAATCTATAATTTTTCTATATGTAAGATGACAATGCTAGAGATAATCCAACACTATTGTACTGTACATCTAATTCATCACAAAGTAAAGATGGTAAGACTTCCTTACTGGCACTTGCAGACATTCTGCCATGACTCGTAATACTTAACAGCCCGAGTATTCTTGGCCTCTTCTTCTAGATCTTCGGCTTCCATGCATTTTAAGTCCAGTTTACGGTTGCAAGCGAGAGCAGCATGTTGCAAAGCTTTGATTACCGATGCATAAGAGTCTTCAAGCTGTGTGTACTTGCCCACAAGAGCAATAGTAACAGTGTTTCGCAGATGCTCATGCCTATGGGAATTAGTAAAAGTGAAAAACAGTAATCCATGATAGTCATGTTAAAGAAACCAAAATGTTCACTTCACCTAGGGAAAAAAATGAAGTTCTCTCAATTTCTAACACTTATTGTTTGGAAGGACATGTTATTTCATGTTAGAAAACTAACGGCATTCTGTATACACCAAAGAAATTTATTTCACACAGAAGAGGTCACGCTCTTAATCTATAACACTCACTTGATAGAAAGGTCACGCCACTTCTTCATGAAATTTCTCGGTCGGTGAGTATCGAGGTTTAAACTCAAGCGATCACTAAGAAGGTGCGACACCTGCTGTTCTTCTAACATAAGTGGGACTTCATAGATGCTTTGAGCATCGTGCAAACAAATTACCTGGAAAATTACACAACTTAATGCAAATTTCCTTTCAAATTGTAAACAATATTCTTATTACAAGATGTATTCACTGGGAAGTCATTTTGTCCTCAAAAATTAGATTCAACAAAATCATTAGTTTCTGATTACTGTTTATGAAACAAAATTATTTCCTTACATGGACATAGAACTTCCCATTCATTATAATTTATGAAGTAATGCATCCATTCTCTTGCCTGCAGAAAGGTTTACTTACCTCACCCAACATCAGATACAGTACTGTAGGTTTTGTAAGTTTACTTGGTGGAATAGCATCTCAAGGACTACTGTACTGTCCTGTACTGTACTTACCAACATGACAAATATCCAATGATAACCTCATGAAAACACTTGTCACATGAAGTATAAACTTATCAGTATTAAATATGAATTCATCCACCGTACTACACTTCTCCGCTATTCGTGAAATATGGTAAACCGTATCAAATACTGTACTGTAAACACATCTCAATACTAGATATTCCCAATAATAGACATCTTCCTGTACGGTAGAATTAGTGGACTCCCCCAGCAGGATCTGGTATTGGGAACTTTGTCTACCAAATAATCACTTGGTGCATTCTGGAACTTGCTAGACAGAGTGTGGCAAGTGACAGTGTTTACAGGATGAAGCTGAACACAGCCTTGGTTAATGTTAAACTGTTTATGTAACAAATCAATATTTCCTTAAGGTACATTTTACAGCCATAAAGCCATTAATATATTCTGCAAATTACTATTTTTAATGCATTCGAACAGCAGGGGCATGAAACTGTTGTATCTTATGAAAGATTTCTTCCAATTTTCTTTTCCCATATTCATTCTGATAACAATGGATGTCATACTTTTTTGTATAAAATTTTCTCTTTTCCAAAAGTTTTGCTGCCAACTGGGGCAGACAGCCATTACTACAAATACTTTAATAAGTTAATGTGGTAGACAATATCTGTCATAAATACATTATTGAACACTTACATAAAGCAATTTGTTGACCTTGTGGTCTATACCTGCTCTGGTGATACATGACAGAAGTTTGATATCTTGTGTTTAACTGACTGGTCGATGGGCATCTCTGAACGACACACAATGAAGTCCGGCGATAATCCTAGTCCACGTAGTTCACGTACGCTGGCCTGAGTAGGTTTAGTCTTGTGTTCACCAGTGGATGATGGCTGAGGCACCAGAGACACATGGACAACACAGAAATTTTCTCGCTGTGGAAAATATTCAAAGGTCTTTAAGCTTTCTGAATGAGAGAATTAATGAATAATGAGAAGAAATTTTTAAGATAGAGAACTGAAATTTAGTTTGAGCGCGTGCACACACACACACACAAAGTGACAGAAACATAAAATGTGGGGGCTTGGCCACATAGGGGCCACCCCTCACTCTCAAATGTGGAGTCCCTTTATAAAATGCAGTGCAGGGCTGTGTTGTTCTACACAGCAACACATCAGCTGATCTAAAACTAAGTCATTAGGCAGTTATGAACACCCTTGAAAAATAATAAAACCTCTACTTCTTATACATAGCCTTAGTACTCATGGCAACAGCCAGCTGCTGAACGAAGTGCTTAAAAGGACAAGGAGTTGGATTTTATTTGTAAAAACAGGCAGAGGCGAGTAGTGAGGTGACACATGTGTCTGATCTGATGGTTTGTAACCGAGGGTCATCAAGACAACCCATCAGTATTTTAGTATAAGTTAATACCACTAAGCCCCATTTTCAAGGCAAGCTGTACACATCACAGGAAACCATTGGAATAAAACAGCCCCTAATTGTGGGCCACTTCCAGTCCTCTGCTACCCCACAGCCAACACTCAACAAACAAACAAGTATTGTCTGGAGACAAATTAGCTTGTTGATTTTATAAAATAATATAAAATATAATAAACAAGGTGTGACTAAACTATGACTTGGACATAAAAGCTACTATATATAAATTTGTCAATACAGTACTGTACCTTACAAGGTTCAGCATAAGTTCTTCAGCACTTACACACAAGCTAAATGTATTAATTATTAAACTAATCTGAGACCTTGTTATGCCAAGCATTGTTAACATCCATATCAATATGTTTGAATTACAGTACTAAGCTCACAACTCCTGGGAAGAGAACATGGACACAAGTTACATTCCTATGTCCCCTTCCAAGGATGGAGGAGAGGAGGCAAATATATGTACTGTACTGTATACTGAAACCATATGACAGTTTATTTACCTTCACTCTAAACTGAAACTGCCTGAAGGCCTCTACGAACGGCATGCCCTCAATATCTCCGATGGTGCCTCCCAATTCTATGATGCACACTTCTGGGTCTGCCAAGTCTCCATCAACAGGACGCTGTGCCACTGATTCCACCCACTCTTGAATGGCATCAGTGATGTGAGGCACAACCTAAAAGGATCAACATGGCATTTTATAAGTTGTTATAAACACATTTAGGGGTTTTTTTTTGTGATGCTACCTTCATTTTTCCAACCAAATTGGTCATTAACAAAAGCTAAAACCAGGCCCTGCAGATTTACACTCCCTGGTTACCCGGAATAGGGGCCAAATAGGCGATTTTTCATGACCATTGCCGAGCATTTGCCCAGCAGACAAGTTGGGCAGGTGATGCATGACTCCCAACTCCCTGTTCTGTAAATGTTTAACCAGTGAGGTCCATCAACCAGCAAGGTGATGGGAGTGGGCTGTGTATGTGTGGGCTTGACCCGACGCCATATTTTGACATCACAGTCGAGCTGATCCCTGACCTACTAAGAAAGTCCATTTTACACACCTGTACAGTTTTTCCAAGATAATCTCCCCGTCTCTCCTTGTTGATGACAGACTGGTAAATCTTGCCAGTAGTAATGTTGTTATCCCGGTGTAAAGTAACATCCAGGAATCTCTCGTAGTTGCCCAGGTCAAGATCCACTTCTCCTCCATCATCCAACACAAACACTTCACCTGCACATAAATTAACATACTATATAATATCATACTATATAATAAAAGCTTCACACACACACCAAGGCTACAGCTTTCAGTACAATATATCTAGACAATCTTTCTTCTCAAACCATAACATTATGTAAAATATAAAGTAACAGTTGAATTGTGTGTAAAACATTGCCCTTTAATACAGCGTATAGTATTGCACTGTACATACTGTTTTCTACAGCTTAAAGGTTTTCAATTTTTCTGCACAAACCAATTTTTTATTAACCTGAAATGATCTTTCACTAATGATCACAGTTAAAGAAGTCATATGTACAGATAATGTCTATGTAAGAGTTAAGGCACAAATGTCAACATATGGGGGAACCTGCCCAATGCATCACTTTTTAAATGCTGAACAAGATGACATCACTGTGGAATGCCGCATACATCTCCAAATATTCCATTATTTTACAAACCCCCAAAATATTTCAAAGATCAGTTACAGTAAAGAAGAGGCAGCAAGTATAAGTGCAAATTTCATATCATAACTAATGTTTACATATAAAAAAAATAAAATAAGGAAGGTATGAGGAAGATGGCAGGATCTCCAACCCAAAAACTAGTAAACTCTGTAGTTACACTAGTATTCTCTAAATGCAGTAATATGAAAAAATACCATGCTCATATGGGGAGAAGGTTCCAGCATCAATGTTAATGTAAGGGTCAATTTTGATGGAGGTCACTCGTAAGCCACAGTGCTTCAGGATGGTACCAACGCTGGATGCAATGACACCCTTCCCGATGCCGGATATCACTCCTCCCGTCACCAAGATGTACTTCATGTTGAAAATATTACTCTAAAAAAAAAAAATATATATATATATATATATATACTTTATACTGTATATACTGCAGTACATAAGACTAACCATAGATAATATATACTGTAGAGTACAGTACAATGACTGTCCATTAGTGTGGATACTGTATACTAAGCCTTTTATACACAAGGAGGCAGCACTGTACTGTACTTGGCCATCTTCACTTCCCCAACTTGATGGAATGGGAATGCCAAGGGATGAAAGTATCGACACTTAGGACAGATGACTAGTGTTGTAGCCACACTCTTACACCACACTACAGTATATGTATGCACAATTAAAAGAAAATTAGTCTGTTGAGAATAGCATAGACAGAGTAATGCAGAGTCATTACTGAGAACTTTTAGCAAAAATTGAGGATTGATCCTGAAATCCTACTTTCTAATTGATTATTATGCCAGGCAGTTGTCCTGCACCTCCCCCCCCACACATTAATACATTTCATTTATGGTTAACTTGAAGCACAATAAGATGTCATAACACACTTCATAATACTGTACAGTACTGTATGTCCTTCCTGGTTACTATACAGAGCAGTACATTACTGTATATCTAACTGTTACAAGTTCTTATAATACTGCATTCATTAAATCACCATTTACTGTACAATGAAGTATTATCACACATCATTTATGAGTTTAAGAAATCTTTGGTTACACATCTCTACTAAGTGATTTAGCTATACATAGTATTCTTTTCCTACATTGGTTAGTCCTAAACACATTCTCCCCACCCAGCCTCAGCACCAAGGATGAGATGAGAAATCCCCCTCCCTCCACACCACCAGCCTGAGTCCCTTCCAGTTTTAAAACCCAAGTGAACCCCTACATCAGCCTTCATCATTTAAGTTATTATTCAAACCTAAAACATTATATAATCAAACTCAATAAACAATTCACCAGGAACCAATATAAAGAAATGTGTTTTGCCAACAAAAAGTTGCTGCTCACATACTGCAGTGCTCAGTGCAGGAGTACAACACATACCAAACAGGTTCTCATCCCCTCAGGATACAGATGTAGGTAACTGACCTTTATTTTTAACTCTCTCATGCATAAAAGAACATTTTGCACACAACTGGATTTTTGTTTCTCATAACAGATTATCTTCAGTAATCTTAACAGTTTTATTCATGTTATAAATTTGTTTCCCAAGTTGCTAAGATTTATCTCGTTATGAGTAACGTGCAGGTAAAAGATATCTTTTCTCTTACTAATAACTGTTATGGCAACTCAGGACATAACCCATACCCTCAAGGCCACCTAACACAAGGGTGTTGGGGGAAGTGGCCAGACTCAAGGCTACATTTTATGACAATGTACAGTCACTCATAAAAGAAATGGACCCCTGGGCGAGAGCTCTTGTGATTGGTAACAGTTCAGTTCTAGTAACAGTGTACCTGACGTAAGGGGTGTGGTGTGTGTGTGAGGGGGGGGGGGGGGGGAATCACTGCCTTCTGCATGAACCACTGCCTCGGGTCATGTCTTGTTTCATGAACAACTAAACAAGGTGAATACAATACCATAATTATGTTAACTTTACGTTTTCTGATAATTTCGGGCCTATCAACACCTCCCTTAGCCCCATGTGCTCGCTGTTGGAGTCTTCCTTTAAGTTTGTTCATTCTGCAATAAATATCGAACAAATATTTAGCTATTTTCCGACATATTTGTCTGTATACGACCACGCAGGTCTATAATGCGACTGAACTTACATGAATAACATACAGGGTATCTTTACCACACGATGTTTGAAACCATATTGCCCCAATGGACATTCCTGCCCTCCCCAACGACAAGAAGAGGCCTCTTCTCGACAATCATTCAAACCATGGTCGAATAAATATATGAAAAAAAACTTTTTTTTCCAGAATAAGTTTAGTTTGGATATAAAGTGTAGGTATAATGAGATGAATAAGTTTAATTTATTGAAGATATTAGGGTCTTAGAATATAATGAGCAAAGGTAACATAATTATGGTGTCGTATTCACCTCGTATTAGTTGTTCAAGAAACGAGAAGACATGACCCGAGGCAGTGATCCACCTCCTCCACACCCCTACATCAGGTACACTGTTACCAGAACTGAACTGCTTCCAGTTACAAGACCTCTCACCGGGGGGGGGGGGGGGGGGGGGGCGTGTTTCTATTGTGAGTGACACCTAATTGTGATCATGGCCTTGCAATGTATTAGCTACACATGTAAAGCTACAGTATGTAAAATATATTAGCAGCTCTCATGCCAAGGTGTCTATTCAAATTAAGTCATATCAAGATAATGTATATCCAGCTGGGTCTCAGGCTTGGCATATACAGTAGTGTACAGTATACCTTCACAAGTAATTATCAAAATCAAACCATCAACAAACTTCTTGCAGATTCACATGAAAAAGGATATCTCTCAACAACCCTATTTTCCAACACAAACATTACAATGTCTTGCACTGACACACACACACACACACGGCAGACAGGTACACATGGCTGACACATGGCAAGGTTACAAGGCAATTTACACAAACTAAAATAGGTGCTACTATAGTATGCGGTCTACCGAGAGATTTACGCTGTAGCATCTATTAACCCAACCTAACCTAATATATCTTAACCTAGGTTAAGTTAGGTTAGGTTAACGGATGCTACAGTGTAAATATCCTAGTAGACATAACTCCAGCTCATTAGACCACATACTATAGTGGCACCCTAAAATATAAGACAATTACTGTGGTCAAAGGAACTGGCCTACACCTTCCCTTCTTTGACTGTTTATAGAGCAAATTGTTACTCTGAACACATCCAGAGGGCCTTCCACTACCACAAAATAAGAAATTATTTAAAGCTGTGCTCTACCACTCTGTCAGAAACTTTAATCAGAAGTATATTCAATTTGATTCAAAGTAACTGAATGATTAAAGTATATGGAGTGTTTGTATAGCCAGGTATCCCTAATAAAAATAGTTTGGATTGAAAGAAAAATTGTTTTAGCTGACCATTCACCCAAGCTGCCCTTCAAGACAGGAATTTACTATACCAAAATATTAGTTAGGTAAGGTTGTAAAATCTTACATTAAATAACTTATGTGGCTATGTAAGCTCTGCCTGAAGTACAGCAGTAACAGTTGGCCTGCTCTCCCCCACACACTATACTGTACAATATTAAAAATGAAACGCCAAAATAAAATGCCAATTCAAGTGAATTCAGAAATATTTAGTATTACAGTACAGTATACAACATTGTACTGCACTTTATGAAATGCACAACTAATGATAAAGTAGAATGATTTTCTTTGGTGTTGTGGTATTTTACTTTTGGTTATCCAGGGAATATTAGGAATTTAACTATTGGAATCAGCAGTTAAGACATTTCTAAAACTTGTGAGGGAAAAGTCAGAAGAAAAGTGTATTAGAATTGTCTAAACTATTGATTCCACTAGTTAAATTGCTAATATTCCCTGGATGGCCAAAAGTAAACATTATCTAGTCTTTAATGATTTATTACCTATAAAATAACATAAATTAAGCATAGGAACTTATTCCTTACTCCTGAGGCCATGGCACCATACACCAGAGACTTTCATAGGAAGAACCTGCCGAGTAGTTCCAGTATATCAGTGGTTGTTTCTTGTTAGATGTTTCGTCTTTAATAAAACAAGACACACTGTAAGGTGCTGTAGTTTGGTTTATCAATGTAACCAAGAGTAAGGAGTCCAAACGACCACTTGCGGCCCTGTCACTTAACTCACTCGGTTTTCCCCGTTTCCTAAATGAGTCTACAATCTACACATTAAAACACATATATACAAGAAATTCCCCAAAGGTAAAATAAGACAATGATCTTGGTGTGACTCACAAGACCTGGTCAACCATTGTGTGGTGACCTCTACTCCGTCACACACACGGGTCAACTGGCACACCTCCCAGTCTCTATACTTACCGGACAGTTAAATAAAGATGATGAAGTGTAGGAGAGCCTGGTGGCGTGGCTGTGATGCAGGGGAGAGAGTAGTGACCATAAGGTGGAGACACTGAGCCGCCACAACCAAACAGCTGCACATGCGCCGCCCCCACACTAACTCGCCTCACCTCACACCCACCTAACATAATTATTAACAAATTCCTTATATCTCTTAAAACAATCAATTTAAGTCATTTTTAATTAAAATTATTTGAATATAATTAAGTTTTATATGCCATATATTGTATCTGATATAAAATTGTGTTGTTATATTGTGGTCGGCGGAACAGATTATGGAGTGTTTTAATCTTAAACGATAACTAAGTCATATCCAGGACATATTATGATATTTAGAAAGTAAAAAAAAACTATTAAACTCCTGTCATTTTGGATGTTTTATTACTAATTGTCTCAAAGTTTAAAAAAATAAATATGGAAATCATGAAACAGTAAGATATTATACCTCAGGGAAACAGTTAACGTACCTTCATCCTCTTGGCCGCTGATCGGCTCGTTAGCCGCTTGGGAGTCTTATCATTACCGCTGTATCTCTTCAATAATTTTCGGACAAATTTTACCCTCATCATTTTTTCTGTCGTTTCAAATCAGTTTTATTAAACAAATATTAATGGCGATGAGCTGTAGTCACATATAGTACTGCAGGGGCTGATCCACCAGGGCGGGGGTTCGGGTCCAAAGGGTCCCCCCTTTTCATCAGAAAATTCCAATACCTTTTCTTTAATGTAATATTGTACTCAGGCATTTTTGTACAGTAAAAAATAATTACTCTCAACCTCAGAATACTGTATCTCCTTATATCATGTGCACATGGATTCAAAATGGCCTCAAAATGTTCTGTAATATTTCAAGTCATTATCACTCCAAATTACACACACACACACACACACATATGTATATATTATCTTTTTTTTTCTTTGCAATTTGGAGTGATAATGACTTATACAAGATTTTAGAACAACGGCTTTGGGCAGCAAGTTAATTTGTTTCTCCCATAATTATCACACCAAGGAATTCATTGTGTTGACTTGGATAACCTGTGAGTAAGACTGTCACCTGCTGACTTGGCTACCACTTTAAATCGTTACCAACTTCTTGCTCCGAGAAACAAGAACTTATGAAAGGGATGAGGTTTAATGCTGGATCTTTATGTAACCACAAAAGTAAGAAGAATAAAGAAACACAAAGAGAAAGGCAGAAAAGGGAAGAAAGTAGGGGGAGGAGACAAAGAAAATGGGGTAAGGGAAGTAGGTAAAGGAGATTACTGAGATAAAGAAACTAGAAGGAAGAAAATAGAGGAGAGGAGAGTAGGAAAGCAAAGAGAAGTAAGGTAGAAAAGCATAGGATTAAGGAGGAGAGAATGGATGTAGGGAACGGAAAGCAGGAAAGTATGGACATGAATGCAGGGAAGAAAACAGGAAAGCAGGGAAGAAGGAAAATGCAAGGAAAAAATTATTTGATGATTTTATTACAATCACATTACACTGCTTTCACAGATAGATTTTAGAGAGCAATTCTCCCCCCCCCCCCCCTTGTATTGGTAATAATACATCACATATTAAAACATTTTAATTTAAAGCCTCCGAAAGTTATTGAATTTTTTTATTTTCATACACTATTCTTGTAAACAAAAAGAATCATACAAAATTAATGATACAGAATAAGTATATAGGAGCTTTGGGTGATAATAACAGACAATTAAAAGCACTGGATAAGTTGAAGAAGTCATATGCATTCAAAATTTCCATATTGGTTACTCATGAAACTCGTAAACATAAAATACAAGTTAGAATCCAATCTGCAAAGCATTCTTCACCCATGTTCTCTGTTTTGAGTGCAAGTACAGTATATAAAAAATTCATGTGTACAAAGGAAGGTTCAATAATTTTATGAGAAACATTCCCAAAGTGCTTTTACTGGACAGGCATGGAAGTGTGGGTCAGAAACTTGGTGATTCACTGTCAAATGGAAGTTGGGAAAAGATGAGAGTACTTAAAAAGGATAAGTAAAAATGGCTAAAATCTGGCAAATATGTACAACTTTGGAGAGAGATTTTAACCGGAGATGTAAAATTATATAAAATAAATAAGACAAATATTTTAGTATTATGGTGACAGTTCACTATAGTAACAGCTGTTTACTAATACATACAGCATTATTTGACAAAAACTCTTCTAAAGGAAGGAAGTTCTCACTTTTAAAATGCTCAAATTTATCAGTTAATTATAATTTTCTATCAGTGAAATTTACACAGAATTCATTAGCTGAACTGAGAGATGAATTAAACCATCTACCAAGCTTCCTGCCAAGGGTCATCTTGTTTGTTATACCAGACAACACAAACCAAACCTCTCAACCTAACAGTGTTAACTTATTGTTTTGTGTTTGGTGGCATCATTTATTTATTTACTTACTCTTTTTGTCAAATATAGTAGTGGTTGCCTGAGCACACATCATAGTAATCAGTGACTACTAAAGTCACTTTAATGTGATACCTTTATACTTGTAGCTGCAATACTTTGAGAAACTAAAATGAACTAAAGAAAGATGATAACGAATGAGAAAGAGTATAAAAGATATACTGTACCTTCACTATAGAAGTGTTTTAGATAATATGTATGTAATGTACAGTACCTTTGTAGGTCTGTCTGAACAAAATTTGAGATAATAATGTACAGTACAGCATCCCTCCAGTATGAAAGGGTTCAATTCCTGAAAAACATCTGAATATAAAAATTGTATAAACTGATTGCAATGCTCCTATGAAGTCCCATTATATAACAGGAGATATGTTCCCATATAAAATCTGCCCCAACATTTATAATGACAAGGGTGGATCTGGGGGGTGAGGTTCCTGGGGGACCAGAACTCCCCTTTCCACCAGAAAATTCCAATACTTTTTCTTAAATGCAGTACTGTATTGTACTCAGGCATTTTTGTATTGTAAAAAGTATTTACTACTGACTTCAAAATATCTCCTAATATGAAGTGTGCATGGCTGCAAAATGGCCCCATAATGTCCATGATATTGGTCAGATTTCAAAAAAAAATTCTGGGGGGGCTTACAGTGGCCCCCAAAACCCCCAGTTGGGTGGGCTCGCTGTACTCGCCATGTTCCCCCACCCACAACTTCTTGGACCCCCCTCCCTTTTGATATTCCTGGATCTGCCTCTGAATGGCATAATATAACCTACAACACTTGTAGGCACATACTGTACTAGATAATGAGAAACAAGATTTATATTATAAACTATTGTCATAATAAAATGGCCACAAATTTATTTAATGAAAATTAAAAAGATATACGTACAGTAATTTGTGATTTTACCTACAAAATAAACATGTACAGTACAGCTTAATTTGTCTTCCATATCAGAAAACAATGTTGGAGAATGTAAACATGGATGCTCCCACAGGAGAGATCTGAGGGTCAGCTTCTGGTTACTGTACTGTACTAGTACATTAAGACATGACAATAACAATATGTTTTTACAGTAGTTAATTTTAGTTTGTCTATATGTTATAGAAAAAAGATTATTTTGTGTTCAGTAAAATACTTAAGGTTACCCAAGATGTAAATTTTAGTTCATTTATCAAAATTTGTTCCTTAATTTGCTCAATTTGCAAAGTTTTGTTTGAGTCTACAATAATTGAGGGATGCCTGTTTATGTCTGAGTGTGAGTGTGAGTGAGTGTGTGTGTGTGTGTGTGTGTGTGTGTGTGTGTGTGTATTGTATTTAATTAAGACAGAACAAAGGGAATAATCCTGTTTTGTAATGATCACCGCTAACTGAGTACGTATACCAATATGTATAACAAGGTTGAAAGGTGAAATGTCAAAGGATATTTTCATTAAGTAGGAAAATTGTGGAGAAAAAGAACTCTCATCATTTCGTCACAGTAATCTGTTCAAGCGTGAAGTTGTGAATGTGCAATGACCAATATCAACATTTCCCAAAATGTTTAAATTTACAATACAAAGTACAACAATGACAATCCTATTTTTAATTGAGTGAGAACATGATTATTACAAAATAACCTGAATATGAAAAATAATACATAAATATCCCCTTTTCCCACTGCATAAAACTATAAAATGCTGCATTACGTCTGCCTTGAAAAAAATAATCCAGCAGGCACTCCCCCATTCAGACATCAAAGCATAAAACTCTCACATTTACTCCTCTGAAACACTCAGCCCATTCAAAGACAAATATCATTATGCACTCACTTGTATATGAATGATGGTAAATACAATGACTGGGTCACATTTAAGAACATGGCTAGACTGAGTATAGTCCAAGATGGGAGTCAGTATTTATTACCATAAGTTGTTGATCACTTCACTGCCAGTGAGAACTTAACACTTGTTTCATCAATTAAATGCACAAAAAACTATTAATGAGCTATAAATAAATAAAGACATAAATACATAAAATTCTCCCATTATAATCAGACATAACAGAGCCAAATTCTCCCATAATCAGACACTGTAGCCAAATTCTCCCATAGTCAGACATAATGTAGCCAAATTCCAAAACATGACACTTTATGATATTACTACAGTATTCAGTTGTAGACAGCAACCAACTCATAAATGAAACACTTTGCTTACTAGTACCAAATTCCTCTGCAGTAATTCCTAAATATTCATCATAACCTCAATAATCCTGAACCAGTTTACCTTCATGTATGTATCAAAGAGACAAGTAATGAATAATTAGGAAGTCTAAAAGTGAATGAGCACCTAACACTTTTAGTTGGGATACAAAAGTAAAAACAAAAGCAAGTTAAATCCACATGGTATATGAATCCTCTGGCTTAATGGGCACTTCAGTATTTCAAACATGGTGCATTAATGTTTTTGAACCAATGTGTTTGTGTGTAGAGAGGACTTACTCCATCTGTGAGCCAAGAAATCAGTATCATATCACTTCTAACCCTAACCCATCTGAATTTTGTTGTGTATTTAATAATTTAGGGTTGAGAGGTGGTACAACATTAATTTGTGCCCCTAGAGAGCCTCTTTACACTCACTCACACGACTCAAAGAAACAGTACCACTTTACCTGTGAACCCATAAGGTGATCCCTTACACAAAATGCTTCTATGCTGAACTAACATTTGTTTGTTAAGGAATGCAAGCTGTTTATTCTTTATTAACAATTACGCTCCTCTCAGGAACAATTCAACTAAATTTCAGCACCTGGAAGATTTATTTAAGACACTGTGTCCTTTCTCCCAGGAGTCATGACCCAATGGAAGGCCAGCAGTACTGTATCACTTACAGTAAATGCATACACCCGATTATCCTATGAATCTATTGTTGTGAAAATTAATTGGTAACAATATGCATACAGTATATCATACTTTAAAGTACTGTATCTATGCAAGATCACTGGCCAAAAGTTCACAGGAGTTAAAAAATGAAGGTAAACTTTTGTGCCAATACTTGTGGCCAATACACTTCACTTAAGCTATTTAAAAAATAAATTTATATTTTAATTATCATTAATATTTCACAAATTTTGACAATAACTTGGGCAAGATTTAAAATTTAATGGGAGAAAATACCAGAATAATAAAAAATGACTACAGGATACTTTTACTTTGAACACAGCAGGTATAGTACAGTATAAGCTTCTCTGTTTGATAACCACAATAATATAGCTTTTGTAGATAAACTTTAGTTTTAATAAACATTTGAGTCATTAAGATGGCAATGATAAGCTGAGATAAAATAAAGAGGGTTTTGACTTTACATATGGTATTAATAATAAAAAGAGTGTAAAAAAGCTTTACATATGGCTACCATCAACACATTATACATAGCAATATATTCCTATATTTTCAAACAATCTTTTCATCAAATTTCATTTTACATTGCAACTGTTTGCTATAACTGATGCATTAAACTCAACTCTTAATAGCTTATAGACTAAGCATCTGCAAGGAAGTAATGGAGTCTGGCTAGTACATACTTACTTACATCACATTTGCAGTTTTTATTACCATAAGAGATGCCCCCATGAAGACCTGCAGGCAATGAGATCAATGGTACCGACAAAGTACACAACTTAAGATTACCTCTGTATTCAAGAACACCATACTGTATTAACAGGTGAATGTACACATTATACAAACTAAAAAAAAAATAAAATCAAAGACACTACACACTTGTTGATCCTGATGACAGCTTCATCCCACAAGTTTCATCATAAACAATTACAAAATTATAATTGATAGAACTAATTGGTGCATTTAATGCATTCACTTGTCATATAAAGTTTGTATTACACATTTTCATAAATACTATAATTAAGGCCATGGCTTTCATTCCAAAGGAGTTCACATTTTCCATCAACATATTGTCAGATAAGCTTGAGCTTTGCTGGCCAGTAAAATGTTTGCACTGCTGACAGCAACACCCCCTGCACGTCAAGCAACTGCCCGTGTGGCCATAATACACGCAAAACTTTCGTGCAAGTTCAATCAAATTTATGGCTGTGGTGTTGACCATCACATAGCAGCATCTTACTACACTATCATGTACAGCACTGCCAAGTCATTACAAAGAACCAAGCTAAATTGGATGCCTAATCTTCACTTCTTTGCTGGATATCGAAAGGTCCCGTCCCTGCCAGCTGATCCTCTACGTATCACCCCTCCAGATACTGGGGGACTGACACTGCAAACAAACCATTTAATGTTAATTATAAATTGTTACAAAATAAAAGTAAAACTATACGGTACAATAATGCCATTTACAAGCAGGTTATTATTAAGTTATTTAAAATCAGCACAGTAATGCAAATATATTTCAATTTGTACAGCTGTACACTAAATGATGATGTCAAGTACAGAGCTAATACAGGCAAACATTTTAATGAATAATTGTTAATTATCTCATAAAAACACAATGCAAGGAATTCCTGTTTAGCAGTCTCACACACACACACACGAAAAAAAATTCAAAATATCTGTAGCTAAGGCAGAAATTCTTCATCAAATTTCATACCACAACAGCGATGATGTAGGCAAAACAAATGAAAATTTTGAAATTGATCGAGTCATAAATCATGTAACTCCAGATCTTTAAGAGATGTGAACCATCAAACTGGCAGTTATAAGCAAGAGGCTTATGAGATATACAACTTCTAAGTATATCATGAGCAGAATCTGATGTTGCTTTAAGATTTGCCTTGAGGTTTGGAATTTCTGAAAATAACTGCACTCTCTCATTCTCAAGTCATTATCTTTCCACATTCACCCGAGAGAAGCCCACCCACTGCATCATCATCAGAAATAAGATAAATTCTGGAAGTAATCTTTTGAGACAAGTATAATACTGTACAGTATTAATCTTTGACCATGTTCACAGGCTGTAAGTACATAGTTTTCCTCACCTGTTGGCCCAAGTTTCAACACATCTATCCGTTGCTCTTGACAGCTCAGGGGTCTGTGCATTAGAAGTCCCAGATCGGTGTACCCTCATGCTCACACGTTGTTCGCTCTCACTTCCTGATCGCAGTCGCCCTACACCTGTACAATGCATAACTTATAAGCATGAATTCATCCAGAAAGTATTAAATCTGTTTAAGCATATATAGATAAAAATCAATCATAAACGTAACATAAAACTTTAAAAGTAAAAAAAAAAAAAGTAAAACTTTAATACAGTAACATAAAATGACCAATGGTTAAGAAAATCTGTTTCCTCTTACCAACCTAATTCTGTTCTCATTTATAGAGGGTTGACCAGGTGCATTAAACCCCATTAATAAGAACACCACAATAAAACAAAACATAAAAATACTGTAAGTAAAGGCACATAGAAAAGTAAAAAGAATTAAATCATATACAGGTATTAACTTACTGTTGAGTGTAAGAATCAGTAAGAATATTAACATATTATTTAAACGCTCCATACAAGTCCATTCTTTATTTCTTTATCCATAAATCATTCATCAACTGTAAACATTCTCTGACAGTACTGTACTGTACACAGTACTTTGTACTGTAATTACAGTAAATCCCAAGATCTTGGCAGATCAATGACTTCCTACCTTTCTCACGCTGTTAAATTCTATATACTGTACAGTATCTTACCTTTCAAGGTCCTTTTTCCCCAAATTCATAATCTAACATCTCATACTTTTAACATGTTTACATTATCTCAGTACTGTATCTTCCTAATACCCTCCTCATAACACACGCCTTCCCCACATCCAATGTTCACCCAGTTCATGCAGCCAGATCTATAGTACTGCATACGTACTGTGTATATTCACTGCCATTAATTTAAAATTTACATAAAAGAACCTTCAAGGCTTAATCTTTCCACAGTACAGTACAGAAGAGTTCAAGTTTGTATTCCTTTATGTAGGCAACTTGTACATTCCACACTCGGCACTTTCCCAATGATAAAGGTTTGTCAGATACTTTCATTTGCCTACCTGGCAAACATCCATCATACAGTTCCAAAATATCTTTAAATTTATTCATTTGCAAAATCAACTACAGAATGTATGACACAATTTCCGCCTTATCCTTATACAGTACTACTGTGAACAAGTTTAATTTTAACATTCACAGGTGTCATTAAAATATCAATATTTTCCCACAAATTGACTGCCTTGTAACATATGTACAGTAACATTATAGGATTTCAATAAATTTTTCATGTGGTTTAACAAAGCCCTGAGTTATATATCAACAAATATGATAGGATGGCTTACTTCCTTTTCATTTGATCAAATAATAATTTAAAATAACCATTGCTATTGTCCACTTACCGAGTACAGTAGGTATTTTATGAACTTTTCAGTTATCAAGTCCAATAAATTATCTTTGCTTTTTTTCTCTTCCATATTATCCACTATAGTATATGCACTCTACTCTCTCCCTGCTTTTTGTTAAATTAAACCTAACCAAACTAATGTGACCTGGTTTTACACAAACACTATGGACCAGAGTTTTAATCACCCTCATCCATTAATGGGGGGTCAGGGCCGGCCCCGTGCCTAAGGGGGCCCCGTGCTACAGTAATCTACTCTCGGCTCGTCAAGTACACACAACAACACATTGTAATATATATGTAACACCATATCATTTTACAGTCACTAAAACAAGTGGTATTGTAACTATGTACTTTTCAGAGGTGATCTACACATTTTGTTTGTTACTTGTAGGTTTACATGTATGCAATTTTACATTAAAATGTAGCATAGATCTGTTTGGTTCATGCACTTTTAAAGCGCACATTTTGATTACTTCCATTCTACCATAGAGATATAAAGTCTATAATAAACTTTATTTATATTTCTATGATTCTACAGACCTTGAAGGGGAACCTGGGGCCCACCAAAATTTTTCCCAATTGAGCCCCGCACCTCCCAAGGCCGGCCCTGATGGGGGTCTTTGTGTTTACAACCACTTTTTAAAAAATTTGAGTCACAAAAACTGCACTGCAGCACTTGACAGGGAGATATGGCAGTAAAATTAGCATATAATATGAGAATGTTAATTTTACCACCACACCTCCCTGTCAAGAACTGTAGTGGTGTTCTTTGTTAACCAAATTTTTTAGAAGTCTAGTTGTAAACATGACCCCCATCAATGGAAGAGGGTGATTGAAACTCCGGCATATATCTCTCTACATTCAACACCTCTTATTCCCTTATTAGCTGTACACTACAGTAAAATGTAGCCAAAATGTTCAAGTGATCATTATGAGTAAATTGATCATTAAGTATTACTCTTACTCCTCTTCTACCTGTGTGTTGGCTGGATCTTGGGGTACAGAAACCCTAAAGAGGTGACACTGTTGGAGGAGTAGATAAAGATCAGTGTACAGCATAATATTCTATGTGGAGTAACATTAACTCAACACTAGTGTTTACACAACCTCTCTCTCCTACACTGGTTCACCTTCTTTCATTTTATTTATTAATTTTCTCTAACTGATTCAATTATACTTCTGCTGTAAAAGTGAAAAAAAAAAAAAATAATTAAGAATGTTGCTAAACCAGTTTAAAATGTTTTGGGCAGTTATGGCCTTCAAAGGTTTTCCACTCTATTGTGTGAACTTAACTCGGAAGAACTCTGCCTAACCGGGTGCATATACTGTTCAGTGTACCATCCTCAGGTCAATATGGAACTCATTATACATTATATCTACATACTGTATAGTACAGTATAGTGTTCATGCATCTCTTCGCTGTGGTGGTATCCTAGCCACTATGATATTAATATATCAAAGGAATGCCTATGTCATAATCAGTACGGTACAGATAATCAAACAAGTGGAAAGGGAAAAAAAGGTTCACACAAATAACAGATAAGGTTTTGGTAAGCAATTAAAACTAGGTTACTTCTTGATAAAGGAGTAACTAGGCCCAACTCTACCTTCTTATGGTAGTGCATCCTCTTCAACAGGTAGTACAAGGTTAAACTGAAAAAGGGAGAAGGGGAACTACCCATGGATAGTCTAGTTTTAAAATAAACCTTTTTACATGTAAAGTACCTATAATTTAGATACAGTATTGTTTTCATAGCATAAGAGCTAGATTGTTCGTATTGTTTCACTAATTTTCAACTTTGACTATTAATATGTAACAAAGTTATTGTAAAATATATATTGCATTTAATATTTCTAAAGGAGTTAGAGTGTTGTAAGTTTTGAAGTAGCAAGTAAGGACACCATACATTACAAGTGCAATACTGTATATGGACAACACCTTATTGTACCCAGCTCCTTAAGCGAGGAGTGCACTGACCTCAGTCAGTGAGTGGTATCGACTCCTCAGACACCAAGTACAACACTTAGTTTGGTATCCCAACCAGTAGAGGGAAGAAGAGGACACAGGTAAATTAGAGAAAAGATAATATACCGTAATTAGAAAAGACGAAAACAATGTACAGGAATATATTTTAAATGAAGAAGCTCAGATACTGGAAGTCACACAATTTCATGGATCATAGGATAGACATTTTAGGTCCTGGGTAAACCTGCCATGAGAAGGAGTGCGAGAGATGAGAGAAAACATCTAGAAAGGGATGAATGGTCTGGTATAGTAGAATGTTATAGACTGCATGAGACATAAAGAGAAAACTAATGCTGTAGTAATTCACATACTGCATCACCAAGAATGAAACAATGTGAGGGGTGGGAAACACTGAAGTTTGGAAAGGTTAAGGGGTAAGAGGGAGTGTTTTGCCGAGTCACAGTGGATAAAAAGAGGTTCTCTGAGGTGGTATGAACATGTGGGAGACACTCTACAGAATAGGGTGGTACAGTACAGTATGTGGTGAGCAGGACATAGCTTACATCATGGGGTGGGAGTTGGAGCAATATATCAAGGAGAAAACTGGGGAGGGGGTAAATGGGCTGAAGACAGCAAGGAACAGATAGAGGAACTTCGAGTTTGTTGCCATCCTCGCACAACGTGAGGTGCCAGACAAACTATGAAAAACAATATTGTACTGCATAAAGTTTTGACCACAATTTGTGTGAAGTAGCCAATTAACACACACACTCAACACATACCGACTGTATGTTTTAAGCCAATTTGAAAGGTTTTGAAAGTAAACTCCAAATAAGTCTCCACTCATAAATCTCAAACGTAACACTGAAATTAAATTGTAATAAGATGTAAATGACCATTTGTACACTTATAATAAAAAGTGGAATGCCTGGGAGTATTCTTGAACCTTGGACATGACGCTGAATTTTTCAGTACATTTCTGACGACTGATTCATTAAATTTAACTTTACTGTATTTGTAAAGGTGAACTACCTTCAGTAAATAAGTAAGAAAGAATGTATGAAAATATGACTATTCCAACTACTGATGAATACCTTCTGAGTTTCTGTAACTTCCTTGTTCTTTTACTTCTGAAATGTTCTTTTGATGAGAAAAAATATTACATTCCATCATTTTCTTCTTCTGAATTTGCAGTAAAATTTAAAACCAGTGGATTTTAAACATTTCAGACTAAACACCCACACACATACCATCTTCAACTTCTTGGAAATATATTTCCAATGAAGACTGTACCACACCCTAATCCTCTTCATTCTCTACCACCTCTAAACCAATTTGCTTATTTTCATCTTTCATATTACGTACTGTACTGCTCTGTACTATACTGTGCTGTACTATACAGTACTGTACTGTACTATGCTGTACTATGCAGTACTGTACTGTACAGTACTATACTGTGCTGCACCATACAGTACTGTACTGTACTATACTGTGCTGTACTGTACTATGCTGTACTATACTGCACTGTACTGTACTATACTGTGCTGTACTGTGCTGTGCTGCACTGTACTGTGCTGCACTGTACTGCACTGTGCTGTACTATACTGTATAAGGTATATGGCTCTCTACTGTCCTGACAATAGGTGAGGTGATCACACTCCATAGTCCACATGTCACCACACCACTCAGTCACCATCACCCCAGTGTTTATACAGTAAAGGTACTGTACTTGCATTTATAAAATACATTCTAAATACCATAGAAATACTGTACTTTTTTTTTACCAATCTGAAGGTAACATTTTTTCTATAATTTATTACTGTACAGAATTACAAAAAAATTTAAATTAATATTCATTTGAAAAACTTTGATGAGTAATATATTGGTGTGCAAATTTTACATTTTCCTCTGCCATCAACAATTATCTTTATCATTCCCGTATAAGCATAAATAAAAATAATAAAATAAATCGGAATAATTAAAATTAAATTAAATAAACACGAAGACACCGATACCTCCGCGTGCGTCTGTGCTTTGGGATAACCGAGAAGTGCGGATGCCAGCATACGAGGCAGATACCGTACTGTAATAGGTCCAGCTCTTACGTGTGTTCTCTGCCAGTATAGTACACATGCAATCACGTGTCAGAGAACAAAGAACGTTGAAAATAAAACATTCAATCAAACATGTGAAAACCTTGCAAGGTATAAACACTTGATACTGTACGTACACATATTTCTGTTGTTAGGAAGTGTGTGAAGCATGGTGTTGGGGGACTGCTCCATCACATAGTTAATAGTACAGTCACAACGCGTGTTTTATCAACGCAAATTGGCTATAACGTGATTGATGAATAGAAGAACGATATTTGTAAAACGTGAACGTGTGTTGGCTGTAACGCGATTCCACTCGAATGTTTTAAGTGTACTGTCGCTTGGTGTGGAATTATGCAGTGTTTACGGTTCACGTTCGACATCACGTGTTCAATTGATTCATGTGTTTTGTTTGTGAAGTGTTATTTGATAGGGACTCTACAAATTTCATCCTTTTTTTGCAAATTTAGCTGTTCCCATAAATACTGTATGAAAAATAAATAAAAATAATGTTTCGCAGTGCGGATTAATAGCATTTTACACCCGCGCTCTGTTTCCATCACACGATCAGTTGAAACACGGGGGTTGTTTTGAAGCGTCCTCATTGTAGACAATGACTACAGTGCAGAACGGAGCAGGATTGCAGTTAGTGGTGTTAAATCTTTTTTGGCACCTTATGAACAGCTTCTTTGTGAAAGAAGAAAGACGGCAAAGCAGCAAACATTAGACATCTTTTTTAAGTCCCCCAAGAAGCAGACTGAAGACACTGAACCACAGCCATCCACTTCTGGAATTAGACATTTTTTCTACCATCCCATGCAACCAAAACTGAACCTGATGATGATGATGACAACTCTCAACTCCTGTCTGCATGACTCCTCAACCTTAAAATCACTCTTGTCCCCTATCAAGTTATATTCATATTTTTTCAAGGTAAAGTGTTACATTTACTGTATGATCTCATTATTAGATATGACTAACATTTATTTAGACTGTGCTATCCTTTGTGTTAGGCTAACTCCTATTTTTTTTTAGATTTCAAATAATCTGCACCTAACCCTATTTTCTCCATAAGCCCTGTTATTTCTATTGCGCGAATTTATACAACGCGAGGTTTTACAAGAACACAACTATCGCGTTGTAGCAGAACTGACTGACCCTGTATTTATAGTCTACAGCAACAAATTATTACAGTATACAGCCTGTACTTATTGTTAACCTTGAGCTATACTCAACTGTAGTCATGTCTCACAGGGAATACTCCCCCAAAACCCATCAACCACAACTTTATCATCTACAGGAGAATTCTGCAACATAACCCCTACAGTAGACAAGGGATTATTATATTTTCTTTTACGGTCTACATAACATATGTAGGGAGCAAATTAATAGATTTTCATCAATTCACTGTTGTCCCAACCATTACAAGGAATTCAGCAGAGCAATGATTTTGAGGGTTTCCTTGCATGTATCCTTTGATTACTGTAAGTGATAAAATTCTCAAATTGTTCAACTAATCTTTGCATTGTTTAGTTGTCAACTTGTTTTAAATATTGTTATTTTGTGACCAGTTTGTTAATACTGCATGATTACAAAGAAGGCATCTGTTGTAGAGCAATCAAAATTTATATTCATCTTTATATGTATCATTAAATCCCCTGATACAGCTCTAATTTTGCTTTGGCATCATTAAGAACACAACTTTATCACCGCTCAAGGAAACTCCGAGTTACCATAATTACTTTATGAGAACCAAAATACAATAAACAAATACCAAAGAAATCACACTGACTTACACAACTTAAGCTAAATTGTACAGGTATTTCTATGTACATAATGTATATGTACATAAAATGTAATGGGCATGCTTTTCTGCTTGGGACTTGACGCAACCCCCCATCCTAGTCCAGGGGCACGGGGCTAGTCCCCCCACCTTCTTGAATTCAGTTACTAAAAAGAAACAAAAGCAAATAAACATGAAATGCTTGAATTTGCAAGAAGATAATCAAGAGTGATTGAAAATCTGGTGCATGACAGGAACTCAACCAGTATTTTATGCAAAACCAAGAACAAAGAAACAAATAATGGAAATAAAATAAGGAAAAGTTTAATGAATAAGAGAAAGAAAGTACAGTACAGTATTACTGAGTGATAATATGAGGACATCTGTGACAGAACAAGTAACATGAATCAGTTAATAGTAAACATAAAAAGAAAATAATGAAAATATTTGAGAGATGAATCTTCAAGTGATTCATGAGGATGACAACAGTGAGAGTGACTGAATGAAGGTAAGTAATGAAAGAGTCTATTTTACTCTTAATTTTGGCACCCTGAAGCATGGCAGGAAATAATGAAAAAAAAAAAAAGGAAAAAAAAAAGGTTTCTGAACAAAAGAACACAAAGGAGGACTGCAACAGTGGACAAGATGATAGGTAAAAGAAGACTCAGATTAAAATGGTACTGGTGGCAAGCTGATCAAAGAAAACAAATATGTAAGTGAAAAGAAGTTTCTGGCAATATTAACACATTGAAAACTTTTTTAAATGTCAAACTCAGCAAAAGTTATTTGTGATGTTTCTTGCAGTAACCTGGATACTGCATAAGAGTTGAAAAAACTGTTCTCATACACAAAGGATCTTTTTGAACAAAACTACTGAAAAATTCTATGATCTTGTACTATGAGAATCATCAGCCCCATGCCACTTGTGAGCTACACAGACTGGCGGCCTCAAACCAGGCAATTAATCGATGGTCAGCCAAGGTAGTAAAGTCAGCGCTTGCCCGTGAACACATTAGCATGGATAAATGACTCGAAAAATTAATTTTCTTTGTTTTTAAACCCATCTATCCACTGCTGTCAATCAACAACCCATCTGCTAAATGCATGTTCGCACACATGCATTTTCAGATTAACCAGAAAATTTCCCTTAATCTTTAATTTAACTTTCATTTTAATGAAAATTTTGGTTATACAGTAAGTTTCATAATCCTTTTTACCTATTTTGCATTCATATGCCCTTATGGGCTTTTCCAAAGAGCTAAATTCATCAATATATATTACTGGAACATTCCCTTACTCTTATAGTCTCATACCTACTGTACAGGGTTTACCACTCACAATCAATGCTGACCCTTAATCACCTGGGCAGGAATTTTTTCAAGAGACAGAAACTACCCCAAAACAAAACAATCACATTTAATAGTTTAAAAATTGTACCATCTGGCATCAGGAAACAGCCCAGGAAGACCAGACACGCCAACCACATTGGTTAACCAGTACTGTACCCTGCAACAGTCCCATCCTGCCACATCCAAAGTCTCTCAACTGCCAGTCAATATGCACTGGGACAATCACTGGGTCATCAACTGCATCTCTTCAAGATATAATATTGTTCCTCTCTCTCCATTTTCATTGACAAGATTCCACATCTCTGCAGCTGCCTTTACCATGGTATTCAATTGCCTCCACAATCTTAAACCTTTTGTACATATGCAAGCACACCACTTAATCTCGCCATCTAGTTGCTTCTGTAGGAACTACCTAAGTTGTCTACTTTCCATTGCTCAAATTTGACAAGCTGTACACAGAATTTCCTCTAATAACTGCTCAAACTAAATTTTTCTTAAAACTGATTACTTCCATTCACAGTTTTAAAAGCCACAACACTAAGTAAGGGTATCAGTTCAAGATATTCAGTGTCATTCCTACAGTTTTGAGTATACCTTATTCACACGTTTGTTGCTCAACTTATGCTAATTTTATTTCCAAACACAGTATCCCATCATGACAACTTTAAGATTCAGTACACAACTAGGGTGAAGCCCCGGTTACAACCAGAGCCAAAAATACCCCAAATTAACCAACTCAAGAAGGCTATAATCTCTGAACCAAATATGACACATCTTATTTTTGTACAATACCACCAGTGTACAGTACAACAGATGTCAGGAATATAATTTTTATCAGATTCTAGACATACTCCATTAGCAGGACATCTTTAAGTGAGTGTTGAACCCAAAACAATTTGACAAGTGATGATCCAATGTAGTGAAGAATAAGATGCTGCATTTGGTCTTTGATCCAGAAGAAGAGTTTAACAACAGCAATAATATTAACCTTGCAAAGTTACTGCAGGAGATATAGTGGATCATTAATTAAGAGACCATTTTGTTTCACTCCAGGAAGAATGTTTTTACTTCAGTAGCTTGAGGTATAATGCACTTGTTTCAACCAATCAGTTGAAAGGTTCTTTTCCTACCTTACAAACCATTTCCTTGGGTATTGGGTAGCCAGAATAGAGGAACACTCCCTCTAACTCAATTAAGTGTCATTCTTTCTCTCCAACTATTGTAACAAATGTGTCCTGCTATGATTACAACAAGTCCCCAAGATATCCTTCTCATTTCTGTTATTGCATATTGAAAAATATACTTGTTGATCCAAAAACAAGTTTTCTTGTAAAAATTGACCTAAAGCAGTTGGTTAGCCAAAAACAATATTATATTTACCTAAAATAAGTAATTAAAAAACTGTAAATTAATGCCTATTTTCCATTCAAGAGAGTTTGATAATAGTGTACAGTATATATATCACAGACAGAACTGAATGATGTCTTTAACGGTCACTTTGGTAAATCAAAACAATGTCTAACAATTTTCAGTGGTAATAATGTGAGTAATTCACTGTGCATCAGAGCAACACAATTGTAAAGGCCAACACATAAACAAAATCTTAACTCGAGACTTACCTTCACATATGTAACATATAATTCCCCACTGAGAAGTCACTTTGTCAGGCAAATTGTGCCATCGTTCCAGCTTCTTGATAATCAACATGACTTAAAACTTAATCACTCATAATAAATAAATATATATAGCTCTTGCCCATTCCACAGTAGTGAATCACTGTCAAGAACACCTTTGAAATTAAGTGGTTCTCTGTTTTGAAAAAATCTGAGAATTGTAGTGAAGATAAAAAGTAATTACAACACTATGATGAAAAATGAGAAAGTAAAAGTTGACTGAATCATGACAACAATGGGTGACTGATAAACTTGACAGACTATAATGATAAGGCATAAAATGTCCAGAAATGTGAAATTAAAAGAGGATTAACCTTGACAGCAGATGGAGAAGCTGAAGTTCAGAGGCTGACACACTAGTTGGACTGAGTTATGATATGAACAAGTGATAATACTACACTCCAGCTGAAGAGACAAAAGCATAAGACAATAAAGGTACAGTAAACTGAATAGTACTGAAAAAGTGTTTTTTGATTAGGATGGATGGATGAAGTGAGTGATAATGCTTGGAGAAGTAACAACACAAACAAGATATTGGCAGAAAAATGTACAAGATGAGACATGTACTGTACACAAAATTAAGGAAATATAATGATGATCAATTAGATAAAACAAGTTACAGAATATTACTGAAATTAATATCGCAAAGGAGTTATATATATGTGTACAAAGGCTGATAAAATTCATCTACATTACTGTAAATACTTGCAATGTAAGGAAGTTCATTTAGTACAAATACTAAAATGATACTGGAAGTAGCACTGATATATACACAAATATTAATATTATTTAAGGCTGTGTTGTTATAAAAAGGGCATTATTTATACACACACACTGTACATAAGTGGTCCTGTATCAGAGGCAGCTGTTAGTGGGTCTTGAGTATTGATTGCAATGATGTTGAAATTAAATGTTAAATAATAAGTTCTTTAAGTTCAGCCTTGAGTCAAGCTGAAGACGGCGTTAAAGATGAAGATCACACTGTCAACATTAAGTAAGCATAAGGGTGCTATACTTGTTTAAGGTGGCTTTTAAAGCTTAACAAGTTAATGCAGGTCAAGCTTAGATGCAGCTTTAATGGAGGGGTCAACTAAGTGGTACATTAATTTTTCAATTATATCAGCAATATTCATTATTTATATAATTTGTTTAAAACACATGCATTAAGATGATATATTATGTCTCCTCAGAACAATGATAGAGTTGATACATTGGCAAATGACAGGACATGACTAGAGTGTGTTTGCCAGTTGATACAATAATGAATGACAAATGGTTGATAAAATAGTGAGAGAAAGAGTTGATACAATGGTCACTGAAAGTTGATAATACGGTGAATGACAAGAGTTGCTACAATGGTGAACAAATAAGAGTTGATATGATGATGAATGACAAGTGTTAGTACACTGGTGAATGACAAGTGTTAGTACAATGATGAATGACAAGTATTAGTACACTGGTGAATGACAAGTGTTAGTACAATGATGAATGACAAGTATTAGTACACTGGTGAATGACAAGTGTTAGTACAATGATGAATGACAAGTATTAGTACACTGGTGAATGACAAGTGTTAGTACAATGATGAATGACAAGTGCTAGTACAATGATGAATGACAGGTGTTAGTACAATGGTGAATGGCAATGCTAGGAAGTGAAAGACAGAGCAGTTAGGGTAAAAGAGTGCTGTTGGTGTAATAAAAAGTTACCAGAAATAAACCTATAGACCAGCAAGGAAGACACAGAGTGAAGATCATATAGTGGGAGTATAAACCATACAGTACAGTTCAGTATTGAGAGAGAGAGAGTATAGTACTATGCCTTCAAGTCTAACAAACAATACCAAAAATAAATCAAGAAGGGAAGTAGTAATGTCCCTTAAGTTCAACACTAAAACTAAGTTATCTACCATCATACATAACAAACTGAAAATCTAAATAAAAAATATGCAATAATTTCAAAACTAAAAATATTTTTGTTACTGTGTTTCCTAAATTTTTTTTTTTTATAATAACAGTATTAAGCGGATAATTCACCTCTGCTTCAGTTGTAACCATCATCGTTAAAACTTAAACCAAAATTAGACAAATACAAATTCTAGATCTAAAATCTCATAAACATCAGTTTTCTTTTTATATGTAATTCTTTACAAAAGAAAAACAAGTGAAATTCTTTTCAATCAAAATAACCAAGTTAAGTGATAGTGAAGCTCTATTTTGTTGTACAGCACAATACAGGACAAGGGTTGTCTCGGTTTCTCACATAAAAAGAATCACCGTAGTATAACCATATCAAAATACAAACGGTTTAATTAAGAAAATAATAACGACCATGTAACTTTTGTAAATTATTAACAATGATTGTTTGCAATACATCGTGAATATTAAATTTATTCAGTGATTTGGGGAGATACAAGTTAAGAACACAGGGAAAATACTGATGAAAATACCTATTTTTTGCAGTAATCATCATATGACTAGGAATTTGCACTCTGGGTTTTCTGGTACTGTACTGGTCACTTTCCCTATACATAAATAAATCAACATAAAATGAGCAAGATGAGAGTAATGATTGCATTTCCTTCTCTTAACAGACATGTACTGTATGTGCTTCCTGTGGTTATATGAAAAGAAAAAATAAATAAAAAATTTCATGCAAGGCCAAAAAATCAATCATTTTTGGTATAAATCAAGAAAATCAATTAATAAAAAGGCAGGAGGGCTAATGCCAAGGTCATAAATGAAGGAACACCTACAAAAGATAGTACAAAGCATTACTTGAAATGTATTTATTCATACCACTGTCATACATCATGGTAAAAACAATAGTTGTACATATACAAATGCCCTATCACTCTACAGTCCATCCGTCTCTATCATGCACAGTTCAACAGCAAGCACTTGAGTTAAGTAGTACAAGAGCACACACAAACTACATGAATGTAACCCACTAGGATACAGTAACCCACTAAGGCAACCTGTTAACATACGAGTAGCCCTCTAGGTTACAGCAACCTTCTAAGTTACAGCAACCTGCTAGGTTACAGCAACCTTATAGATTACAAGTAACTTGCTATGTTACAGCAACCCACCAGGTAACAGCAACCCGCTAGGTTGCAAATGCTGTATAAATGAGTTTGAGGACAATTTGAAATCTGATGGAACATTTTGATGAGAACCTAACCTAACCTAAATAAAAAATACAGCAGAAATATGAAGTTTACTTTTAATTTATATACAACACAAAAGGCAACGAATATTTACAAAAAAGTTTGCAGTCCAAGAATCTCTCTAGGTGAAATATCAAATAATATCTTCATCTTTAACCTGCCATCAATAGCTACATCAATTGTATTTCAAAACCATAAAATACAAAGGTGCTTACAAGGAGCAGTGAAGTTGCTATCAGTGCATAATATTCAGTGCAGCTTACATGAAGATTTGGTCTTGAAAGGTTTCTGAACTGAAAGACGGCTTTTCTGAAGTCCAGGTGAACATTCTTGGTACTACAATAACCTATAGTTGTTAATTGCTATCAACTGATTTCCAGGAGTATTGAATGGTTATTGGTTCCTTGGGGTTCAAATAACAAGTGGTTTCCCTGTAAGGGGGAGAGCAAAATGTAAGATTATCTAACTAGGGAAAGATATCTGCTCAGCATGTGACATTATCAGTTAATAGTCATTAAGACATCCAATATAGCACATTTCCTCCATCTGTAAAATAGGAAATTGACCTTTACTGAACACCTCTCAAGGAGATCCAATATGGCACATTTCCTAAGGTTGTAAAAAAAAAAAAATGAGCTTTATTGAATAACTACCAACGGGTTTCACTACATTACTGTGTCACACACTAAGCTACATACATTAAGTTTAAAGAAAGTTCTATATCTGATGATAGTAGGAAGACTTGAGCCAAAAGTACAGTGATGGCCCTTAACATTAGCCCTCGTGCCAATAAAATTTTGGTAAATAGTAATACAAACAAAGTAAAACATGATTTCATTTCACTTGGCATGAATAAAAACAGAAACCTACAAGAAGCGACAAAGGTTATGAATACCAAAATCTACGTACAGTATAAATTAGGTAGAAGCAAATGAAGTTAGTAATTCTAGTGGAAATGCATATTTTTAGTTTCAGAGATGAAGGAAGATTAGATTAGGAAAAAATGAATTAACAGGTTCTGAAGTTATAAAGGGAGATGAAGCAAGTGATTTCAGAAATGTGGAAATGATGATAACAAAGAGCGATCAGATTGGTGTGTTGATGACAGAGGTGCATCGGGGAGTCACTTAATCAAGGCAGCCATTGCGATTGGTGACTGGGCGTGACCTGGGGACCCACGACGTCTTGAGCAGCATGGGACTCAAGGGCTCCAGGTCACGCAAGGAGGGGTTGTGATGAGCGGGGAGTGGAAGGGCAGAGCCGGCAGGGGGTGTTGGGGGGGCTTGCAACTCACCCGCTGTTGGGGAGGGCAAAACACCCCCGACGGTAGTGTCGTGCCGTATCCGGGACGTGGCACCTGTGGCTTGGGGTTTGTGGCTCTGACGATCTCTTCGTTCTACCTCATTTTCTTGATTTCGTGAACCACCCTGCAGACATGAAGGCAGACATATATTTAACCCTAAAAAAAAAAAAAACTATTTCATGATTACAAGTAAGTGGAGTCTACCCAAGGACACAGAGAATAAAGAAAAGCATTAAAGTAAATCCCAATGTTTCTACTAAAGTTGATATCAACCTTGTTGCCAAAGTTCATACTTTCTCCGAGAAAACACCATTAACACCTTAGCATGCCTGACATTTCTTTCATTCCCACACATCCATCTACTTACTCTATGCATAATATTTACCCCACATACAGTACTGCTCTCAAGTACAGTACAGCATTAATGTTGCTCCCAATGTGCTTCTACTATTGCCCCATTTGGATGCAATGATCAACTCCAATAAAAAAAATATCATTATCATTGAAAGTGACAGTTGACTGTAATCAGTCAACAGGCAAAAAGGAAAAAACATTCCCATTACTCCTGTCATCTACAGTATCATGTAAATAATGTAATTCATGCTGATGAGATAGTGACTTTGTTTTGTCTTAGTCAGCAGGTCTTCAGAGAGAGATGCTGTGGCAGAGATGTTGCATCACAGATCATGATCAGGTGGAACCTCTTTCAAAGCCTCATCTTTGTCAGTACTGCACTGCACTAATGTTGAAAATCCTGCCTCACAACAGTACATGGTCGTTAATGGCAGGAGGACTTTCAGAACTTCAGCAGCAACAGGCTTTTCCATTGAAGACTGTGACCCATAAACGACTGAGAAACACAATGTGTGTGTGTGTGTGTGTACAGAGGTCACTAGCAAAATGAAGTCTAAAGTGAAGTGTTTGTAGCCTTGGTGACAATAATGGTCTTGCCACCCAGTTGAACATAGTATATGAACCACTGTTTTACATGATTCAGTTACTATCATTTTATTTTTCTTTAAAGCTTTTCACACTTTATATCTGGGTGACTAGAACCAAGAGAAAACACAAGTACTGTACTGCCTCCTGTACAGTATTTACTTTCATTTATTCTTTCTTACTGTTTTAGTGAATGTGTTTTGCAGTGGGATTCTCTTTCCACAACAAGGCCTCATTATATCTACTACTGTACTGTAACTGGGTTAACTCTTGTTCCACACAATGTACTAGTAGCATCGCCATCCATTAGCACCAAATCCGTCTCTAAAAACAAAACAAAAAACACTTGATAATAGTCTCTCTCTCTCTCTCTCTCAAAAGTACATACACACACACACACCCCTCTGCTTCCTCAAAGTCCATTCCCCCTACTTCTAACAAATCATCAATCTCATCTTTCCATCTATTCTTTGGCCTTCCCCTTTTCATTCAACTATCTCATTCTGAATCAAACTTTTTCCCCCAATCTTTCAGTAAGTCCTTAACAATGCTTGATCACCATCCATCCAACAAGCCTTTCCCTTCCCCATCTCCTCCCAACTGTGTAGTATATAATTCTCTGCACTTGGTTCAAACACTGTCTTGAAGCACGTCATTGTCACTTCTAATATGCTTCTTCCTTTAGCGTCCATGCTTCACATCCAGAGTAATTCAATGGGTCCCTCCTCTCTCACTCTCTCCATACACTACTTCCTTTCCCTTTTCAACTCCGATTCAATTCATCATTCGGTGTTCCTATTCCCATGAATCTTAAAACATCTCACTTCTCCCATTCTATCTTCATTCTTATCCAATTATAACTTCTCCAGTTCCATTCTCATCTTATTTTCAGCTTTGTTTTCACATTTACTAATTAAATAATTCCTAGTACAGTAATCTATCAACTTTCGCGGACTTTTATTACGCGGTTTCAACTATACGCGGATCACCCCAGGGGTTCGGTTACAATCTCCAAACTTTCAAAATGGGTCGCAAGCCCACCCAACACCACCATCCCACCTTTGTCTGTCTCAGTTACCGCGATTGTATCGTCGAATTAACAGCTGCCTCTCACGTGTGTCACTTTAGTGCGCTCAAACCTCTCTCAAAATTCCCGCAGTGACCTTGAGCTGCCCACATCCTCCCGTGCATTGTTATCTAAGCTCGATGATCCCCCCACGGTGACGTGGGAAGGGGATGAATAAACTCAAAACAATAACACATGTCTGTCTACACAATGTCTGTGTTCTATTAATGCTGTTATGCACTTGTTACAGAAGTTGATGTTACATTACAGTAGTGATTTATGAGTTCTAGCGTATATGTATGTATATATAATGATTTAACGGCTATTTAGGGTATTTTTAGGAGCGTTTCTGCCTTTACACGGGGTTCCAGGAACGTAATCCCCGCGTAAGTTGTGAGTCCACTGTACTGTACATTCTCCTTGACTCAATCACTTCCATTTGTAAATTTTCTCTAGTCACTCACTTATGCAGTGTTACCAGCAAACAGGTGGTAATTCACCTCCCATATGCATGTCATATCAGTATTTCCCAAAGTTGCACCACTCCTCTCTAACTACCCTACAGTACAGTACACACCTTAGCTGCACTTTCTAAAACTGCCCCATTCCTCTTCTCACGTGACACCTTTATTGCTATCATTTCTTAAAATCTTTCAGCTGTGTTCACTTTCCTCCACTTGTCAATTCTTTTAACCTTTTTCACTTCCTTGAATCTCTTTCACCGTGAATCTTCCATTTATTAAAATCTCAGCACTCCCACATGTTGTACAGTGATAGTCTGGTACTATGTTTATATCCCTCCTCTTGTTCATTTATCCAGTGACACAAAATCCAACAAATTTTCATCTCTTAAAACCAGGCGCACTATAGAGAAAGGATAGGATAACAAGCACAGAAATTTGAAGATGTGAATATGATAGAAGTGTGAAACAGTTTTAAGATGGTGTCGTCTTACTGAGAGAATGGAATGTGAAAGATTAGTAAAAAATATATATATATACGTATATGTAATTCAGAAGCTGATGATAGAAAGGAGGAATGACATGAAGAAAGCACGAAAAGGGGGACACAAGTCCAGCCAATAAATGATAGGAAAGTATGGCAAAGGATAGTGTGTTTGTTTGTGTGTGTCAGAATAGTTAGAGTGAATGGATGAAGACAAGTGAAAGGTGAGTCTGTTTTTGCTGTTGTGCTCTTGATTCTGGCCGCCCTGTGGCAAAGCAGGAAATCGCTCGCAAGGAGGGGGAAAAAATCACTATTATTACTTCTCCCTCTGCACACACACTTCCACCAGTCTCTCTCTATTTCATTTCATTCCCCCAAAATTCATATTTATTCTCTACTTCCCTATTACTTAATCTTGCATCTAAATCTTGTATCATTATTTTTTACACTAAAGTTTTCAAAATTGTTAATAAAGTATTCTCAAAACTTCATCTTCCAGCAGCTTCTTCTCACCCCTTGAGGTGTACACTGCACTGTACACCCACAACTACCCATCCCTCACTGAGCCATAATCTCATAAGACTAACCCCTTTATATACCATCTTGAAACTCTCTAGTTCATTGGTACCTATAAAACCTTTTTTGCTCTTATCCCTTCACACAATCCTGGCACTATGCTGCCCATTTCTCAACCGAGGAGATACTGTACAATATCTCTTTAATAATCAACTTATTCTGCTACAACCAGGACATCCAGATTCCTTTCATTCATCAATACTTGTCACACACTCTTTTCTCTTCATACACATTACTTCTTCATACATTAAAACAGCCTGCATTTTTTTTTCGCTTGTTCACTTTTGGTAACAAATTTACAATGGGTGGGATCACCAGCCACACACACCCAAGGCCAACTGCTCCCCTGTAACACCAACAGAATTTGGCCAAAAACTTGCTGAAATTACTCATACATAACAAATAAGCCATCAAGGTTACTTACAAATTTGAGCATATTCCAGTCAAAGACATAGTCATAGGTAAAGCCCTGACGATGGAAGAGCTGGCGGAAGAGTTGCCTCAGGTAACTGTAGTCTGGCTTTTCCTCAAACCGCAGAGACCGGCAGAAATTCAGGTACGTCGCAAACTCATCTGTAAAATAATATAATTAATAACAAATCTTGACTCATTATGTTACAAAGAACTGATAAACTAGTCTCATAGGCCATTATATACCATGACAGTACAACTGTAATGTCTTCTACACTGTCCACAAAATGTTCCTGGTAGACATATAAACTTTAACTATTTAAAATACAAAATACAAGGGATAAAAATATGATTAAGTGATGGTGACCTTCTGCTGGAACGATCAAAGAGTACTGAATGAGGTGCATCCCCTCATTGTGACTCATACTTGGCAGACTAACTCATATATAGTCGTTATACTGTACATTCGTTACAAGTACAGTACACCTTAGTACAATCCAGTTCATAAGTAATAATAATAATTTATATATAGTTCAATGACCGAAAAAAGCAGCTAAAGCCTGAAAATAGCCAATAAATAGAGACGAATGGGTCAAGTGCACAGAAACAACCTCCACCACCATGAATACATACTGTAAACCTTTGAGCTTCAGAGCCAAAGAAACTCAAGGCCAAAGTCCCCAAGAAAAATTCATCCCCATTCCAAACTGAGGTATGTAGGATAGTGTGGCAGCTCCTTGCCCATAAAGGAACTGCCATGGCTGAGCTTTAAATCCAGGATTTTGAACATTTTACCCAAATTACTAATCATTAACATATGATATAGATGTAAGTAAAGACACAAGTAGGACCATCAATCTGTCTACAAGATAATCTGCATTGGCCACTTTCATAAATAAAGCAACATTACATATGCAGCCATGAGGGAAGGCCCGGTGGTAAACAAGAGCTGTTGCCAACACTTCATACCCATAGAGTACCCATAGAGTATGTGAAAAAGAGACCCTGCCCCTGCTAACAAGACCAGACCACACGGGAACCACCATGGATCACCTTCATCCTACAAGTGAGGTCTCAGAACACCATGATATGAATAGTCCAGCAAAATGCTGTACCACGTGACAATGGATCCCTGGATGACAGAGCCATAGTGTTATTATAAATCACCAATCAAGAGGCACTCAGCACACTGGCCCTCTCACCTCCCTCTGATCTTCATGTCTCCAGTTATCAGTTAGAGGACACAGCTGCCACCTCCATCTTGGAGCCAATCCCATCCACGTGCAGCTGTCGAGCACCACAGCTGCATTATGACTAAAAGACCAGTCACCCTACTGTAGTTTCTGTAACTTGTATGTTCACCTCATGTTTCCTTCTTTTTTTGTAATAATACTTTTTATAAATGACCCCCACCCTCCTGATGTTACCATGTCCATTGTGTATTTCCAGCCTTTGGCTGCTGTTTTCTCTAAATAACCCATTAATTATGTTTACAGTACAGTATTATTATTATTATACATACAGTACATGTTGTAAATAATGGGACATTTGTAAAGGTGAATGTTTTAAGCTAAAAACTTGTCAACTTGACCTTAAACATTGTAGGGCAACTATCTGTTCTGTACTCACTAGGAAATCCTTTGCAGAGCTCCTCAATAGGTGTCTGCATCTTTTTTTCACTGATTCTTTCATATTTTTGCCTTTTGGTAGCAGCTTTAAGTCCTTGCCAAGGAAGAGATCCTCTGTTGAAGTACATCAACACATACCCTAGGCTTTCTAAGTCATCCCTTCTGCTTTGTTCTGCAGATATATAAATAAGAATACAATATTAATCCACATTACAGTATTATTTAAAACACTCACACTTACCTTTAAAACAAATGAAACTTAACTTATCCCCAACTACTGCCAATGTATAGTACAGTATTGTACTATTAATCAGCAGACATAGCCTTTTGCCTTATGCAAATAGTTGTGTCAAATCCTAACCTTTTATCTGTCATTAAATGTTTCTCACATCAAAGTGCACTGCAGTACGGTACTCTTACAACCTCCACAAAAGGATTACCTCTCAATCTTCTTCCTCAACTTTGTTCTCCCCATTATCAAGTCACCCATAGTGTTCAAATAAAAATAGTAATACTTTCAATACCTGTTACCTCTTAATACTTTAAACGACTATTTTTTTTTTTTTTTACTTATGCCATTTCCTCAGAAGATCTCAATGAACTATATTCACTCTTGTCTCTTCACCAGAAATTCACTATAAAATTTTTGACATGTAAAGCATTGGGAATTTAAACCTGATTTTCCTAACAAATAAATAATGCCTCCCACATCCTTAATACTGTACAGTATTTTGTAGCATCTACTCTCATGATCTATAGTCAGTTCACAGCATGTTAACATCACTTCAAACACAGGCGGCAAAAAGTCTGATATGGAAGGTTAGAAAAAGGAGAGATGGCAAATAAACCAAACTTCTTCCAAGAAATATGAATAAGATAAACTTGGAAATACAACACTTGTAAACTGTTTAAGGAACGGACCCCAAGAAAAATGTTATGACACATACTAGTGTTTTAGAGAAACTTGCCCCAAGTACAGGTATTGTATTACTGAAGTAACAAGTTGGGGAGAAAATACCCTGTAAGTTACTGCATCTCCTTAGCTCTACACCAACTACATCACCTCTCCTGCCCCTCGCACCCACTGTACTGTACCTGCACGTCTGTGGAAGATAAGCCAATGGCACTCAAGTAATTACTTGTAAATGATTGTTCTTTAGTGTAGTGAAAAACTTGCAGTACAGTACAGGTAACAACAAACTCCCAGCAGTTACTGGGTGATTGTATAAATGGGTGGCTACAAGTCATAATAGACTAAAGTCTTAATGGTTAGCTAATATTGAGGCTAACTGTACTGTTTTAGGAATTGGGTTCATTTGACCACAGTTCCATTAATTACATTACGAAACATGATTCACCAAGTGCAACACCCAAGTCCAATCCCTGCATCAACAACCAAAATATGAAAAGATTCTTTAAATTTATTCATTAATTCAATCTTTATAGAGTATCCCTCCACTACAGACCACAACAGCAAAAACAGAAGTGAGGCTAAGTAGTTTGGCAGCTTTTATCCCCTACAGTACATTATGGTCACCAAAAGGACAATGCCTGCTAAGGCTACCATGGCTGCTAACAACCTCCAAGTGTGCTGTCAAAGAATTGACTCAATAAAGCTCTTTTATATTAACAAAATGAATTTCTCCAATAATATTTTCATCAGCAGCACAGACCATATTATTGGATACTGTGTTCACATACTTCAGTAAACAGAGCCAACACCCACAAGGAGATAAGTAGAGCTTTAGTAGGTATGGATAACAATGATATTAATAAACATCTAACCCAGTCATATAAATGAAGCCATGTACTTACCAATACCAAGATGAGTGTTAACCGAGGCATAACGTGCAGTACCAGTTAAATTTTTGTTTTCCCGATATGGTATGTGTTGATGTGTGCGAGAGTCTCTGTACTTTTTTGCTAGACCAAAGTCTATGATATACACAAGATTTCCCTTTTTTCCCAAGCCCATGAGGAAGTTGTCTGGCTTTATGTCTCGGTGGATGAAATTCTTGCTATGGATATATTCTATCCTGGTTATCTGCAACAAAAACAGATGCTCTAGAGTCACACACAAATATAACACAATGTGAAACTTTTAATGGCCCCAAATTACTGCCTCAGCTGTTAAATTAAATAGATCTCCTTTTAACTTGTCACTTGTCTTTACTGCACAGTACAGTATGTGGTGGATAAGACAGTACTGTACAGACACCCCAAAGAAATGAGGGAACTCTTGAGACATAGTGTAGAAAGAAATAGGAAAGGGCTAAGACAACAAGTACAGTACTGTAGTAGCCAAAGGTACAGTACTTCCACAAACCTTCAACTTGCAGAAGCCAAACACTGTACTAGTAGTACTAAAGTAATGCAACACCACAACTAAATTAAACTTCACAAATGCATGTGTACTGTATGACATAAGCACAATGAAAAAAATAACTATTTATTTAATTTTAAACTTATTTAGATTATTACAGTATAAAAATTTCCTTGTTTATAACTCATCCGATAAAAGTAAAACTTGATGTTACAGCTTCAGGAACACCACCAGCCGAGAATTTTTTTTTCAAGGAGAAGATTTACAAGACTATGCAAAATGAAGATAATGTCTTTAAGGACAAAAAGAACCTTCTTTACTGCCATACTAAAATAAATAAGTAGACTGTACATAAGGTAGAGATCCAGATGACAACATTAACACAGCTCAGGGAGAATAACATCTATTATATCTTAATATTATTGTTGTATTAGGTTATTCTAACATAAAAACCATCAGTCATCAGCTATAAGCCAAACACTCAGTAGATGCCAGATATTACCAAGTATTGACAGAATTGTGGTTACAACTGTACAGTATATAGTACAAATTAAAGAACTTATACTGTACAGTACAATGTAATTTAAACTAAGAGATGGGTCTTTCATAAATCCAATAATGTAATGTCTTGAATGCAATATTACAGCCAATTAATATAAGTTTTTCCTTCCTGGTTTTGTTGTCAGATTAACATATAATGTACTGCTGTACTGTACAGTACTTTATTAGAAGGAGCATCACTCACAAGTTGATCTGCCAGGAGGAGAACTGTCTTAAGAGAAAACTTTCTAGAACAGAAGTTGAAGAGGTCTTCTAAGGACGGCCCTAACAGCTCCATAACCATAACGTTGTAGTCGCCTTCAGAGCCACACCACTTGATTCCTGGAATACCTACACCACCTGCCATCATCTGAAACACAACACAAATAAAACTACAGTACAGTAATGTATATGGTCACACAGTTCAAGAATAAATGCTGTTTCGTCTGATGTGAAACACAGTTCAAGCTCAGTTTATCTTGAGACTTGACCTGAACTATAGAAAAAATTACCCAAACCTGTCAACAGTAGAAAAGCCATTCCTTCTGTCTTACTTACTGAAAACACCCACAAGCCACAGTGACAAACTTATAGCTTTATTTTCCATACCCATTGCAGCCTCTTCCTACTACAATATTGTTAATGCTGGGTGGTCAGATTGAGGAGCAGAGGCAAACTAGCCCTTCATTTGCCATTACTCATATCAGGAGCTTCGAGTCAGAAGGGGGTGAAGCGACACCCCGGCCAAAATGAGTTTTTTGATGGATATCACTATTTTCAGCCTTCCTCTACATGTTGGCATTGGATGTAACCCTCTAGCTAGAATAGCAATATGGTAGAAAGTCCTTCAAAAAGAAGGTGTGATTTCGCCTCAAGTCTGGAGCTACGTATCTGGCTGTGTGCTCAGTTCCAGAAAGTGGCAACATTCCGTTCAGAGTGAGAGGAGCTCGAGCCAATGACAGCACTCCTCCCTCGGACCATACCCCCTGAGGCAAGCAATCGCAATGGATTTCCCCTTCCCCTTGCTATGTCACAGCTCCTCGGCCAATCCACGCACCCAGATGCTGCCTCCTCCTTAGTTTTAGCGTGTATTTTAGCATCAGGAAGTTCAGTATACATTCTACTGCTATTTATGAGAACTTTTTGGCGTAACATTGACGTTATTCGTGTTCCACGGGTGTGAGAAGTGCTGTGCAATATCTGACCAATATTAGAGCAAGACTCGAGTGAGGCCGGGCCTCACTCGAGTTAACTTTCTTTGACATTACTGTACCTTCCATTGAAATGTCTGGCAGTCAACCTAGTACCTTAAACGCGACTTCGTACAGGAAAGTGACGCACATGCTGCTTCATACATTCCCTTTAAAAAACATAGGTTTGTGAGACATTCGCTTGTACAAACTCAATGCGACAGTGATAAAACATAGAATATGATGATGATAATGATCATGAGCCACAACAGGATGAAAGTGATTGCAGAAAAAAACAGACATCATGTTATGAACCATCGGAAGATCTTTTTAAAGACTATGATGACTTACCTGTTGACAATGAAAGTGACTCACAGCATGATGAAAGTGATTATCATAATGACAATAACACTTTGAACGCACAGAATAACTTTTTAGCACGCTACAAAGCACCCAAAGATCTTTTTGCCGACTATGAAGAGTTAAAAGACAATGTGGCACGCATTGACGATGATAATGACGGTGAAAGTGAGCTTGAAATAGATGAAACTGAGTGTACTCATAATACAAAAAGTGACTGCTACGCATCACAAGACCTTTTTGCAGACAGTGATCCGGTACAGAGTTGTGTGACATGCAGTGACGGCAATAATGACGATGAAAGTGAAGAAGAAATGATGAAAGTGAGTCTAATGTATCACAACAACATAGAGACTGCAAGAAGGTAGAAGTGGTCAGTAACGAGACATGCATTGACCTTGAGAGTGATGAAAGTGAGCCTGACCCAACGAATGATAGTGAGCTTGACCCAACGAATGATAGTGAAAGTGAGCCTGACCCAACGAATGATAGTGAAAGTGAGCCTGACCCAACGAATGAGTGTAAGTGAGCCTGACCCAACGAATGATAGTGAAAGTGAGCCTGACCCAACGAATGATAGTGAAAGTGAGCCTGACCCAACGAATGATAGTGAAAGTGAGCCTGACCCAACGAATGATAGTGAACGTGAGCCTGACCCAACGAATGATAGTGAAAGTGAGCCTGACCCAACGAATGATAGTGAAAGTGAGCCTGACCCAACGAATGATAGTGAAAGTGAACTGTTGCCGGCATCAATAATCAATGATTTAGTTGATGAAGAATCTGTGGCGATTTTTAGCGAGGCCATTAAAGTTATACACACTCCTCAGGATTTACGTAACTTCAAGGCTACGATCTTCAGGGATAATAAAACGAAGGAACTAAACAAAGTAAGATTGTAATACTATTGTCATAATACTGTTTTTACCCAAAATTATGCAAACTTTCTCCACCTTTGTATTCGTATGTTAATTACGTTTGGGGGGGGGGGGGGGGGGGGTTAATGGTGTAGTGGTGTTTCCTTATTATTACACATTATTATACTTAACAATATTATAAATCTCTGGCTAATAATAGGAACGGAAAGATAAATACTGATAGGCAAATGAGTTTTTCATTATTATTTCATCTTTGGGGGGAGTTGGGGGGGGGGGGGGTGTAAGACGGGTGCTGTTTTGGTGGACATTAAATATATACTGTACACAGGCTGTATTAAGCTTTTCATCGCAAATTATATGGAAATTATTGAAAAAAGAATACCATACATCCTAAATACCTTGTACTGTAATTATTAATGTCATGGTCATATACTGTACCAACACTTCACTTCTATCACTGTTAATGTGTCAAAAAAAAAAAAATAAAAAATTATTTTGTGTGTGTAAACACACGGGGTTGTAATGGCTGACCACAGTACACAGTATCATGTAACAGCCAACCACACTAGCTACACACTACACAAAACCTAAATCACTAGTTATTAATGGTCTAGTAAAGGCTTTCCATAATTATCTAAAAAACTCGCCAAGGATCTTCTGTACAGGAGGAGGCAGTTGATGAAATAAAAATTACAAGTCCAAAAGACTATAAAACACACAAATTATCCTTATACACACACAGGCAGCGAGGAACTACAGTACAGAACATACATCACGTCCACAAACTTGTACAATAAAAGTCCTTTTATTAGCAGTCAATGTTCAACTCGTCTTCTCGCATGTTTTACAAGCACTGATGTCCACCATTCCTCTATGCATGTCTTGCGAGCACTGATGTCCACCATTCTTCTATGCATGTCTTGCGAGCACTGATGTCCACCATTCCTCTATGCATGTCTTGCGAGCACTCTAGTTCAGCTCTTAAACACACTGTTACCAAGTGATCCAACAAAACCTGACAGACACAAACAGTAACTGGCTTACCTTATAAAACTTGGACTCTATGTGTAACTGTGGATGTTTGGTTTTGATGCATTCTAATTTAATGGCTACCTCCTCGCCCGTCGATATGTTTGTTCCTGAAACAAGAGAGATCAACTTAGAACTCAATACAATACAATACAGCACAGTACAATACAATACAGCACAGTACAGTATATACAACACGACTTACAAATACTGTATACCTTTAGATTCTTATACACCGTACCGACCACATTTTCCTGAATCAATATAAGATACACATATGTAATCGTGTTACATTTGTTTTATATTCGTCACTAATACTGTTTATAAATAGTGAAAATATTTATCTTTCCATTTCAGAATTCAAAATAAATTGATTTACTGTAGGTATAAATATTTATTTTTGATGAAAATTAAAGTGTCATGACCAGACACCAACCAGCTGACAGTACTGTACAGTATTTGTGTGCACGACAAACAAACCTTTTATCTCTCTCACAAACATCTGCTACAGTATCAGTGTGTTAGTAAATGTTTCTACAGATGAAGGTTACATAACATCTTATTTCCTATGATCAGTAGGTGTTGAAGGTGGATGATGATGGGTGATAGTGGGTATTGAAACAGTTTATTTAGCCAGAAAAATACATATACAGAGTTGATAATAATAACAACATTGGCAGTGATAAAGATGAGTGATACAAACAAAACCTAAGTACAGTACTTAACGAGGCGGGTGTCCATTAGCTTTCACATTACAAGACCAACACTCGGGCACATGAATTATTACAGGACTAGTAGAGGGCCACAGCCAGTACAGTATGGTACTCCTAACCATGCTGGCTAGTTCAGAATCCTTTATACGTGCACTAGCCCACCCGGGCACAGGTCCCTGATCCCACATCGGGGGGGAGGGGGGGGGGATATGGTCCACGATTCGATTGCGGGGCAATTAGTGGTCGAGATTTTAATGACATTTTTTCAATGCTAATTATTAGCAAACTATGGGTTTCCGAGGAGCGACTTTGATGTTTTTGTGTTATTCTGGAAGTACTGTACTTAATTAGTTAAACCCCTTAAATTCCAATTCCGAGAGAAAAGTATATTTCGCTCGAAATACTTAAGGCATTATTAGGCTTACCGTTTCGGCCCAAAATTGCATTTTGTTCAAAATATCAGAACAGGATGTAGTTGGTGGGCGATAACCTGCAACCAACAACCTGGTGAGCCAACAAGAACCAGCATTATGCATATGACAGTTGCCTACAGTACAACTTGACGGAGGCCACACGGAAGACAGGAGACCCCGTTACTAAGTCAACACATAACTCAGTGGACCATACTAGTAACCTTGAACCTCCTGGTGAGTCACCCTGGCTGGCCATAGTCACCCACCTTCCTACACTAACCCTCACCACATATAACCACTATAGACTCGGGCCGACACAACTAAGCTTAATATGTACACTTGGCCAGGCTGGGTTGTCTTGTAGCGCAGTATACAGTTGTCAAATTTCTCTTTGTGAGGCTCACATGCATGCGTACATGTAGGAGATCTCGCACTAAGGCCCAACAACGCAGCCAAATATTTTAATCTAATTAGTTCTCTGCCAAATACTGTACTGTACTTGTCATGAGTGTACAGTAAGCCTCACAGGTGTTATGACATCTCTCTTGGTGAGAAACACGAAATGAATATTTCCTATTAACCACACACACACACACACACACACACTGTGTGTGTGTGTGTGTCCGAGAATTGCTGTTCGACACCACAACCGCATCCAGCCCATACGTGCACGAACTGATCGCTATAAGAACAGCCCAGTCCCAACCATTGTAAAAATTATCAACAACTTGTAATACTGTAACACTGTCACTATGTTGAAATGAACTGTAGTTTGAGCTTTTCCCCATCTAAGTTATTATATGTCTTATTTGTGTCACTTATGTTACTTGTATATTATTTGTAATTCGTAACCCATTCCCCAAATATGTAACTGTATATTTTCAGCCTTCTGGCTGCCAAGCTCCTTCAATAAACCGTTAATTATTATTATTATTATTATTATTATTAGTGTTTAGAGGGAATGTTTGATGAACATTTTGGGTGTAATAACAAGGAACATTATTTTTTTTATAATAACTTTACACAAGACACACCTGAGAGCCAACACCAAACACCGCACAACAAGAGACGTCTCAAGAAGAAACCCGTTTTCCAACAAGCGACGCGACCTTGGCCTGACACCAACTGTAATAATCGGAAAATCATGTCTTGTCTTATCTTTCTCAAGCGATAACAAACTTGTGTACATAGCTTGGTCGACACTCATTCACTGTAACACAAAATATCGCACAAACACTCTTGACAGACAAGACAAGACGGTGGCATAAACATATTCGAGCCTCGAGGGTGTGTATACAAGGCCGAGCTACACTACAGTACAGTACAGTCGTCTCCTCGCTGCAGGACAGTACAGTACCGGCGAGCTTTCACCAACGACTAGAAAATGAGAGTAAAACAGACAGAAGTGTACAGTACACATGGCATTAAGTTAACATATCTAAACGAGGACGTAACAGCTCACAGATGTGATACCTTCGGGTAGTGTACAGTACACATGGCATTAAGTTAACATATCTAAACGAGGACGTAACAGCTCACAGATGTGATACCTTCGGGTAGTGTACAGTACACATGGCATTAAGTTAACATATCTAAACGAGGACGTAACAGCTCACAGATATGATACCTTCGGGTAGTGTACAGTACACATGGCATTGAGTTAACATATCTAAACGAGGACGTAACAGCTCACAGATGTGATACCTTCGTATAGTGTACTGTACTGTACATTATACCTCGTGTACTGTACTGTACATTATACCTCGTGTACTGTACTGTACATTATACCTCGTGTACTGTACTGTACATTATACCTCGTGTACTGTACTGTACATTATTCCTCGTGTAATGTACTGTACATTATACCTCGTGTACTGTACTGTACATTATACCTCGTGTACTGTACTGTACATTATTCCTCGTGTACTGTACTGTACATTATACCTCGTGTACTGTACTGTACATTATACCTCGTGTACTTTACTGTACATTATACCTCGTGTACTGTACTGTACATTATACCTCGTGTACTGTACTGTACATTATACCTCGTGTACTGTACTGTACATTATACCTCGTGTACTGTACTGTACATTATTCCTCGTGTACTGTACTGTACATTATACCTCGTGTACTGTACTGTACATTATACCTCGTGTACTGTACTGTACATTATACCTCGTGTACTGTACTGTACATTATACCTCGTGTACTGTACTGTACATTATACCTCGTGTACTGTACTGTACATTATACCTCGTGTACTGTACTGTACATTATACCTCGTGTACTGTACTGTACATTATTCCTCGTGTACTGTACTGTACATTATACCTCGTGTACTTTACTGTACATTATACCTCGTGTACTGTACTGTACATTATACCTCGTGTACTGTACTGTACATTATACCTCGTGTACTGTACTGTACATTATTCCTCGTGTACTGTACTGTACATTATACCTCGTGTACTGTACTGTACATTATACCTCGTGTACTGTACTGTACATTATACCTCGTGTACTGTACTGTACATTATACCTCGTGTACTGTACTGTACATTATACCTCGTGTACTGTACTGTACATTATACCTCGTGTACTGTACTGTACATTATACCTCGTGTACTTTACTGTACATTATACCTCGTGTACTGTACTGTACATTATCCTAGACTGTAGCGAGTTGTAGTGGGGCCTCAGATCCCAGTGGTATACCATACAATGTTTACTGCACATCCAATATAAGGTGGTACAAGAACAACACAAATGGTGGTCGTAACCTAACCTAACCAAAATAAAAACAAACCTAGTATACAAGGGAGGGACGATGCTGTGTCCGGCTATTGTAGGGTTTTTTTAAGGCCTGATCCTGGCGTGTAATCTTACCATTATCTTCATATTTTCATTAACTGTTATAAACGGTAAATAACGAACTAAATAAAAACCTAAACCAGTGATTAAATAAGAAATAGGTGGTACAGTATTTCTGCACAGGTACAGCACGGTACAGTACCAGCCGAGAAACTTGATGGGGAAACGGCAATACTGTACTGTGATTCTTAGTAGATCAAATATCTTACAACTAACCTGTAGCCCAATGTACGTCAAGTAATATTGTCTAAGTCGAGTCATATCCACTGTACCTTGGTTTGTCTTATAAGGCACTAATGTAATGTATTGTACTGTGCCAATACGTTATATTTCCAGTCAAAAGTATGATGCCGACCACACACATTAACGTAGTCAATTATATTTATGGTTGATTTCTATCGTTTAAATCTCAAAAGTAAATGTTAAGCTAAACAATGAACTCGAAAAATATAAATAACTTTGCCAGAAACATATTGGTCCAAACATTCCGTGAGTGGAGTAATAACTTAGTGTAGTTGAGAGAGGGGAGTGAGCAACGCGACCTCAGTGTGATATGACGTCATGCCAATATTATTCAATGGGATGGCGGCAGCTCAGTGAGTCACGTGCGTCTGCGTCTGGAGCGAGCGAGAAACTGGTCTTCTCTCCCCCACCTACGGTACAACGTGCACTACACAACACCGATAACATTTATAATACAACTTTAAAAAACAAAACGTCAACATTTCCCAGAAGAACGAGAGCGAGAGAGACCGTAGGGCGCGAGGCCAAGTGTGTCTTATATAAAGTACAACTTGATACATTCCAACAACATGAACAAAAAACTAATAAAGTGACCCTCTAGACTTAACACTATGGCGTGCAGCGGGTCGTGTTCCTCTCTCTTACCCAGGCACCGTCCATACTCACTAACATATACAGTCGTAATGTACTACACTACTACTGTACGTTGAGGAGGGAGATAGGAAGGAACTCGTTCACAAATAGGGTGGTGGGCGAGTGGAACAAGCTTAGCAACTTTGTAGTAAGTGCTGGAACTCTGGAAAGTTTCAAAAGGAGGCTGGACAGATTCATGGATGATAGAGAGTGGTAGTAACTCTCGACAGGAGCTGCCATGCACAGGCCAACCGGCCTAATGCAGACTCCTTATTTTTCTTGTTCTTATGTACTGTATATTCTGAAACCTTCGGCGAACACTGCCCGTCTTCTGTACTTAGCAGTCTGTAAGAGCAAATGTTGCACTGTTGATAAACCCATTTTTCAGAACAGGGTTTAACATGAACTAATACTAAATAAAAATATCAGTGTAGAATGGTTTTATCCGTGTGTGTGTGTGTGTCGTACCGTATACTACGACCCTGTCGGTCCCGTATCGGCCCCTCTAGTCACCTCAGAACTCACGAACGAAGGGGACATCCTTCATAACTTTTTTTTTAAACAGGATTAGCCCACCCGAGCACAGGTAGCTGACCCACACCGGGGCCTGGGGGGCGAAAATATAATAATAATAATTCATAGTCAGCAACAGGGCTGCCGTCAAATGATTTTTTGTGGTCACAAGAGGTTGGCTGATATAGTGGAAAAATTATCATGCCTACAACAGAGAAAAATTAATACTGTTGAAACATCACCACTATGACAATAACAATAATAATAATCACCAGCACATATTTCACCTGAATATTAGTCACCCTAGCGCGCTGTACATGAGGTAGACCCGGGGAGTGTTCGGGTGACCCATACATATAAAACATTACTGGTATAGTGATAACAACACTGATATACTGTATACTATTATAAGTGATCAGCAGTGTTGTGACCTGAACACGGTGTGCTGATCATCCCTCCTAGAGAGAGAGAGAGAGAGAGAGAGAGAGAGAGAGAGAGAGAGAGAGAGAGAGAGAGAGAGAGAGAGAGGCTCATCTAATCGATAATGCCATGTTTAAGCTCCCCCCCCCCCCCCCCCACTCGACAAATAAACAGTGACAACTCGGAGTACTGGGGAGCAAGGGGGAGAGGAGCATGAGGTGGGGTGATGAGGGAGGGGAGGGGGGAGGGGGGGGGAAGGACGAGGGAGGCAGTGAAGGACGAGGATGAAGGAAGGAGAGAAAGCGGGAGAAGGAAAAGAGAAAAATGACAATCCTTCCTCTCTCTCTCTCTCTCTCTCATACCATTCCTTAAAGCACAGACAAGTTTTTCCCACAATCAGTTTATAACACTTTTTCTTCCTTCTGTTCCACACCACACCACACCCAGCACACCCACACCACACCCAGCACACCACACCCAGCACACCACACCCACCACACCACACCCAGCACACCCACACCACACCCAGCACACCACACCACACCCACCACACCACACCCAGCACACCACACCACACCCACCACACCACACCACACCCACCACACCACACCCAGCACACCCACACCACACCCACCACACCACACCCACCACACCACACCACACCCAGCACACCCACACCACACCCACCACACCACACCCAGCACACCCACACCACACCCACCACACCCAGCACACCACACCACACCCACCACACCCACCACACCCACCACACCACACCACACCACACCCAGCACACCCACCACACCCAGCACACCCACACCACACCCAGCACACCACACCACACCCACCACACCACACCCACACCACACCACACCCACCACACCCACACCACACCACACCCACCACACCACACCACACCCACCACACCACACCCACCACACCACACCCAGCACACCCACACCACACCCACCACACCACACCCACCACCAAGAAGCTGCAGTAAGGTATGTAAAGAATGCCAATATATCACCTGACTAGTACACCGTTATACCACCACCACCACCAGCCTGTGTATGTGATGTGGGAGGAATGAATGAATAAGACGCTGTATAGTCGACCTTTTGCTGTGTTACCACATGTTTTGACTCACCCATGCACAGGTCGCTAGGTCAAAAGAAAAAAATTAATAAAAAATAAATACTTCCTCACCTGTGTTCTAATAATAATAATAATAATAATAATAATAATAATAATAATAATAATAATCTCCCCACGAGACCTTGACGAGCACACTACGGTTGAGACAGCCAGCCTCCACCCCCCGCCAGCATCACACTACTGTCTAACTGAGTGCAGAAAGACTGTCCATTATAATAATGCCTCGCCTCCCTCAAGGTAACACAGATCACTATGTAAGTGTCTGTCTGTGTGTACGGCACGCGGCCGCCGTCATCTTGACCGACTCTGTAATTTAACCGACAAACCTGAAACGTGACTGACTGGCCCTGTAATTTGACAGTTCAATCTTGAGTGTTGAGTGGCAACCATTGGCCTTTCAATTTTCCACATACTGTACACTGATTATTCATGTCTTTATGTCGTGCGCGAGCGTGTACACTTACACACTGATGTATATATATATATAAAACCCTCAAGTCCATTATCCATACAAACACGTAAAGCTACAACTTCTGATAACTTCCCGCGTTGTTAACAGTAAACAAAAACCCAGCAAGTTATCGTGCACTGTAAAGTATCAGTCAAGGACAGAGTCTAAGTCGCAACATTTCATAACCGCAATAAACTTATTGGTCAGGTCAGGAGGCCCGGGTAATATGTTGACTAAACAGAGCCAAACAATTCAGCAGCCAGTCCAGCCGGCCGGCAGGTCACCCACTCCAGCTGTTCCTGTAAAGTATTTTATCTCCTCACAAAAATAACTACCAACTTTTCCTCTGTACCCACTGGTCATCCTGTTTGTTTAACGCTACTGTAGCCCACACAGTACAAGCCTCTTGGTCTCACCCGCCCCAATATTCAGCTAAAACACTGAATCTTAAGTTAAAGTCTTTTTACTATTAAATTAAATAAACAACAGCACCAAGACTTGTGAACCAGAAGGGAGTGCTGCCACTCACACACACTACAGACCTTCCCTTCGTACCCAACACCTGGTGCACACCCCCTCAACACAGACCATTAATAAGCCACTCAGAAAACTACCTACAGGTCACCCCCCTCCCCTCATCAGTCTCGGGAGTCCAACAGTGTCAGGTTGTGGAGGTCAACACACAGGTCACCCGGAGTGCTTTAAAAACATAAGACCTCATCACCTCGTCCTCCAGTAAAAGGGAACCCTACCCCATCAACGGGAGGGAGGACAGACAGTCACGTCTCTTGTAAGGTCTCAAAGTTCTCACCTGGCGGGTTGGTCACACAGTAATCCTTCCTAGTATCTGGGAATGAACCGAGACCTAGATCCTAAAAATATGATTACATCCCCACTTGGACGACCATCTCTTTTATACGATTTAACCTAACCTAAACTAACCTAACCTAAACTAAACTAATGTAACCTAACCTAAACTAACCTAACCTAACCTAACCTCAACCTAACTTAACCTAAACTAATGTAACCTAAAACTAACCCTAACCTAACGTAACGTAAACTAACCTAATGTAACCTAAACTAACCCTAACCTAACGTAACGTAAACTAACCTAATGTGATCATTTAACTAAGATGGTAAAAATGGCATAAAAGAGACCATCTTCCAAGAGGGATGACACCCCCACGTTAAACATGCCTCAGGTCTGGTGATGTGAGAACTTCGTCTTACTTTAAACAACGCCACAAAATACATCACCAAAGGTTCTTAAGCTCAACCATGACGCACAGACACCCGCTAAAATAAAGGCAGAGGGAACTTTACGGAGGCCAGACGATCATATAACATTGTTAGATCAGTTCTTAATCGCAGTTAGGGAGGGAAACGTTAACCTAGGAAGGAGTCTCGAGTCCTTTGATTAATTCTGGTCACAGTCGCGGCGGCTCACCAAACTGACACACACACACACTCCAGCCCTGTCTTGAGATGACTCCCTAACATTGTTTAACCTTTACAAACGCATTCAAGTGTGGGGCAAAAATTTAAATTATTGAGCAACCAAGAAGTAAGGGACTTGGTGAGTTGTAGAGTATAATTATTAAACCTTTACTCCGCCCCAAGAAGTAAGGGACTTGGTGTGTTGTAGAGTATAATTATTAAACCTTTACTCCGCCCCAAGAAGTAAGGGACTTGGTGTGTTGTAGAGTATAACTATTAAACCTTTACTCCGCCCCAAGAAGTAAGGGACTTGGTGTGTTGTAGAGTATAACTATTAAACCTTTATTCCACCTCCTGAACCATGTCCTCTAGATGGTGTTTATTATAATGGTCGTAAGTTATCCTTCATCAACATCCGTAAAAGACCAAATACAAAAAACTCTTTAAATGTTGATCAACCTATTAACTCCCTTTTCAATCTTTAGAATGTTTGTTTATCTTAACGTTTAATCACACATACATACAATACCTCAACTCTTATCGTGCGCCGGTCGGTGAGAAGGAGAGACAGACCTGCTAAGTCATTTCACTGAGCACACCAACACTACCCGACCCGTCTGTCTGTCTCACTCACCATTCCTGGCTTCATCGAGGACATTATCCGATTTTGCTAAGTTATACTCAGCTATGTTACGGCAAATTAGGCATGGTTAGGTTATGCAGGTCTTCAGCACCAACCAGAAAGAACTCGACAAAAGCCTCGGGCCATCAGTGGTAACGGAGCGACCTGTGACGTGTTGTGTTGGGCCCCGTGCTGGTGACGGGTCCCCGCCATGACCCCCACCACCAGAGATGAATGGTGAGGTGTGGTGTACTAATGAAGAGCTGCCGGTGAGGCGCGCGCGTGTGGGGGGGGGGGGTATAAGGCGGAGGAATGTCATGGAGTGCGAGCAAAAAGGTTGTGGAGTGCAGAAAGAGTTTAATATGATGGTGAGGAGCAGCAAGGTCGTGCCCTGGAGACGTCTGCCGCAGCAAAAGGAAACACCTGCTGGGGGGGGGGGGGGGGGGGTAACCCTTACTTGACCCTCAGGAGGATGACTGGGGAACTGATATAATTAATGGATGGGTTGGGTTAGGTTGGACCCCAGTAAGGCTAGGGACGGGGCCACGTGTACTCCGTGGGGTCACACCGGATGCCAACCACCACCTCGTCCCGTCCTTCGCCTCACCCAAGACAAAAATCTGACCGCCGTCGCTGCACTCTCTCCTCTTACCCCACCAAGCGCCGCTATCCACTTCCTCTACCTACCCGTTACCCACTTCCACTACTTCCCCGCCACCCACCTCCCGGTACTCGCTACTCACACACTTCCCGACAAACATCCGACCACTACACACAAGACAGGTACAGCCGAGTGTGAGTCATCTTGACCTGTTGGAGGCCTGGCCTCTGTGGCTCCTAACTGACTCCCTCCCACCAATGGTTCGTCAACATCATCTTGACCCCCTCCCCCCCACGAGCGTTTAGAGACAGTGGAAAATAATCGTGTGAATCTCAAGAACCTTTAGTTCAGGTTCAAAGTTTCTACTGAACTATAAAGACACACGTCTAGTCATGATAAAATATAAAGTGTTATTGTGACGTGAGGTTGTGTGTTAATCTGGTGGTGGCCAACAGGGAAGATCCAGTCACCCATCTTCACCTACCTTTAAGGCCCGGGTAACACACCAGCGTTATGTGGGCAGAATCCTCAGAAATATAAGCCAGTTTTTCAGCTAAACACACACACACATCTACTTACAGTACAATATTCCCCCCATGACACATCCTACGGTACACAACCCAACACCCTCCTCACTTACACTGTTCCCCTAACACAGGAGCACACCTGTAGTAGTCTATAAGGTTACCAGTACACACCTGTTGGCACCAGACCCTTCAATACACACCTGTTGGCACCAGACCCTTCAATAAACACCTGTTGGCACCAGACCCTTCAGTACACACCTGTTGGCACCAGACCCTTCAATACACACCTGTTGGCACCAGACCCTTCAATAAACACCTGTTGGCACCAGACCCTTCAGTACACACCTGTTGGCACCAGACTCTTCAGTACACACCTGTTGGCACCAGGCAATTACTCACAGCCTTACTCTGCTCTGTGATGCGACTCCGCTAAGACTGTCAACCACAACCCAACACGTCACACTACGTCACACAGATGAAAACTTTATTCAACAAAGAAGAGAAATAACTATTGTAAAGTTGCTACGACATTCTCCCATCTGTCTGTGTCTGTCTAAGGTTGGAGGGGTCACACACAGCCAGTCACGTATACTCACACAGGCTTTCACCAAAGGAAAATTATTAAACAGACAGAGAGAATATTTACTACCGGGCGAGTTATTATCTCTCTCTCCACCTGTCTCTCTGTCTATATCTTTGTCTCTCTCTCTCAGCAGGTGGGAGGGCATTTACATCTACCCAACAGCAAGTCACGACCCGACCTGAGAGACTTTCACTAACTTAAACAACTACACAACATGTTACTATGACGACCCTACGTGTGTGGTCGATGGGGGTCAATCAAGTCTGGTCAATAGGTGAAGGTAGCTATTGTTGGGAGGCTAGGTGAATGAGAGGGGGGAGGGGGAGAGGGGAGGGGGAGGGGGGAGAGGGGAGAGGGGTGGTAATCAGATAATGACGATAATCTCCCCTTGGTCTCCTCCTACTTGGCAATTGATCAACCACGGGATGGACCTCTGCCAGCTGGAGGAAGAGTGTGGTGCTTCACTCCTCATACATGGTGCTAGTGTTTACCGTTAGTTACTGTTGGTTACTGTTGTGGTGGGGTGGTACTGGGTTACGTAAGATGACAAGATGTGTGTGGGGGGGGGGGGGGTAAAACTGTGTGGCAACGCTCTCTCTCTCTCTCTCTCTCTCTCTCTCTCTCTCTCTCTCTCTCTCTCTCTCTTCACACACACACACACACACACACACACTACTACTACTACTACTACTACTACTACTACTTTGCCGTCACTCGGAATCGAGTTTGGCGATCATCCAGCTATGATACAATGGTATGAGTTATTAGGGATGTCACCCGCGTTGGTGAGTTCACAAATGTTGCACATGTGGGGGGCTACAACTAGTGCGGGAGGGGCGGCGGCAGCGTCTTTCCGGTGTTGGCGCTTGTCTGCCTTGGTATGCAGTCGGGCTAACTAGAAAGTATTGACACCTCTTGTTTGGTGCTCCTCTAAGCGTTACGATGTGGAGTAATCGACTCCCAGGTGAGGGGGTCGATTTGGCACCTTTTCAGGTTTGTCTTAAGACCATCTTTATACCTTTTCAGTTGCCCGCCAGCGTTACGCTTACTATTCGTTAGGTGACTGTAAAGTAGCTGCTTTGGCAGTCTACTGCCATGCGGGTAAAATGGCCAGTACAGCATAGTTGTTCATGGATAATGGTGGCCTCGATGCTTCTACAGGTGGCGTCACTAGGAATACGAACACAGAGAGAGAGAGAGAGAGAGAGAGAGAGAGGTGACCTTGACCACTGGTGTAGTACAGAGTGAGGGGGGGGGGGGGGCACCTCAATTTCCGGGAAGGACCTACAAGCTACTGGTCACAACATCTTCCGGGTCACCGTCGCTAAAAACTGCCACTCCGAGATGGTTTCAAATCTATACTGGCAGCCATGACAGGTAGATTTATTGTACGAAGACCTTGTGAATGGTGTTTAGTGACCCTGGCAGTTGAAGCACCTAAGACCTCGGTGCTTCATAACCTCGACTGCTGAAGCACCTCACTAGGACTTGTATTAGAGCCCTGACAGTTGCAGCACCAAAATACAACATTACTGAAGAACCGATTCCCACATAATCTCATTCCAGGTTGTGGTCACCATTACCATAAACCGGATTTTTGGAATAACCTCAACTTCTGTACATCATCTGATACTCTCTCTCTCTCTCTCCTCTTCCCATCGCTTCCTCAACTCCCTCTGACCCTCCCTCTCCCCCGCACCTCTCTCCTCCTCCCCGCACCTCTCTCCTCCTCCCCCGCACCTCTCTCCTCCTCCCCCGCACCTCTCTCCTCCTCCCCCGCTCAACCAGTCCACACCCTCACACTTATTCCCGCCTCTAAACTCCCTCTCCTTCCCATCTCCAAACTCCCTCCTGCTCCCCCCCCATACTCCCTGTTCCCCATCTCCAAAAACTCCCTGTTCCCCACCTCTAAACTCCCTCCTACTCCCCTCCCCACTTACCCCCCCCCCTTCCCACCACTTCCTGGTCGTGTTGGTTGGGTCATCGCCGTCCACCGCACTTTACTGTTATCAATTAGATGAGGCGATAGTGTCTGACTGGCCTTGGTGTGTGTGTGTACTGACGCTAAAAAGTTAACCTAACTTACCAGGACCCATTCATTCATTCATTCAATTATAATTTCATTTCGTTTAGTTCATACATCCGTCGTTCATTCATTCAATCTCTCTCTCTCTCTCTCTCTCTCCACCACGTGAGAACCATGATCACTGAATTGACTAAAGTCAGGACCTAGGTAATACGTAATAAACCGACCTTAAACCTCGAAAAAACCACTACACGATCTTTCACGGAAGGAAAAGCTTACCCCCAGATTTGGACCACCTGTACCTTGGTAAAACATTCCTCAATCGCGGACAAAATAATAGATATCCTTGAGGTTAACGGATAATGGAATGCACTCAGTAGTTAACGAGTGTCTCGTTCTTTACAGGTTTTGATCAAATCAACCAATGAAGGTTGAGTGCGTCAACGGTGTGGGTTTCACGCACCCTTAAAATGTGACGTCCTCTAATTGTCGAACCATTCAGCAGTTAAAATGATCTCCTTTACCAAAACCTGATACACTGTCACACACTATGGGGGGGCCTCTGGTTCTTCAAAAACACAATCCCTGGTTACTGCACAAGAGAGAGTTGTGCGGTCAATGACCTACGTGAAAAAAAAATCACACAAACGAACAATTTGCTAAATTGAAAATGTTAAAATCCGAGGATATTATCACCTACTGCTGTGCCCTATTTGTTTACAAATCTGCCAATCACTGCTTGACAACAATTATTTCCAGTTCCGGAATAATCAGAGATACAACTTAAGGCACCCAGAGCTACTAATACCAACCCCCATGTGCTTCTCTCAGTCCCAGACCTCCATAAAATATCATGGTGTGAAGGCGTGGTACAACTTACCCCCACACATCCGAGCAAAGACTACGCTCCCTTCCTTTAAATCTCTTAAAAAATATCTATTGTCTAAGTATCAATATTTTTTGTAATACCTAATTTACATTCCTGTTTTTATGTACCACCAAAACCGTTTTATTAGAAATTATCAAGTAGATAGACAGAAATTACCATTGCAATAAATATATTTGCCAACTAGACATAATACTGACAGCTCTGACCTCTCGTTCCACCTTAATACAACCCAAGTTGTACTGCTTCCCTCCCTTATCATATTTATGTAAAGTATGTACAGTATATACTGATAAATATACAGTATACTGTATATAAGGTGCCTACAAGAGGGCTCAGGCTCTCAACTGGCTCAGCCACGTTAATATTAATAGACTATGGCTAAATAAACTGTTTCAATATCAATACTATATACACTGTATTAAGAGGTCTACGATCTGCACACAATAACCAGCTCCAAGGTTTGCTGGTGTGTGAGGCTTCTTGGTGATATACGTATAGTGGAGCACGTGAAAATATATTATCTTAGCTTGATATATTTCCTTTGAGTTTTTTATATAAGAAAATTCATATTAACGATGCTTATGAAATAATTTATTTATTTTTATTGGTGCATGGTGAAAACAGGGCAATGTTATCAGTGGGGCTGGATGGTGGTGAGTCACAATAAAATGCAGTGTTGGGGTGAACCATGGCAGTGTGTGTGTGTGTTGTTGGCATGGACACCCGAGTTTGTGTACTGTTGTTGTTTTCAGTGATTAATGGGTGAGTAAGTGAGGTTGTAGCTGGCGTGCTGGGTAATGAGTGTGAAAGGGGGGGGGGGGGGGGGGTAAGGAACCTTGGATCTGGATACGAACAAGGTCAGAGGTAGTGGCGGCACTCACATATATGGTGGCGACCACAACACTTACTTCCGCCAGATATCCCCCCCCCCCACACCAGCACAACACAACACACCTAGGCACTGCCACATTACCTCTTCTCACCTACAGATAACCTTGCCTCGTCCCCTGCTGTCTGACTAGTCGTTAAAAAGAAACCAGGTAAAGACCGTACACCTTATCAGCTGATCGAGTCAACAAAGAGCACGTTGTGGAGAGCCTATCGCGATCAGATAAACATCAAACGCGTTGTTATCACAAGTCAGTTTGCTCAGGTAAACAAATACAACAACCATTACGATCAGCTGGTCATGTAAACAAACCCCGTGGATCATCTACCACGGTCAGCTGATCATGTAAACAAACAACATATATACAGTACTTAAAACGGTCAGTTGGTCCTGCAGTGACGCGTCTTGTGTGCCATAACCTTAACTCTCAATCCAACCAGCAGGCTGCTGCTGCTGTTGCTGCCTCAGGAAGTAGTACATTAAACCTTGAGCCTCCACTGGGTACTTACTGCCCCTCCTGCCTCATGATCAGCTGGCTCGGTAAACAACACGTGGAACATCTATCACAGTCAGCTGGTCATCATCCTGTGTGTCTATCCCATAACCCTGACCACCTGTTGTTGCCTGAGGAAGTGCAGAAAGCCCTGAGCTCCATCCTGGTACATGCTGACGCTGCTCCTCAAGTTGGTACAACAAAAACTTCCTCCCTAACCATATACAGTTCGTCTACCCACCACTAACACACTGGCTGGCGGGAGTTTACCCGTCTCCATACCTTGTTAGGGGGGATCAAACTATGTGCACCGAGGTACCACAGGTAGACACAGTTCCCGCCTCAACACACACCTGTAGCACCTACCTCACTCCTTGTTCCTCGTCACCCACCAAACACCTCTCCATCCTCAGTCACCCGACACAACACCACAGCAGCATGCACCAGCCTCACACCTGTCCACCCACCATACCACGTGTTACCCACACCTGTCCACCCACCATACCACATGTTCCCCACACCTGTTCACCCACCATACCACGTGCTCCCCACACCTGTCCACCCACCATACCACATGTTCCCCACACCTGTCCACCCACCACATGTTCCCCACACCTGTTCACCCACCATACCACATGTTCCCCATACCTGTCCACCCACCATACCACGTGCTTCCCACACCTGTTCACCGTAGTCAGCCGCCACAGCCACCGCAGCACACGCTCACCTTCCCGCTGCTCACACCCACCAATCATAGGAAATTAAAAGTCCCGGAAAGTTCCGGCATCCGGGGCCACCCACAACCCAAGGTGGTTCTGACCACAAGGTAAATACTGTAGACCCACGCTACAATTACCCATGCCGGACGTGTGCCCATACCAGTAGTCCTAAACCTTTACCAGATCAGCCCATACCGGGGGTTCCAAGTGCTCTTACCACACCACCACTCTTCCTGCTGCACCTACACCCACACCTCTCTACTCTATACCAACAGGAGTAGGGAAGCTTACGTGGCGAGTAGGAACCAGTCAATATCCTCTACGTCACACACACACACACACACACTGTAATTTAATAATTTCATACAGTTTAAATTGCGACAGTCTGCGTGCCTGAGAGGAGCCGTTCTACCTCCTCCAGCAGGACTGTGGGAAGCTGGGGGGTGATGGCTGCCACGAGGTGTCTACCGTAACACCCGTTAACCACACTATTAAGAGTGCACTCACCACCACACCCTGCCTCACCACCACACCCTACCTCACCACCACACCCTGCCTCACCACCACACTCTGCCTCACCACCACACCCTGCCTCACCACCACACTCTACCTCACCACCACACCCTACCTCACCACCACACCCTGCCTCACCACCACACTCTGCCTCACCACCACACCCTGCCTCACCACCACACCCTGCCTCACCACCACACCCTACCTCACTCTTACGGTAGAAGACAAGCCAGTAAGCTACAAGCAGTAACGTCATGACTGATAAACCCTAGATAAGTGTTAAGACCAGACCACCACTAACACCAGCGTCGCCCTCGGTCACCAACACGACAGAGGAGCTCTTAGCGAATGACTGTCTGTATCTTTGGTCGTCACAAGTACAAACGCTACACCGGGCGAGGCAGTCACCATTAATGTACCGGTCCACGCTTGTTGAGACACTGTACATCACCATACACACAGTTCATTTTATTATTATTATTTTTTGAGAAGGGGGATAATCGCGTTCATTGGACACACACACACACACACACACACACACACACACACACACACACACACACACACACCAGCCTTTACATCTGAGTGGCCTCCTGAGTGTCTGTCAAGGTTTTCATATTTCTGTCTTGAATAATCACATAACAGGAGGGAGGGGAGGACGTGTGTGTAGATAAGACCGATACAGATGCCGGTTATAGAGGCAGTGACATATAATCTCTCTCTCTCTCTAGCACCCACCTCCTCCATCCTACCGTTACCTTACCCATCATGCCCCCTACCTGCCTCCCTTCCCTCACTCACCATGTCCCTTCACCCCCCCCCCCCCCTGTGTCACTCCTCACTGGCAGGCACAACCCCGCCCGCGACCACACATGGAAACAGGTTCTATTGAATGGCAGATAAAGCCATAACTCTCTCTCGCACGCTGGAGAGAGAGAGAGAGAGAGAGAGAGAGAGAGAGAGAGAGAGAGAGAGAGAGAGAGTGTAGTGTACAGGTAGTGTAGTGTACAGGTAGTGTAGTGTAGAGGTAGTGTAGTGTACAGGTAGTGTAGTGTACAGGTAGTGTAGTGTACAGGTAGTGTGGTGTAGAGGTAGTGTAGTGTTATCACCTGAAGGTTTCTCTTATCAGTTCTAGCCTAATGACCCACTGTACTTCACCTTTCTTCTTCCTATTTATGTCTGTCAGATATTATTATTATTACTGTCTAATCATAGCTCAGTAAGATAAGCGGTGTGTTAACATACTAATGTGATTCCTCCCTTCTGTGTCTCACCCTCTTCCACCCATCTCTCTCTCTCTCTCTCTCTCTCCACCTGACTGCACGATTGCCCCCCCCCCCCCACAACCTTGGCTACTTCCCCACCAGTCCAGTGTTGCTCATCCCCCATGACAATGACTTGTGACTGCCGCACAAACTGCCAAGGTTCTTCATCACTTAGTGCAACAAAAAGTGGCCGCCACCGCTCACTGATACACCAACCATCGTGAAGACGGCACACGCACACACACAGACAGACACGTAAGCGCACTCTTACTGTGAGTGTTGTAATTACAGTGTTATGATGTACAGAATTATTACGTTATCGTTTATCATTATTTTAATTATTCCATCATTATATTTGCCATTATTTCATTATTATCACTTAAAATTATTATTACTTTATTCTTCCATCATCATCAATAAATGTCATCAACTTCAACTCCATGGTAACCCAGGAAGCAGAGACACCTGATCTCTGTTTACCTGACCTGCCAACGACCTCCCTAACTTGTTTCTTGAGTCACGAGTGTCGTAAGGCCTCACCTACCACCACCCAGAGAATGGCATTACATTTACCTTCAACCTCAACCTAACCAAACATGATCTTATCTCATTTAACCTAACCTAACCAAACATGATCTTATCTCATTTAACCTAACCTAACCGTACTGGCGGTGTGAAGACTTCAGTAGCCCTGATCACTAACAACCACCATCTAGGGGTACTGTCCTTGCCCTACTAACAACCACCATCTTGTTAGGATGTAAAGTACTCTCCCACTACCCTAGCAGTACTCACCGCCCCTCATGACTTATCTATCATGGGTTGCTGCCCAGGGCTCTTGTACCCACCCCCCCCCCCCACTACCCACCAACCAACACAACCACCACCGTCTATCAGCCAACCAACACCACCTACCAACCAACACAACCACCACCGCCAACCAACCACTGCACTCACACAAACCACCATCTGCCAACTTATAAATACCAACCACAATTACCTACCGACCCAACCAACCCCAACCCACCTACTAACCCACAAACCCACTCACTCGCCCACCCATACAGCCAATATTCCTCCACCTGCCTCCCTAGTTAACACACACGACGCGGGGCGGGGAGCTTGAGAAAGAGAAGGTGTAGTCATAGTTCTTGAGTCATGACAACAAAAGAAACGAGATAATGTGTTTCCCCCTTAACTAACTAACTAACTCTCTCTCTCTCTCTCTCACACGCACACACACTTATTTACTTTAAACGAATTCACATGTCAGATCGTCTCCATACAATTTGTGGCTAAAGCCTTACACGTGCATCGTGGTGTAGCGGGAGTGTGCGTGTGCAGGGTGGTCAGGTCACGCCCCGCAGAAGATGAAAGCCGCCTTCACCGACATTCTCACGCTCACTCACACATTCCCACGGCCACCTCTTAATGTTCTTTACTGCCTTGTGTTCAGGGCCACTTGCATAACCGCACTTGCCAGCCAACCATCCTACTACTACTACACTACTATTACTACAATACTACTCCTCTTCAGAACCAGTATCTCTCAAGACACCGGCAGCTGGAGATGTTTCACCGCCAAGATCAGATTGTCTCCTGCCACCAACCTCACCGATGGTATTACTGTACTGTACAATAATCCTGCTGGTCGGACAGTAGAGGAGGTGATGTACAGTCATTCACGTAGACATAAATACAACAATACCACCAATAAAACGCGCGGTACTGTGTTATGGTATACGATATTCACCCTGGACTGTAGGTGGTTATAATAATTAGCTACAGTGATTCTCTTGTTGGCCAATTAGGTGTTATTATGTAGGTCATCACTACGTGGGTATTGTTGTTCCTCTCACTCACTCAGGCAGTTACACCCACCCCTCCGTCAGTGTACCAGGTGGCGGCACCCCACTCATCCACCAGCTGTCAACATTCCTCAACAGTCAGGGACACACCCAACATTCTACACATTCACCAAACATCCAAGACATTCACTTTACAGTACAAGAGCCACCATCCATACTTGAAAGTTTTAGAAATTAGAATGGCTCGACTAACATGATGATAGCGAGACCAAAGGCCTTGTCCTCAGGCTTTTATTTACACGAGGAAAATGAGAAAAACAGAAGAGAATAAAACTCAATAATCGTGTGATCGACCTTTGATGAAAAACAACCCCGCAGTCAAACACCTACTAGTAAGTTGTAAACACGAAGGGCAGTGTGGCGTGTGTGGTGTTCAGGTGAGGTGTTTAACCTTGCTGGACCACCTGTACACTCTGGCCATCACTCACAATAAAAGCTTCAACCCCCCATGTGAGGCTCAACTTTCCCCCGGCTCCCACACCAGCACCCCCGGCTCCCACACCAGCACCCCCCCCCCCCCCCCATCAACTGTACACCTTTCTGGAACAAACACTTAAGAGGACAAATACTGAGACATACTGTGTATTCTTACGGTTTATTGCATGCCTATAACCCCAAACGAAACACCGACCGTACACACTCACAAGGGACTTTATAAATCCCCCGACTGAAGATGACACCGTCACCTACAGGAGTTCATCCCTCACACACACAGCAGGAGTCGTGAAGATGAGTGAGTGAGTGAGTGAGTGAGTGTTGATAGTGAGTAATAGCAGCAGAAAGGAGGGGGATGAGAGGTAGGGTGAGGGGAGAGGGCCAGGTTATACTACACCACCAGGGGTCTACACCGTAATAATAACGAATCCCGGAAAAAAGGCAAGGAAAAAACCTAACCTAACCTATGTACAATGCCATCATATATATATATATATATATATATAGTGTTGTCAATGTGTACACGTCATGTGGCTTTATTTCCGTTCACCATAACAGCAACACACGAGAGAACACGTGTTGCTACCACATAACACTCATCGAGGAAGGGTGCATGTTTATTATAATACTAATGTGTTAGGCATGAGGACTAAAGGGAAGATGAATAAATACGAGACAAAGAAAGAATTAGGTGTTAAGGAAGAAGAGATTCACTTGATATAAGAGAAGGAAATGAGGGAAAAATAGATTCAAGGAAAATATTAATTACGATTTAAACGAAAGAGTAGAATTACGGTAGAAACAATAGGGAAAATAATGAGGTTAGGTGAGGGAGAACAAGGTGAGGAGGAAGGAATAAAAATGGGGGGAGGGGGAGTGGAAGAGAGGGGGAGGTTAGAGTATGGGTGAGCGATAGTGGATCAATAACTCCAGGTGGGAATTGTCCTGAGGCCCTGCTGCACCCCCCCCCCCCCCTCACGCCACGCCTGTCACAAACACACACACATGCCACCCCCGCCATGCCAAGTCAAACCCACACACACACACCCACACACGCCACCCACCCACACTCGCGCATCCCAGCAACACGCTACGACTGTCACGCCCCCCGGTGAGTATTATAAAATCAACACTCCTCTTTATTCAGTGATCCCACCCCCCCCTCTCTCTCTCTGGTTAAAAGGGAACGTCAGCGTGAAACAAACTGTTTCAACAGAGGAGAGGGATGGCAGTGTGTGTGTGTTCATCCGGCCACCACGGGGGTTAAGAGAACTGTACTTACAAGCATCAGCATGTTCCCCGTCCCCCACCGGCACCTGGGGCCCATCCACTCCAGTTCTCCACATCAATTGACCACCATGAGGATATGCTAGTGACCTACGTATCTACCCCAAGAAGGACGCCCCCCTTCAAGCCGACGTACACGCCATCACAATCACACTAAAAGGTGTCCCTCAATTTTGTCAATGCCTATGGCCTGGCACTTGACATTATTAGGGACCTGCCACACTTCACCATAAACAGATAAATTGTACCGGGAATTCCCCCCCCCCCCCCCCCACACACACTCATCATTCTGTCACTTTATGTAACTTGCTGACAAAACCCATGACCCTTCAGGCTTTACGCCCTTAATGCACGGAGTCATAAAGGCAAGCATGAACTCCGCATGCTTCCCAGATGGGCGCTGTAAACGCTTCTGCACTTCACCTTGCACAGGATGTAAGGGGGGGTGCCCAATAAACTAGCCCCCTCGGAGGCAATCTAATCTAAAAAGCATCAGGCAACAATACTACAGCTCTGGGTGACGGTACGAGACGCACCACAACAATGATCACTAGTCCACTGCCAGGTCAACACGTGATGAGGGTACAGGTCACTGGTCCACTGCCAGGTCAACACGTGATGAGGGTACAGGTCACTGGTCCACTGCCAGGTCAACACGTGATGAGGGTACAGGTCACTGGTCCACTGCCAGGTCAACACGTGATGAGGGTACAGATCACTGGTCCACTGCCAGGTCAACACGTGATGAGGGTACAGGTCACTGGTCCAGTCAGGTCAACACGTGCGGAATTGTGTCACTTTAAAGCCTCCCTGTGTAAGATCTGTTAACCACTCAGTAGTACACGTTAGGCGCCGTGTGTGGTGTTGTCTTGACCATAATGTTACGGTACTCAGAGGTCAAGTCATCTTACTAGAGGTATTAACTCAGGCCAAGACCTTATAACACACGCCAATGGTTGTCATGACTCCGGTAAACGAGTGACCAGTGGCGGGCTCCTCAGGATAAAATAAAAACCTACTGGATGAAACTGTTGGTCGGTCACAAAATTAATGATCCACCAGTGTATCCTTGACCCAGGAGCGCCGGCCTTCCTGCCGCTCCCTCACCAAGACTTGTCAGCGGCTCCTTGTCAAGTGGATGGGGAAGAAGTTCAAGGATGAGGTGTGTTGAGGACCACCCAGGAGTCTCACCCTTCACTAAACACCCGTCAAGTATGAAGTCAAGGAGCGACGTCTTCCCTCACCAGGTGTATGGTGCCACATAACAGAGTTAAGGTCAACAAGGAGGCACTTCAAGGATAACCTCATCCTTGACCCAGCAGCGCCGCCCTCCCTCCTACACACAGATGTCCTGGCGCCTCTAAGACCTGTCATGTGCAGCTTGTTAAGGTCAAGAGTCACTAGATTACCACACCACGAGGCAGCCTTCCCTCCCAGGTAATGAGAACGACTTATTCATCTCCAGCCTCGTCTTCCTCTCAGGTGAAGTAAACACCTACACCACAGTCCTGTACCAAACACTGTACAGTACAGTGACCTCCTGCATCACAACCCTTATATCACCGACCCTCACACACAATAAATTAATGAATAAAAATTAACCTGTTTACGGATTTCAATACAATCATTCTCAGGTGTCAAGTAAACACCATCGTTAACAGGAGCCACGAGCATAGTACTGATACCAATGACAACAAGAGACCCCACACACACACACACACACACACACTACAATACAGACTCGCTCTAAATACTCATCTCATGCCCACTAAAATAAAATTAAGGTAATTTACTCGCAACAAAGCCTTTACAATGCGGGAGTTTCAAAGCGTAATGTTCACTGCTCCTCTTAACAGCTGATTATGCTTACCTTTCTCTAGAGGTATTAGAGATGTGTGTGTAAAATAATAATAATAATAATAATAATAATAATAATAATAATAATAATAATAATAATAATAATAATAAACGGTTTATTAATAGAGTTGCAGCCAGTGGCTGAAAATATACAAACTCACATGTGATTTAGACAAGATATACGTTCTATACATTTACAGGGCTGTACAGTACACAAATCAGGAGTTGTTTATTATTTTAACAATAGTGGGATGGTGCTGTTCTTATATCTATCAGTGCGGGATCTTATGGGCTGAATTTTGTCGTAGTGGCGGACTGCGCCAGATGGGCGGGGGATTGCCGGTGGCAGTAGGTGGCGATGACAAGGACGGTGCAGTAGTCCACTGCCAAACCCTGCTAATGCGTGGTGGTGGAGGTCAATGAGGGATGGCATTTCCAGGGTAGAGAGAGCGTTGTTGTAGCCAGAGTAGTCTGCGCCGAGCATGATTCTGCAGGCCCTCTTCTGTATCTTCTCTACCTGACGTTGTTGGGTAGAGTTGTGTGCATGAGAGAGACGTTCGCCAATACACATTCGCCAGGGAGAGGAAGACACACGACTAATCTGGTATCACACAAAGGTGGAGAGTACAGCACAACACAGCACAGTAATCAACCGCTGGATCAAGGACAGGTGAGTGAGGTGACTTGACTAAACCCATCACCCCGGCCATCATCATACCACAGTGGCTAATGGCGCACACGCACACACAGTATTACATTTACAAGTCAAAAACATTCAGCAGACCTTAACACGGATCCACTTTGGTCTACCTAGGGGCTCGCTCGTGTGGAGGGAATGTAGAGGGATGTGAGGGAATGTAGAGGGATGTGAGGGAATGTAGAGGGATGTGAGGGAATGTAGAGGGATGTGAGGGAATGTAGAGGGATGTGAGGGAATGTAGAGGGATGTGAGGGAATGTAGAGGGATGTGAGGGAATGTAGAGGGAAGTGAGGGAATGTAGAGGGATGTGAGGGAATGTAACGGGATGTGAAGGAATGTAGAGGGATGTGAGGGAATGTAGAAGGATGTGAGGGAATGTAGAGGGAAGTGAGGGAATGTAGAGGGATGTGAGGGAATGTAACGGGATGTGAAGGAATGTAGAGGGATGTGAGGGAATGTAGAGGGATGTGAGGGAATGATAATACATAAATTAACAAAATAAATGAGAGAGAGAAGTGGGGTTTTAAGTAAGAATACGGTGTGGAAGAGGTGAGAATAAAGTGGTGGAGAGGAGAAGGGAAAAAGAGTGACAAAAATGATCCTGATGAAGAGAAAGAGAGAAGAGGGGAGGTTGTGTAAGGTACAGTATTACAGCTGAAGAGAATACAGTAATACATGATAAAGAGGCATTACAGTTACTACAGCTTAGGTCATCACCACTTAAGGGGACTCATTCGCAGCTGGGTGAACTGTGGATGTCCCAAGCGTGAATGAACCAGGGACCCTAAGGAGAGGACGACGAGAGCTATTAACCACTCGGCCACCGCACCCCTGGTAGTCAGTAGACGTGAGTAACCTTGATCCCCCCACCCCCCGATCCCGGATTCTCAAAAGATCAGAATGAATGATCAATGTTGCCCCCATAAGCGAGGTGAGGTGGTGGTGGTCGTGGTGGTGGAGGTGGTGGAGGTGGTGGTGGTGGTGAGGTGGTGGTGGTCGTGGAGGTGGGCCAAAGTTGTGCTGTAACTGGTGTTGGACTCTCCCGTTGTGTTATCACCAGGTATGAGAAACGTGAACTATTGATCTCTGATTATTACGGTGAGTAACTTTGAATCGAATGAACGTCCTTGTTACCACCGGGAGGTGATACAGCCATCTGTAACTTACAGTACTACTGTACCGCAAGTACATCAACCCACAGTTGGACGTACACACCGCTCGTACACCAACAGCCGACCTACTTGCTACGTGCCCCCTCCCCCCTGTTGACCCACATGTCATACAGCACGACCTGCGGTTCACCTGCGGTCCACCTCAAGTTGCTCCCGCGTCATAAAAGACAAAGCGGTGGTCTTTAAACAACAGTGTTGGCCAACCACTTCAAAACAAAGGACGCTTGTTTAGGTCTGGACCAAAGACGGGAACACAACAACTGGGCCTCCACGACCTTGATAACACATATATCCCGTGTCTCCTGAGGCGCGGGGACGGCAGCAGACCTCTTGTGTGGTGAGAGAACTACACTGTACTGTTACTGTATGGTGAGAGAACTACACTGTACTGTTACTGTATGGTGAGAGAACTACACTGTACTGTGAGAGAACTACACTGTACTGTTACTGTATGGTGAGAGAACTACACTGTACTGTTACTGTATGGTGAGAGAACTACACTGTACTGTTACTGTATGGTGAGAGAACTACACTGTACTGTTACTGTATGGTGAGATAAGACTAGTTAGGACATCTATCCCCAGACCTTTGTGGGACTCCCAGACCAAGTGTCCACCCGCCCTTCATGCTCGGTAGGACACCAGCTAGGAGTAGTTCCCTCATTAGTCTCGTGTCCTTGGGGGAGAAGTAGGCCATTCAGGTGACACATGTATGCACCCTGTATTCCTGTATCCACTTTTACCTGGTAAGTGGAAACACGTATGTGTGTGTGTGTGTTGCTCAACAGTAAGATTGGCGAGTGTGGCGTCACCTTCAACAGTCAGCAAAACAATGAAGTGACCTTGGCATGTGCGTCCGTCCGTGTGTACGTTCACAACCTAAAAACTATAGAGTCTACCTTGTGCATATTAACCACGTACTGTACTGCCTCTAAAGTATTATATGACCAAACATTGACCCGGACCACGGTGTAGGAGCCACGCCTCACCCAACAGCTACAGTGTTGATTACTGAACTCTGTACTGTACTGTATGTCGAGGAGTATTAAGTCTAGCTGAAAATCATCCGTCATTTATCCCTTGTCTTTGTGTTGTAACTCCCGGACGGACGGATGAGGGGGGCAAACAAACTAGCCACAAGAAGCTCATTACAGTAATAGCTGTTGTACAAAAAAAACGAGGAGGAAATGTGCACGATTAACTACCTACAATACAGGTATTCAACTTAAGACAATAGTGACTGTTGACTTACGATAAAAGTGCACGATTAACGAGCTCCCCACCTTACGATAAGTGAACAAACAGTTTGTTTACCAACAACAAACAGCTGATTCACGAGTTGTTTTGTTACAAGTATCAGTAAACACAGGGTTTAGATAACTGTTTATTTACGATAAAATATTAAACAAAATGATCTTGGAGTTGTGTAGTGTAGTGGCTCACCTGGCGACACAGGTACAGAGATAATTAAAAAAAGTTGAGAGAGAGACGGACAAGAATACAGTCTCTCTCTCTCTCTCTCTCTCTCTCTCTCTCTCTCTCTCTCTCTCTCTCTCTCTCTCTCTCTCCTGGTCGTTCGCGGCGGGAGTCAACAAGTGATGCCTGTACACAAGCTACAAGCAGGAAATCTTGTACCAAACACTGGTGGTGGTGATGGTGGTGGGGGTGTTAGAATGCGTGGCCGCTGACAAATCAAAACACAATAAAACGCAACCAAACAAAGAGTGCTTGAGTTGGTGTGTGTGTGTGTGATTACTTACTGATGATGCCAGTATACTGAGAGAGAGACACGATAATGGAAACTCGTACCATACCCAGAGAGAGTGAGTGAGAAAGGTGGAGATACTGAAAAAAAAAAAAGGAAAATCGACAGTGTGTGTGTGAAAGTTTGGGCCACGAGGGAGTGGGGAAGAAGGCATGCACGCTTGCTTACAACACACCTGCTGAACCTGTCGCCTCGCCTCACTGACTGACTGACTCCTGCTACCAAATTGAACCTCTCACCTTGCTCGAATCAGCAACTCTGACTGAACGATCTGACTTACCTGACCGTCCTGAACCACCTCTCAACTGAAACTTCACCCGAGTCATATTTCACTGACTAAAACACACACTATATAATTTCCTACTCGACTGAACCATGTTAACTGACGCATCAACTCTACTGTAAGCCCAAAGGTAACATCTGACGTGACTCACTTAACGTATAGTACATCCAACTGGGCTGACTGACACCTTCGCCTGATTGAAGATGCCAACTGAACCCCCTCGACAGACAGATAGAGACGATTGTAAGAAAATTGGTTAACATGAGCAAGATGACAGAGGAGTTTTCTTGTATATAAGATTAAACTTAATCCCAGGACGATAGATAGATATAGACAGACAAGACAACTGATGGATAGATGGAATTTGCGAAATATATTTTTTTTGTCCTAAGACGTGAAGTAACAGTGGGTAACGGAGGGAAATGTTTACACTTGACGCCGGCTGGTGGTTGTGTGAGCGATAAACTTATGCCTCTTGTAAATTATTAAAACCAACCATCCTGAGGCACGTACCACAGCGACTGCCAAGTGATGAAACTAATACAAATATGTCTGTATATATAACTGAGGTCGGGTTAATGTTATATTTTGTTATCCGATGAAAGATTTTGTCAGGATAATGTGAAGCCGCTGAGACGTCAGGTGATTGACGAAGAGTACCGTGAGCCTGGTGGAGGTCCCCGGAGCGTGAAAAACACCAACCAACCCAGGAGAAAGTAGCCAGAGAACACCAACGGGCATGCAAAACACAAGAGAGACCCTCACCACTACTGAGACAAACATGAGTCGTATCGTGAAGAAAATAATCAGTGGTGACCATCTTCCAGGAGGACACATATACTGTAGAATAGAGAACATCAAACTACGGTACCCAACCATACACAGTGTTCACCTGCCATGACAGTAGCCTCTCCTTCACAACACGGGTGTTATTCACCATCTTGGAGACAACGTGAAGTACAAGGCTGGCTGTACCGTACAACTACCCGAGCCATCAGTCATCTATGGTTCAGTAAAAGCCTGCTGGGTACAAACAATAGGACGGCGGCGACGGGAGAAAGTTGTGGCGCCGGCACCTTGCTAAGCAGTTATGACGCAACGCTCACTTCCCCGCAGGCAGTTGTCATGGGTTCTGCCTCACCTCTACACCGCCACCTAAGTAAGCTCTGACTGACAAGGTATATAAGGGGAGTCCATACACACCTGGGTCCCTCTCTGCAGTGACTGGTACTCCTGCCACCACAGTGACTGGTACTGACACACCATATCGCACTGACTGGTACTATCTTCCCACCATACCACACTGGTACTACCAAGTACCACTCTCACCACGACACACACAGGCACGGAGGATGAATCATTCACTACTGAAGAAACCATTTAGTGTGTTGAATAATAGTTGTGTAAGGCTGTAGTTAGATATGCAGGTAAACTATAATAGCCTACACATGAGAGAGACTTACACATACAGACAACGCGCTAATAAGATGTATAAAGACAAACAGATCATGTAGCTTTATTATAGTAACACAGAACAGACAGAGCATCATATACAAATGTGAACAACAATAGTGAGATGTGGTGTACAAGGAAGGAGGCGTCGCTACAAGCAGGTGCGGTAGTGGGTGGCTGGTGCAGGACAACACTGCCCCAGGACCAAGTAACGCCACCACCAGAGGAACTGCTGTCATGCTGCCACCACCCACGCTCAGCTGTGTCTATAAAATAATTACTGTATGTCGCCGTGATAATCTTCCATTATCTTACAAGTGCCATCACACTAGCCTTCAACACAAGGAATCTGCAAGTTGCAAATTCGCTCAATTTACGCTATGTTTCATCTTATACAGCTGGCATTTATGTAATTTAGTCCTCGGTTACAGGAAACTACTTCCTTGTGTCTGAAAAAAATATAAATTCCTTCTACTGCCGGGCGGGAACATAAATATAGGCCAAGTGATTAATTGATAGTTATAATACAAGAACCAACTTCTCTGGGCATGACAATAATGCAGAATGTTTCAAGCAACAAACTGCGGACACCTGCCTACAGTCAGCCACCCTCGCGTCATTCAGCCCTGAATTTTCAAGTCTCAAGAACTCAGATATGGCATTGCTTTAACTAGGATAATTTGACTTGAAGGCCGAAGTGACCGTGGCAGTGTGGGGTCCACCCACGGCAGCGTCGACCTTCCTTATATTGAGAAGGAGCAACAACAACGCTGAAGGCCTGGCTCTGCCCTCCACCATCCTATACTGGCACCTTCTCCCACAGTTAAGAGTTCAAGAAGGTGTCTTATCACAACTCCATGAAGTGAGAATAAAAACTAACTACAATAATAAGCCGCAGTCCCGTATAATGACACAAAATATCTATAGAAAACCAACTGAGGGTGACTGTATGCTGTTGAGATCCCTTTAAGGGTGTGTATCACTAAACAACGAGCTACATCACTTTCACCCACAGATGACGATCAATGAGTTGGGACTGATGATGGAGTAGGGTGGCGGCGCAAAGCCCCCGAGTGACAACTAAGGACACACACACACGGTAGTGGGTGACCTTCCCTCCCTCCCGCGCACGCACACACCACGAAACCCACGATTGAACAACAAGCAATAACAAAGGTCTGGCCACGACACAGTGACGGGCAGCAGAAGGCCACTTGTTGACTTATCACGTAAACATGGACTGGCGAAGTGTTTCTCGGTTACTAACTTGAACAAAGTAACAAGAAAATGTCAAAATTACACGAGAACAAAAAAAAACATGAACTGCCAAAAAAAAATATTTAATACAACGTAGGTAAATAGACTTAGTAGGCACGGAACATGTATACAGTAATGAAAAATGTGTACTGTATCATACAGGTAAGATGAGCCGTTCAGGTGTAAACTGATGGGGGAGGATAAGGGGTGAAGGGGGAGAGATGTAAGGGGTGAGGAGTTGAGAGAAAAAGTGGGGAGAAGGGAGTAAGATATGACCAAGATGGGTGGAGCTCACAGGCGGTGATAATTACTGCGCCTTAAATGTAACAAACAAACAAACAAACACACACACACGAAAAGGTTGGTACCCCCCCCCCCCCCACACACACACACTCTGGGTAAATTTAAAGAGACAACAGCAGCAGAGTACCAGTAAGTACTGTAACACCGTCTTGTGGACACTAAGCTGCCACAGTAACCAACTCCTTCACCGACAAACCATTTTAAGGTAGAGTTGGGCCACGTAGGGTAAGGTAGGGTTGGGCCACGTAGGGTAAGGTAGGGTTGGGCCACGTACGGTAAGGTAGGGTAGGGTTGGGTCACGTAGGGTAAGGTAGGGTTGGGTCACGTAGGGTAAGGTAGGTTCAAATTTGGTTGGATACTGACGCACAGGGACAGGGCAGGTAAAGGTAGGTCATGGTCAACTTCCATGTTGGATATTGTTCACCAACCTTTTCATTCTGTAGACGAGCAGCAGCATCAGGGCACCAGCAATAACAGGTTGTGCCCACCACCGCCAAGACCCCCAGATGATGTCTCCCATCGTGTTCAACCCAATTATTGTGCCCTTGTTCACAGTGACACACAATTGTGGTCCACCAGTGGCCTCCCTCCCGTGGTGGTGTGCTGGTGGATAGGGCCAGCAGGTCCACGTGCTCCAGGCGGCTTAGTTCATCTCCCTCCTCCCCCAACCCAAACACTCGCACCCTCCACAATAACAACATTTGGCATCTGTCGGGTCAACACACACACGGCATTGTTCCCGTCTCTCAGTTGACTGAGGTGTTTTCCACTCATATTACTGTCTGTAGCAGATTGCGAGTCTTTTCATAATACCAATGCTTCAGGAACTATAGCAACGAGTTGTTGGTGAAATGGGCTTTAACACACAGGCCACCCAGTTAGAGCAATGTGTTCTGGACACATAGCACACTGTGTCTACTAGATACATAGCAGTGTCTAGATACAGAGCACAGCTCTAGACAAACAGACTACGCAGTTCCTCAGTGAACGACCATCGGTGAGGCAGAAGGCCACAAGCAACACAAAAATATTTTCTCCGGATGACAATGAGAGAAGCATGACTCTGGCCTCTTAAACGTCAACCTTGTGATGACGACAACTACTAGTGAGCTTTTTACTCGGCCCAGGAAGGACTTAGTGTGACAGGTCGGACTCCAGCGTTCATCGGGTGAGGTACACGACAGACCAACACCACTACTGAACCCTAGCAGCAATGAGTAACGCATACATGTGAAGAATGAGTTTATTTCCATGTAAATTATCAGGTTGCCAACCCAAGATGACGAGACTTGAGGATACCATTACTGTGTATACTGAAGCTGAGGCTGATACTGGCTGTGTGTGGAGAAAGGAAGGAGTGGCCGACAATGATGGCTGACTCAACCGGACGCCGCTCATGCACGATGCCTGTATGGTGATGCTGACCCCATCAGGTGAAGCATAATGTTAACTACTGTGCCTACAATAAACACACGGTGTGGTAACCTACTTGATGCTCACCACGTGTATGGGGGGGGGGGGGGCGTGTTTTGGCAGGCGACTCTCCTAGGTTCCTGTGTTGTTTTGTCTCCTAATTTAGGAAACGTGAACACACGTGGCGGCCAAGGAGTGACGGTCAAAGGGGTGAACTATGGAGTGCCTTGGTTCACAGGTACAGTCAGTCTGGAACCATTACGACACCAACAACAGACACATGTTCCTCAGTCTGGTGTTATATTTGTGACACCGCCGCATGGTGGTGGTGGTAAGGACCAGCTGGAGGTGTCGCCAGGAGTTGTGATCATCATTGTTGAGTGGGAGAGACTTCAGTGTAAGTGTTTGTTAAGTGAGCCAACACGTTACGAGGGAGGGCCTGTATGTTGCTCCTCACCACCCAGCCTCTGACAGTGTTTATCTCAGTAAGTACAGTACAACACAGCACAACACAGCACAATACAGTACAGTACAGCACAGTGCCTAGTAGTAATAATGAGGCGGTGCTGTACAAGAGTAGCTGGAGTGTGAACACCAGAGATAAAGTTAAGGAGGACAACAAGCCACGACAGTTAAAACATAAGTGACCGGCTCTATGATTCTTATCCCACGGAATCTTGAGCACAACATGAAGCACTTACTGTACTTACACACACTTGTGCTCGAGTCTCCCAGTGTATCATATAATGTCCATGTTGAACACAAGTATGTAAGTTTACAACCAAACATCTATAAAATCCATTTCAGGTTTATCAAAATAATTTTGGTAAGGAGTTAAAATTCCTGTGTGTAAGGAAGACCCATGAGGGAGCACGTGACGACAGCCAAGCAGTACAGTAGTCGATCATAACACGACGGTGTGTTCCCGGGACCAGGGGTAAGTGTTAAGACCAACTGCTGCATGAAAGACGTCAGTCAGCTCAAGACGACAATAAAGCGCGTTACTTCCCTCAGTCTCGCTAATGATTCATCAGCCCTCGTCCCCCTCCTCCAGGCAAGCCAGTGAACGTGTGGACACAAGTCTCCTTTAACACTTTATGTTGTATGTGCCACCACCGCCTGATGACGCTGAACAACAGTTATATACTCCACAACTGACTCACAACCTAACGTATATACTCTAGGGACAGCCAACTTCCACATAAACTACAGTACAGTATGTGTCTGTCAGTCAGTTCTACATTAGTTTTGATGTAGTATAGGCTTATGTAAAATGATTATTGGGTAAAAATGAGTTGTATTACAGTAATAGTAAAAGGTCTCAGTGCGTGAGTTTGTCCACCAGTCACAAGTGAACAACGTTGGACACACACTTCTCACCTGTGTGGGGGAGAGCTCTTCACAACCCGCAGGTGACTCACCCCCCCCCCCCCCCCACAAATTAATAATATTTCATCAACTTCCTCGTTTTCTGAGGCTTCCTGCGCCACCATGACTGTTGTCGGGGTAAACGCCACAAACCCCCGCAATTTTGTCACTGTATTTACGGTAAAGTTCGTTCCCACAGTTTAGGTTTTTAACAGTTATGATTTAGACTCAAGCGGACAACACCGGGGCCCAACACAAGGCCTCAACTCACTTTATTAAGACAGCCTCATCATGGTGTTTGTAACTGTGTCAACACTCACACTCATGGTGACCCACGACACCGCCCCCTACACTGTACTGTACTGTACTGTACTGTACAAGGCGCGGGACCCCGACAGTGCAGTCCTTTACAACACACGGGGGAAGAATCCCAACAGCCGCTATGACAGGTGTAACAAGTTAATCAGATAACACAATGTCTCGCCTCCATAACTGGGACGCGTCTCTATACGGCAGAGGAGGTCATTCAAGAGACTGAGTAAGACTGTAGAGGCGATACACTCCATCAATCTCGTGACGTCATGTACAGGTAAGCTATATTTGCCGCCAAGGTGGCTGGCTCACTAGTACCAGGTAAACAAGGTCACGCTAGAGGAAGCTTCTTGATTATGTACGAGAGTGAGAGCATGTCCCTCTTACTACCTGTCCCCCTCTTCCTCTTCATAACACAACACAGTGCACACCACCCAAGTCCCACACTAACGCACATCGCTTCCTTACAACTAACACCGCCACAAAACAGCCTGCTAAAAATCTAACACTCGTCAACAACCCAACCATCACAACACAACCTGGTTACCTGCTAAGATTCTGGCACTAACCGCTCCCTCTACACACACACTATTTTTAACACATCAACATTTTATAACGACGATTAGTGTGAGTGCGGGCGGGTGAGTGTGTTTACGCTCGTGTGAGTGACCCTAGATAGGTTAACACAGGCACCCACAAGCATAATTCACAGAGGGTGGGTTGGGTGCTTCAACCTGCGGGAGGAGCGTGTCCCAGTGGGGGGAGGAGGGGCGTGACCCAGTGGGGGGGGGGGGGTGAAGAGCGTGACCCAGTGGGAGAAGGAGGGGTGATATGTAGGTTGGAGCCTCACGCTGGGGTAGAGGGGAAGGAAGAAGCGCCGCTGAACAGAAACAATTGGGAAGTAAACTGAAGCTAGAGGTGGGGGCGGCAGGATCCATTGTAAGGTTCATTATAGATAATAGCATCAAGCTGGGGAGAGGAGAGGGGGAGGGAGGAGGAGAGGGGAGAGGAGGGGGGAGAGGAGAAGGGAGGGGAGGGGAGAGAGGAGGGGGGAGCGTGACCTAGTGAGAGGGGAAACTATGTCAGGGTCGCTCACCACACCGATGTGTCGTCACGTGGCCCCGCACACACCACCACCAACCTCAACTACCCTTACATTAGCGTCTGCCGGCTCTATCATACAAAACCTGAGTAACTGACACAAAACTTCCCAAAGAGACCGTCCTGATGCTTCTCGTGCCTAGATCTCAACACCTTTGTCCCTGAGGATGTGACGAAAACCATCTGCCTCACAAACAGTAAACTACGGACTAAAGATGATGAGTTGAGGACTCTAATGTACGCGTCTGGGGAGTAGGAGTCAGGCAGGATGGTCACACTGAAGCAAACTTCCGACGTTTACAGCACAACACCTTCCACCAACCTGAGTCGGCTTTACCAAGTTTGTTGATCATTTTGAGTACATATTCTTGTATATATGTCCAGCTTCCTGTCGTCCCCTTGGCAACACTTCCACACAAACAAGTGTTGCCGATTAACGCAAGATCTCTTCAAGAATATTGTAGTCGCTCGCCCTAACGTTTGTCAGCAAATAGAAGGTGGATTACAACGGGGATTAGACGATACTAATGATCACAGCTGAGACTTTTACACACACACACACACGTCACAATAATAAAAAGATGCAGAATTTACTCAGGTGGTCATTAATACTTCTCATACATTTTATCATTAACTCAAACACGAGGTGCTGGTGGCGGCGGGGGGTGGTGGTGTGTGCAAAGGACCGTATACTTGATCGCAGTGAGTCAGTGGCCGGCCCACACTCTTACCATGACTCATCCACATCACACCATACGTAAAGTTTACACCTGACAATAGACGCGAGGTATTCTAGAGAAGCATTTTATACCGTACATTAACATTGTATAAGACGTTATTTTATTTAAGTATATTGTTACAAGATAAAACTGCATCTGTATACCACCACCTGTACCCACACCAACTCCAATAACTAAACCTTCCGACACACACCACATCGTCTCACTCCACCATTCCCTGCCGACTCTACCTTCACAAAACTTCCTTGCCACTCCACGACCTTCCTTATAATAAATACATCAGGACGTGACCTTGCTGCCCCCCCCCTGACCTTACCCTTCCCTGCCGCCGCCGCTTACTTCCTTCTCTTTACACCTCGTCCGCCATACGTCTATATCAGGTGAGGTCCAACAATTAACCGACTCACCTGAGGTTCACCAATTAATACCTTGTCAACCTCCAATACCTCCCCCTTCGTCCCCTACAGCAACATATACTTGTGCTGGAGGACCGACGAGAATTTGTCTGTCGTGCCGTCGTTCACAAGCACTAAGCTGTGGGAGGGAGCGGAAACCCTGATAATTTTCACTGCCGGAGCTGTATTGAGACCCCTTCCTTCGCCAGATCTATCACAGGTACGGTAGGTCCACCTGTGTGAATGCTCACAGCAGTCAACCATCACCATTTGCTGGGCAAAAAGTTGGCTGGTTTCCCTGCAGATTCTCAGCCACGTGTAATTTCAAGAAGCCCACCACTGCCACAGTGTCCCCCCCCCCCCCCCCAGGCGGGCGGGGCGGGGCTTCTTGTGTGGGCAAGTGAGTTTCACTGCACGATTCACCAGCGAGCATTACCGCCTTTGAGTACACGTGCAATTTCATTAACAAGAAAAGTGGGACCTTGATAACATACACGTGAAACAAATAAGATAAAAAGGAACATAAATTACGGTCGAATACAGATGATAAAGTGATTAAGACATAATGCAGATATGTAATTAATATAAATACAGTTAATAAAATCAACTATTTCCTGGAAAAAAATATAAAGATGACTAAAACCGACATGTTGTGGCAGCAAGGACACTCCGGAATCGTCGCCAGATACAGTAAACGTTATATCACGCCTCCCTGCCTGCTATACCTTATTTCACCCCCCCCCCCCTCCACGCAGACACAAGTACACACTTTCACTTCATACCAGAACCAGTGATGTCCTCCACATTGTTTACACCATCAAGATGTCAAATTTCCACACCGTTTAAGCCATGAGTATATAAGCTAAGTAACCAATCACCGATCACTTTTACATTTATTCATAATTTTTACTCCGTACTATAGTAAACAAAAGGCCTTGAGTTGCCCAGCAGTGTTCGGAGAGTCTTGAACGAGACTGTACTTGTCTTATGCCCTCATTTACAGGTTGGCTGTTTTAAATCCTCATCTATTTAAACTGAATGTAAATATTTGTAGCACCAAGAGACAGCACCAATGATTTACACCGACGACACGCATTATGGTCACGAAGTACTGCACTGTACAGTAGCCGTGACTGGACGTAATGAAGGGAAAAAACAATCGTAACAGAGATGACTGTGATCACTGACAAATTACTTGTATATCCGGAAAACTCCAGAATCTTATCAGCCTCGTAGCTCCAGATATAGGCCATGACTCAACATTATTTGAACCATCTTTACATATACTGTGCAGTACGATGTTTCTGTTGGACAATACAGTACAGCATTACGAACAAAATATAAAACAGCAAAGTAAAAGACTAATAATTACACATTTCCTTTCGCCATTATCACTCACTGGCGAAAATTTTGACCAAGTCCCAGGTTGCTGATCTGTCTTTCTGCCTCATTTACACACAATTGCAGGTCTTACTTAACAACACAACATACATATAGCATTTCTCACAATTGACTTTTTTTATTTTTTTTATTTACAATTCTTTATTATTATTATTACAGTGTTGTTATTAGTATTATTGTTATCATTATTACTTTATTTTGCTTTTTATTATAAATTTTATTTACTATGAATAATTATTACATTTTCACCCCCCAGGCCCCGATGTGGGTCAGTGACCTGTGCCCGGATGGGCTAATCCACGCGTCAAAAAAAAAAAGAAAAAAAGAATGTCGGTAGCTAGTCTTGTGTTTAGCAGTGTGTTAAGTGTCCTTTGTCAAGGGGCGAGACCTGACACCCCCCCCCCCCCCTCCAGCCGTCACGCACAGTATGATATCCACCAGTAGTGTATAATGCTTCTGTGTTCCTCTCTGGAGCCCTGGACAGCGCCGCCACAAGCAGCCCCTTGCTGTATCGGCTACAAAACGGTGAAAAATAAATAGGATTTGTTCGATGCGTAGGTGTTACAAAAATATAAACACAGATCCAATTTACTTCATTACTTAAGCACATTAATGACACTAATAATAGCAAGTTGTGCTTAAATTACACGAGGAAATGAAAGGAAGAGTAAAATGTATTAATTAGATGGTGCGAACAAAATTCTGGGAAAAACACTGCGTGACTTATTACTTCCATAGCACTATGTAAAGTGACGTACCGTATACTGTACAGTACTGTATTGTATAACCCAAATAATCATAAACACTTCACCATCCCATGTCCTGCGGACCACAAATTCCAGCGGTACTTTTTTTTACCAGAATAGTGTTAGGGCAGCCTTACCCCTTATCCACCAGCACCCTCAGGTAACCACAGCGGCCCCTGGGTCAACTCCCAACCCCAAGCGAGATGTGTGTTGGCATTAGCGGGGTTCATTACTGGGCCCAGCATCAACACAGCCAGCCAGCCCACTGAGTCAGCTTGAGGAAGAGACAGCCATTATACCTGCACCAGCCGTGCCAGTAACTTATCAACACCCACTGTTGATATAAATTGGTGGCATAAGGAAAGAGCTGACCAAACACAAGGAATAATATGGCCTAATATTGTAATACTGTACAGTACAGTACTACTGTTCCACTCTTTACTATGACCTCCGTGGTAATGTACTGCACTCGGCTCGTGCCGCTCCTTGCTATACAGTACAGTATGTCCCATTTCGTCCTCCATGACCTCCACATTAACATTAAGACATGGTGCACACAATCTAGAACCAGTGAGTGTTTTATCCTTACCCGGACACAGAGGGAGAATGACAAGAGGTGGTGGCCACACTTTCCTGTCGTGGGAGAGTCGTGCCTCTTAAACATTATTATTGTACTGCACTTCCTTGTCTCGTTAGCACCTGACATGCACCAATGCTACAAATAAATGTTTCTCTGTGTAAAGCAGGTCTACCATTCGTTACTACACAAATAAATGCTTGGTATAATAGTACAACTATCTGCTGCTGCACATATACTGTACTGTACAACTGGACCAGACAATCCAGCTGCAATAAGCTGTGCCATGCATACAAAATAATCATCTATATTTATACAGTACTGTATTGGTAAAACATTAGACTACAGTATTAAAAATAATGTCATAAATAACACCAGTTCCACTTTGCATAATTAATTATCAATTTAAGGAGCCGGCTAAAAATAATTATCGGGCTATACAGTATTTACAACACTTGACATCAAGGCTTCCTAAGAGAATCAATTTGAAAACCCCATTTATAGGTTGTAGAGGGCAATGGGAAAAAGAAAAATGGCTGGATTGTCTCCGAAATGGACGCCAATAACTGTACACGAGAGCACAACAACAAATTAAAAGACTTGATACAGGTGTTAAAAAAATTTGGTGTGGAGAACCAATATCAATGGGAGGAGTTGGCAGAGCAGGGAACGTGTGCAGGAATAGTGAAGAGGCGAGATGGATCTACAGAGGTACCATAATAGCCACTGGATTGGCTGAAATGCTACAGTATAGGATAAAACAAAAGTGTAACTATATGGATACAATGGTACAATACGGTACAGGATAAAACTTTTCCCAATAGTACAGGGTACAAGCTGTAGCTACAAAGACAGTGTTGTTGCTGCCCAAGATGAGGGCACAAGAGATGAACGTAAACTGAGCATCAATTTCTGGACCAACTGTCAAAGACTGATAACCACAGAATCTAACTATTGCTTTATTATATGCAGAGATAAACAATAATAAGGTGTAGCCATGGATAATAGAGTACTGTACTGTATGGTACAATATTCCCAGGTGCAGGTAGTATACTGTACAGTACTGTATTGGTCTTGCTAATAACATTTGAATGGTGAATACTGTACTGTTCTTGTTTAACCCTTTTGCTGCATTTCCCGCACTTAGCATTTTATTCTGCTAAGGATAACCTCCCGAAGCCAAAGAGTTAAGTTATTAAAAAAAAATTTCAATTAACAATACAGGGCCATATTGTAGACTACTGTACTTATATTTTTTACTATAAGGTGGATAGTAGATACTAAAAACTGTATGATTAATGTGAATACATGAAATCATTTAGAAACATATAAATTTAGAGTTTGGAATAATGCTCTGTACAGTACACTAATAAATGAAGATTTTTTTAATGACGTATACGCAAAAAATATAAGAGGTACAGTAATAATTTCATGCTACCTGAGAAATCAGTATACAGTACTGTACTGTATAAGGTATTGTACTGTACAGGCTGTACAGTATAAGGTACTGTACAGGTACTGTACTGTATATCAAACACATGGGGTCACAGCTATATTGTTAGTATAGTATACTGTACTGTATTATTAAATTTACCATCAAATTAGAGGAAAACTAAGCTTAAGGAGGCTGCCATACTGAATATTTTAATCAAGGCATTTGTTAACCTCCTGAAGTCTACTGTACTGTACTGATAAAGAAGGCCACAGTAGTTCCCTCCCATAGATCACAGCAGGCAGAGGCTCATTATAGTGGTGGGCGGAAACAGTAGTTCCCTCCCCATAGGTCACAGCAGGCAGATGGTGGCAACATCACACAAGTGTCAGCTTCTAGACCACCGCTGATAAGTGTTACGTATAAATTATCCCAGAAATGCATTTTCATTAATTAAATTTCTTAGTAATACAGTATGTACTGTACTACATATTGATGCCTTATTGTAAAAATAATGAATAAAATTATATCAAATACTATACAGAAGGTTATGTTCATTGTTGGAACACATCTTCAATATACATTAATGTACCATACTGTACAGTGCAGTAGACATGTACTGTATAGCAAAGCCAATGGGATAATCATCCCAGTTGTTTGTTTTGGTCCTCAGGAACACATCCATAATGAATAATGAGGACACATTGTACTTGCACATAGGGAGGACAAACATGGAATGCAACTACAATACTATACAGTGGTATGCCTGTAATAAATTACAGTACATCAATAATTCATCACTGGCCTCATCTCTGATGTATGCACATGGTCATTGTACAGTACACATCCTTTAGTGACTGTGTACAGTATAGTATTTATGTAAAGATCAGCAAAACTATCTTTAACATATCAAGAGTTATGGAGCATAAATGAGAAATTAACAGAAGAAGGGATGGATAAAGAGACAATGATTCCATGTACAATACAGTACAGCTATACAATAAACACTTGTTATTCACGGGGGTTAGGTCCCAAGGAATGGCGCAAATAGCAACTTATACCACCTTGGTGCACTACTGTATACCTATACCAAACTATCAACCAGCCGCACTCGTCCCCTCTTTTAACTTATCTAATAATTCAACTTTCTTTGTCAGGATCATCACTGACTTCTGCCTTTTACATTTCACTTCACAAGCACTGACACGAGGCAGTCTTTAAGGGACCATTTCACACAGAAACACTGAAGTTTTGAGAGAACAACACGAGATGCTGCATCACAGACAATGGTTGAACGTGAACAGATGGAGAGGAGATGCTGCAGGCACGTGGGGTGACTCTTTGTGCTGCGGAAAAAGGCTCGCAAGCTAGCTACCATCTGCTTACTGCGAATCATCGAAATCTTGAATTGCAAACCCACGAATGGCAATGGTCTACTGGTTTTTATAACACTTTCTAATTAGGGGTGTGCTGTATGATCATCAGGATAAACAATAAAGTACAGAAATATTAAGTAAAAGTGGGTTCTATAGGCCTAATGGCTACTTACTGGCAATTTAGATGTGGCACTAAGCCCCTTTTGGGGGACACAAGTATGTAGTGGCCAGCAAGACACTCAACCACTCTCACTTTCCTCAACTGTCCAGTTGGTTACCAGTAACCATTTACTACTAAGTGAACCTAAGACACACCTTAAGACTGGAGACAAATGGTCCCTGCTCTCAGCCTTCAAGAAGCCGTATACTGTGCTATCTATTTAAACAAATCTGATCTACACCAACAGGTGACCATAACAAGCTAAGGTTGGCACCCAATGCTAATGTTGTGTCAAATGTACGTTTGTAACAAACTCCCAAGGAAGTAAATAAAGTACAGTATTTACTAATCAAATGCACGGAGAAGTCACATCACCAATAACAGCAAAGTAGAGCTAGCAAATACTACCAGGCCTAAGCACCCTTCCCAGTACCTGTACAGTACTATATTTAACTGGTCACTCAATACCAAAATCTCCAGGACTTTGTTAGTATATGATGTAAATGTTCCAGACAAACTCAGGTTCTTAGCCAATTATCAGCTTATCTCAGGTAATGCACATCACGTGCAACCAACTAACACAATTGTCACACTCCAACCATTCAAAAGCCATTTTACGATTCATTTGTTTGGGTGGATCTTCACACACATACGGTAGTGACACAACGACCCGCCATATTCTGATGTATTTTTTGTAGTTTGTAAGGTCAACTTTTCACTACTTAAGAGCATTCTACCATCTCAACTGCTTCTCTACTCTGAGTTTTGTCAAAGCACTCTGAAGTCCATGAGCCTGTACTTGCTTCATTTTATTAGCAACAAAGGATACCATAACCAAAAGTTGGTCCTGGTCAATTACAATGAACATGAACTAACATGACAGAAGTAAAATACTTATATGAAACTGATTATGGAGTCTCTGTGGTTATCAGTTGCCTGAATGTCTTCACTCAACATACACTATCAGATTTCTGCCTAAATTCTGGGTGAGAATTTATCAAATCTGTCAAATTAATAAAAAAAATTGTTTTAAGAGAGGGTACAGTTCATTTATATGAAGGTCCCAGTCAAGACTATAGGTACAATATATTCTGGTCAGTACGTATATTCGTTACACTGTACAGTATCCATGATAACATTCCACAATTTTGAGTCCCGGATAAAGTGTGCGACCCTGCAGTGTATATGTAGTTATGAAAAATCAAATAGTACTCCCCAGAGTAGGGATATGGATTAGATACAAATATTGTTTGTACTGCTGTGTTTGGTGATAATACCTGCAGGTAAAAGAAAATCGCCAACCTTTACAAATGAAACCGAGACTTCAAAATTTATTTTTAAAGAATTGCCACAGTACAGTACTGCACCTACTAACAATGTCTTAGTTCAGAAATTTCACACTGGTGATTGTCATGTTATAGTTCGTTATCCCGAGACAGAAACAGACTTTCATTCTCGTCTAACTTTGGCAAACAGGATGTCTTCCAAAAGGGGAAATGAAGAATTTAAGAGACACAATAATAAACAAGGTCAGTAGTATATCTGCCAGGGTAACACTTGGCCTCTTATGAGAAGGACAGTTAAACTAAAAACTCACAAGGAAATAAATCTCCCCTTCCCCAATACTGTACTGATTGGACCATGGTAGCATGTGATACAGTATTTGTTTACAAACACCCTCTCGACAATAAGGTTTGCCTGAATATAGAGCTTTACCATAAATATACTGTACCATGCAGCATGAAATTCTTCAGCAACACCATTCCTCCGAGCTCGATGCATCATGCAATTATTCATAACAGGCAATTCAAATAAAAATAGTAAAATTGCATAAGGTATTCAACCCATGAAGTATTTCCAAAGATTCTGCAGACAAAGGTTTTCATTGATAAGATTGTAAAAATAAGGTGAAGGGCATTTTCTCCTGATCTGTCAATTCTGACACTGACAGCTGTCTGTACCTAATGTCAAATGTGAGAGGACCTTCAGTAATATAAACTACAGAGATCAAATTGCTGCATTGTACTCTTTTATTTCATCCCTACTTACTACAGTATACAGCAGTACAGTGCATACGGTATCCATGTTAATGTAAGACCATATCCGATCCAAACTACAGTATGTGCTTCAACATGTTCAAGTAGCCTTCAGGTACAGTACTGTACTATAAACTTTTTTTTAAGAAAGATTCAATTTCAAAGCTATTAACCAACATTGTATGAGGATTATAACACTGTGTTGCCTCACTACTGCTCATACATGACTGCACATTAGTGTCGGACTAAAACCAAGTCTTTTATCACTGATATTTACCACAAAACCTATAATATAGAATTACAACACTATACTCTGTTGACAGACCCTAATTTAAAATTACTTAAGTGAAAATTTCTTCAGTGGGATAACCATACAACATAATGTTTCTGCATCAACAGCAGTCATAAGTATACTGTACTGTTGTCTGTTGTAATGGTTCTTGTGGTGTCCAAGTCAATGATAACAATATTAACCTCAAGTTTATTGTTGGTGCCTACAGTAATAGTTGCACAATTATTCTACCACCATTTCTACCTTGTGAAACCAGCAAAAAAGAAGAAACTGCACGAAAAAATTCAAGTTCAAATAGACATGAAACACTGGCCTAGAGACGAAATGTTTCCATGGTTTGAGAGATATAAGTAAAGGATACTCATACTAACAGGTCCTCCTCACTACATATATGTTTGCTACACACTATTAAGAGGTTAAGAGAGAATACACCCAGGCGCTTTGTTGGTGTCTTCCTTTGTCAACAGAGGCGCTGGGGCAGCCTAACCTCCGCTCACACCCATTTCAATTTAGTCTCGTCTACTTAACTCCTACATTAAATGGTACTTACCCAAGTATATGTCACCGAAAGATCCACTTCCTATCTTCCGTCCTAGACGATACTTGTTGCCAACCCTTAACTCCATCCTGCAAGAGAGGAACGCAAAGAAGCATATCAGTGCTATTCTGGCCAGCCCGAGAGACCAGCCATCTTGGAATCAACAATAACAAGAGGTCTAGCTCAGTTCCACACAGGTGAATATTTTGCAAGTTATCTGCTTACCTGCTTCGCCAGCACCTTAAGTCTCCGCACGCAAACTATATTGAATGTATTCACTTTTATCTCATAATTGTGTTTGTCGTCTAGAGTGAAAAATAGCGGCAGATTAGGTAGATAAATCCGAGACTTGGGCAGCGACTATCACCATATTCACAAGAGCCCGGATGAACACTAACTCAGCTGGCGAGCGAGCGAGAGGGCAGCACGTACCGAGCCGCGCCTCCCCACTCTACACCATACTTTTTACTACTCTTCATCCATTCCCGTTAGTATTCGATTTCCTACCATATTATTGTCTTAGATACCTCTCAAAGTGTACTAACCATGCAATCAGTTGATTATATTCTGCCTGACACTCGTGCACTTATACTGAAAAGACCGACAAAAGTACATCAAAGTAACATGACGAGGACTCAAAAGACATGATAATTGAAGCCCAGCTCGAAGTATTTGGCAGTCAGCAACCTGAGCTCAGGGAAACAACTTTGTATCAGCTGATTTCTTCCTACGTTATTTGAGTAACTCTTCGTAATATTTCCGACAAGGTATAACTCAAAAGGAAGGTTCACATAGAAAATTGTTCTCACAAATAATAGGTAATGAAAGGGAAACAGGAAAGAGTACGTAACATCCGTATAAAAGCACTTGTAAACATCTCAGACATCCGCGGCAACACCTTCAGGTTTTGACTTTTGAACAGATGTTTGATGATAAACATCAGTTATTATAAGAATTACAGCATCACAGACTGCTTTTAACGAAATATGGATGATATCTGGAACCCAATTATCCGTTACAAACGAGAACACGTTACCAAAGAAGAGTTCCAGCCCTTGAGTGCAACATTCCGGCATCTTCATTGAACAGATTATGAAGAAAAAAAATCACTGCAATTCAAGAACACAAAAATGTGAATAGGATCTTCCCATCCACACTTACACCACCACTTATGCTTGAGACCTCACACAGCCCTGTCACTTTCTACACCTACCGACTTTCTATATCACATAACCCCGAGATGCTCACAACACACCGAAAAAGCTCAGGTTTTACGTACATCTTATTGCCACAATGTTCTGAAACCTGGAAAAGACAGCCAGGATGAGGGAAGTGTTGGCGAACACTATCACGAGAACAGGAGCAGCGCGGTAACCTCCAGCTTGACACGACTGTAATGCGACTCTGACTCGCTCCCTTCCTCCTCGGCCAGACCCTTGATGGTGCACACGTACGCACGTACACACACACACACACCCGCACACTCGTACGCACACACACACATTCACATGCATAAACACATGTTGTCTTCGCCTTGCATATGGAGTGTGAAACATGAATGATGATTTGTTAACTGTAGTAATGTCTTTTGTTTGTCGTTGATTTTGTGTTTGGTAGTAAGAAAATGTTTGGTACTTCTCATAGAGTCAATCTGTTTCATGTAAGGCTGAGTGAGGGGCCCGTATGCTGGGCTATCAGGTACTGCCCTCTGTTGTAAATATTGTGGGCCACCTCCCCGGGCTACAAGTGGACAACCAGCCTAGCCTCACCACACAAGCTTCCCGCACCTGGCCATGATACACATGCCCACAATACCTAACATTGACTAAAGATACACCCACTCACGTCTACCCACTTACGGTACCCGGAACTGTGGCACCTAACTACACACTAGTAAACCTTTTCCCACAATGGCGCACGGTAACTGGACACAACAACAACACACTCTCATTATTCGTTTTCATTCATTCTTTCAAACTACTGTAAGAGATGTGTCGTGTTAGGGTGTTCCTCACTCACAACACTGACCTAACATCCCCATCTGTTCTGCCTCTGCCGCTTAATATAGCCCGGTATCAACCATATACCTGTACTTGTGTATGAACCATTATATTTGTATTTGTACCAGTCTATCTCTCTCTCCTCACTGCTATTACTGAATTAATAAAACCACAACATATAATACAGCATTGCAGACAGGTGAAGGGGTAACCCGGAGAGAGTGTATCATGTAGGTAGTGGTGAGGGAGGTGCTAATTCACCCTATCCTAAAGAACACCTGCCGTATACTGTACCGTCACCTACACACACCTGGATCTCTCTCTCTCTCTCTCTCTCTCTCGTTGTCTCTCTCTCTCTCTCAAAGTAACAAAAAATATCGCATCTTACAACAAAGATCAAACTCATGATAAACGAAAGGACTCCTATCAATCACAATCAATGACTTGCCCAAAACAGGAATAAGTGAAAGCACCTGATGAACGCCCGAGACCGAGAGACTTAGAAACTGGTCAATAAAAACAACTCAAGAAGAAAGTTTAATCAGATACCTCGACACAAGTACAGGTTTAGGTACACACCACAAAGTATCTTCACATCTTCACGAAGGGGTTCAAAATGAACTCTGAGGCTCAGGTTGTCTCGGTAGGGTTGTTAAAAACCTTCGTCCATTGTCATATTGTCTCACACAAAATCGACAAGACACTTTTTAGAGCGTGCGCTACTAGCTACTAACACAGGGATTTCAATATGTGGTCACTTAAAATTTTTGGTAGAGTATAATATTTAAAATGGAATCAACGTATTGACTATCACTTCTAATACGTACAAGGAACACAGCCAAAATGGGCCCACGGATCCATAACTTACATACACACCGTAATGGAATCAATCTGCCTTATAATCACTGTCATTACACGAGGAGAAACGAGTGTGAAGATATTGTGAATGACGACAATGCAATGTTGAATTTGGATAATTTTTCTATGGGGGGGGGGGGGGTGAAGGCAGAGTCCACTGGATCAATAGTAATGCAAAGAAACGTCTATGGCATACTGGTCTAATAACAAGCACTGTATGTTGTCAAACTGTGTGTGTGTGTGTGTGTGTGTGTGTGTGTGACGCATTTTTGCCACGTCAGTCTAGTTACGTTGTGTGACGTCTAATTGCGTCACGGGTGTAGTGTTTGTGACTCATCCGTGACTGTGAGTGTGGTGAGGGTGTTGTGTCATATTATCAGCTGTCGCGGCAGCGGTAATAAGGCATGCATGGAGTTGTCGTGACAATACTTTCACTCTGATGTCACTACGCACCAACACCTCCCCCAACACCAACGTGAACACCTGTACCGTAGAGAACACTGCCACACATCAACATTACGCTATATTCTTCTGACTCCACCATTTTCAATACGTTTTCAACTTTCTCTCACCAGCATCGTGACCTGACCAGTTAAAGTCTCTGAAACAAAACCATCCATAGCAGAGCCATCCAATCACCGCAACAGTCCCATCCCAACCATTGTGAAAATCATCAATAAATCGTCGATCATTTGTACACTAAATCTTTTTGTTTCATTGACTCTACACTAAAATGTCTCACTTAATGCCCCCCCCCCCCCTAGGTATAGCTGGTGTACTGTGTATATGTCCACCAGTTGTCTCTTTTATTTTCAATTAATCGTAGATCATTATTTATATTATTATCATTATTAGTTTTACTATTATTATTGCCGTTATCAGTACTACGTATTAATATAATTATTACATCATTACTATTATCATTATTATTATTATTACTGTTATTATTATTTTTATCAAATCCCCATTAACCTACATTCATGCAACACTTTCACGCAACCAACACAACCACACCCACACTACCACGCCTCCACCCACCACGCCTCCACCCACCACCCCCACCCACCACCACCCACACTACCACGCCTCCACCCACCACGCCCCCACACACCACCACCCACACTACACACCACCACACCACCACCCACATCCCCAAGGAAGAGGCAACAAGCCCCTCAACATTAACCAGTTCAGGCGGTGAAGATACACACGTCATGCTAAGGGCCAGGTACAGTGTGTTACCCTGGCTGAAGAGGACGATCAGGCTAACTACGTCACCATACAGACCGATGACGTCACCATACAGACCGATGACGTTACGTATCACATTACCTGGGTCAAGATTTGTATAGGTGCGTATACCGGTACAGTACTGTGAAATATTTCCATTAATATCTAAGGTCAAAATAAACTTTATGTCGAGTATTGTGAGCGTGTAGAACTAGTCTGCGAAGATGGTCTAGTCTATAACACCACTATCACCACACACCATTACTGCCACCACTACAACCACCACCACAACAACCACCACCACAACCACCACCACCACACCAACAACAGCCACCACCACCACTATAATAACATTTACAACAACAACCATGAGCAGGTAATTTAGGGTTAAGGCGTCGTGGAAAGATTCAGGTCAGGATAAAATCTGGCCCAGATATTCCCTTTATTGCCCCGTAACGTCTAGAGGCGGCGCCCTTGGCTACCATCCTCTACAGTACCGGTGGGGCCCTGCGTCGCTAGTGCCCCCCCCCCCTCCTATTATGTTTTTCTGTGTTGTGTCTTGTTTTCTCTCCTGATATCTTATCTCACTTTCACTCTTAATTTCTCTTTCTTACTGTCTCTGCTTTCTACATTTCTTACTTTCTATATTCTCTCTCTCTCTCTCTCTCTCCCTTACATTAAATCTGTGTGAGTGATGCACCTCACAGCGGCAAGATCTGTCCTGATCCATCAAGTGAAGCACTAGATTATGTTGACGATCACCACAAAGGTCACGAGCTGTGTGTGTGTAAAGGAACTAGGATGCTACTGTAAGGCCGGACGTGTCCTCCACTATGCCACAACACAGTCAGCCGTAACTCTGCACCTTTAGGACAGAAAATGTTGATCACTGATCATCACTGAGCTCTCACTGTCACATGCCCATACAAGTACACCAAGTTTGGCTAAAGTTGGTCGCCATTTGATCAAGTATCGTGTTGATAACTCCTGGACGGACGGACGGACGATGGAAACATGTCCCTAGCGTCCACTCCCTCCCCCACCAGGACGACAATAAGGTACAGCCCTACAGATAACGCCAGCCAGAAACACTGTTCATAACATAATGAACCTGACAAGTGTATCGAGTTAATGTGTTCACTTATTGTAACGGACTATAGTTACGGTGCGTCACTTCATGTACAAATTAATTTGGTCCCACACGTGAGCTTACCGACTACCGGGTCCTTACTCTTATAACATGATGTACTGTACGTGTTACCTGAAGCCTTATACACCCCACCACTCTGCACCGGGTCCTTACTCTTTTAACATGATGTACTGTACGTGTTACCTGAAGCCTTATACACCCCACCACTCCCAACATCAATAAAGCAACATAAACAACGGCTCCTTATCCTCAACGCCCCACTTAATCTATTACTACAGAAGGTATTTATATACACATTATCACACAAGTATATAGCAATAAAAAATAGGAAGAATTATCACTGTTTGATACGAGGAGCGGAAGCCATTAATGAGCGTTATCAGCCACCCACGCCTCAGGATTGTCATGGTGTGTCGTAACCTTACAACACTGAAGGTTTTATCGATATAGTTAGAATAATGAAAGGATCCCTTGAAGTCTCTACCCCGGCTTATAACACTAACCTCCCTAACAGTTGCTCTCGTAAAACAAATAACTGACACTACACCAAGACTTTACCCTAATAGATGTATTCTCTCTACACTTACGGGGGAATTATCTTATTAGTCTTTGAAAATCATCAACCTGGGCTTTGATTTTCACAGACTTCTTGTAGGTTCAATTCTCCTCCTCACTTAAAAATGTGACCACACACCCAACTGCATGATGTGATCACAAATCAATATGGCGTCGAAATCACCCCAAGACTTTAAATTAACTCGTGAAATTTACGAGAATCCAGAGTAGTGTATTAAAACAGCGCCCAAACAGCCCCGAGACTCTGCCGTCAGTAGTTACATCATCACCAGGTACAGGGAGTATAACTTGGGGAGATGTTGAGTCCAGCGCCTGACTCACGCACCTCCAAGGGGGGGGGGCAACACCCAGGTCATGTGTGGGTCCGTCCTCCTACCTGCTGGGGACGTGGAGAGAGAGAGAGAGAGAGAGAGAGAGAGAGAGAGAGAGAGAGAGAGATTCTTTCTACCTGCATGCTGGAGAGAAAGGCATCGGTGCCCCCCCCCCCCCCCAACTTCCGGAGACAAAGATGAGGAAAGAGAAAGCTATATAACAAAAACAACCTAACCTAACCATAATAAAAGCACGCCCAAGTTAACATGATAATTATTAAGACACAAAATAAACTACATCTGCCTGGATGTTGTTCACTTTCCTATTTCAGCTGCTGAGATTTCGTCCAATGGGAAGTGTCCGGCGAGATTTCGTCCACGTACCAAGTGAGATTCAGGACGGACCACCACAAGATCCCAGTGACTTACCCCACAAGGTTCTCCCCCCCGACACCACCTGACCCCTGGGCCAGACTGCCTTACATATCTCACAACACATCTCTCTATAGTAATGTACACACTGAAATCTTAACCTTACTCTTACAGGCTCCCTTAACCTCACTCTTACAGGCTCCCTTAACCTCACTCTTACAGGCTCCCTTAACCTCACTCTTACAGGATCCCTTAACCTCACTCTTACAGGCTCCCTTAACCTCACTCTCACAGGCTCCCTTAACCTCACTCTCACAGGCTCCCTTAACCTCACTCTTACAGGCTCCCTTAACCTCACTCTTACAGGATCCCTTAACCTCACTCTCACAGGCTCCCTTAACCTCACTCTTACAGGCTCCCTTAACCTCACTCTTACAGGCTCCCTTAACCTCACTCTTACAGGCTCCCTTAACCTAACTCTTACAGGCTCCCTTAATCTCACTCTCACAGGCTCCCCTAACCTAACTCTTACAGGCTCCCTTAACCTCACTCTTACAGGCTCCCTTAACCTCACTCTTACAGGCTCCCTTAACCTCACTCTTACAGGCTCCCTTAACCTCACTCTTACAGGCTCCCTTAACCTCACTCTTACAGGCTCCCTTAACCTCACTCTTACAGGCTCCCTTAACCTCACTCTTACAGGCTCCCCTAACCTAACTCTTACAGGCTCCCTTAACCTCACTCTTACAGGCTCCCTTAACCTCACTCTTACAGGCTCCCTTAACCTCACTCTTACAGGCTCCCTTAACCTCACTCTTACAGGCTCCCTTAACCTCACTCTTACAGGCTCCCTTAACCTCACTCTTACAGGCTCCCTTAACCTCACTCTTACAGGCTCCCTTAACCTAACTCTTACAGGCTCCCCTAACCTAACTCTTACAGGCTCCCTTAACCTCACTCTTACAGGCTCCCTTAACCTCACTCTTACAGGCTCCCTTAACCTAACTCTCACAGGCTCCCTTAACCTCACTCTCACAGGCTCCCTTAACCTCACTTTTACAGGTTCTCTTCAGCTACGACAAAAGCACACGGTACAGAATAGCTTCGTAACTGCAGTGAGCTTCTACCGTACCGTGGAAGGTTCACTGGCAGTCGACCGTAGGGGATAACAGCCTAAGAATAGCGCCAAAACCAAATAAACTCTGTCCACTGATCCCTTCACTACGGGACGCCACTTTTAATATTTTATTTAGTTAACACCAGACCACTTCACCCAGCTGAGATAGACCCCGTACACCAGGAGTTATCTCTCACCCCAGCTAAGAGATAGACCCCGATCTCTCACCCCAACTAAGAGATAGACCCCGTACACCAGGAGTTATCTCTCACCCCAGCTGAGAGATAGACCCCGTACACCAGGAGTTATCTCTCACCCCAGCTGAGAGATCAACTTATCTTACATACATCACACAATCCGCTGTGTCGAAACGCCCCCATGACACATTTCCGCTCCCTTGTACTTAGTAGGTGAGACGCGTAGGCTTCTACCATTAAAATACAATGCTAACAAAAGATATCCTGACTGGCAATACTCTTCTCTACCCCGTAATTACACGTCAGACGAACGTTCGCCCACCTTTTGCCTGCAATGGTGCTCTATGATATGACCGATAAAAAGGTGGGCTGCAGAAGTCGACGATCCAGTGGTAGTAGTGAATGACGACCTCAGGGTGTAGATTATTTATTAATACAGTGTAGTGTAGAGTAACGGCCGATAGTGTACAACAACACCCCAGACACCGTGGGAGGGCGACCACTGTGTACTGTACAGTACACCCACCATGACGCAGTAACTGTCACATTACACCGTCTTATCTGTCTATAATTTACATAATTTCCTGTCCAACAATATTTAACTTTAATTAAACTCTAAAATCAGCTTGACCTAAACTTTAATTAAACCTAACTTCACTTTACCTAATTCTAACTCAAACCAAACTTAATTTGACCTTATTCTTACCTAACCCTAATTTATCTTAACCTAACCTTTATCTGACTAACATAACACAGAAGAAACCTAAACTAACTGATCAAACGTGAATTATTATTTTATAATCTAAATGGTGACTGTGTGAGTGATTGTGAAGAGTGGTGACTGTTGAAGATTGGTGACTGTGTGAGTGATTGTGAAGAGTGGTGACTGTTTGAGTGATTGTGAAGAGTGGTGACTGTTGAAGATTGGTGACTGTGAGTGATTGTGAAGAGTGGTGACTGTGTGAGTGATTGTGAAGAGTGGTGACTGTTGAAGATTGGTGACTGTGTGAGTGAGAGGTACAAGTTCAGTGAGTGAGTCACCTGCCTGAGGTACCACTAGGTGTCCTACACTCTCCCCTAGAATGGTTCCAGGTAATTGACTCACCTCACCCTGGACCGTCGGGCTGGGAAGGATCAACCAGGAAAAAATTACATATTGCTTAACACAAACAAATTTCAATACAATATTTTCTAACTATTCGTCCACACGGAGAGGAAACTGAATCTAATGATACTATGATGCAACTCAACGTTAAACCAAACCAGGCCTAAGCTAACCTAACACAACAAAATGTAATACAACCGCATCTTACTATTTATACGCAAAGAAAAAGTATATTTACTGTGTGGTGGTAGTGACGTGTGTGGTGGTAGTGACGTGTGTGGTAGTAGTGACGTGTGTGGTAGTGAAGTGTGGTGGTAGTGACGTGTGTGGTGGTAAGTGGCGCCACTTCCGGTAACTTCCCCCTTCACTGGGCTAAGAACATAAGAACATAAGAATGGAGGAAACTGCAGCGGGCCTATTGGCCCATACTGGGCAGTCCCGTTTACACCCAACCCCTATTGCTCATATGAGCATCCAACCTATGTTTGAAGCAATTCAGCGTATTCGAGTTAATGATGATATTTGGTAACTTGTTCCATTCATCCACTACTCTGTTTCCAAACCAGTGTTTACCTATTTCACGCCTAAATCTAAATTTGTCCAATTTAAAACCATTGTTACGAGTTCGCTCCTGGTTGGATAATTTGAGTACCTTTGTAATGTCCCCTTTGTTTAGCCCTGCCTTCCATTTATACACCTCTATCAGGTCGCCCCTCGCTCTACGTCTCTCAAGGGAGTGCAAATTAAGATGCTTTAACCTGTCTCTATACTCAAGGTTCCTGATACACGAGCCAGCCAGTCACTTTCTAGGGCCCGCCAACCTTCTTATTTACCAACTTGCGATATAATTTATAACGATTTACCGTCATTTATTTGATTAATTTAAAGTAATGACCTTTATTTAGTCTTATATCTCAACTATTACGACAGCTACATGTACATTAAACACACCATTATACCAGAAGACGTAACGCAACACAACAAATTTTAGACCTCAAGTGACAAGTGTTTAGTCACCCCCACAATCAATTCCTCTCATGTCGCAAGTCACAAATTCATTCATAATTCCTCTACTAACACCCAGTCAACACGGGCCATTTTCCCCTCACCAGCACACACAAGAAACAATTACATCCAACGCAATTATCGTCGACTTACAGCAGTGACGCAACGAACCAGCTCCTCGACGGGCTATGAAACGTTGATAGCTTTGTTCCTGTGTCAGTGTTGGACGTTCGACGGTAAGAACGGCGTGGTTGTCGACCTAAATCTTGAAAAGTTATGTTGTAAGAAACTAAGACTTATTCACCCTGACAATTGAGGCATCAAAATATACGAAAACACTTCCCATAATAATGTTGTAGCCTTCCTGACTGTAATTTTATTCAGCTTGGCGAATTACCGATATGACTTAAACTGATGAGTGTGATAAGTATACTTTAGCATCATTAACCAACAAACCGCCACGTCCGCGACCATCTAGTAATATGGTGGGTGTGAAGCGGGACGAGTAACCCAGCCGCCCACCACAACCACTCACACTTTATCTAGAAATGACCGACCACCCATCCTCCTCCTCACTACCACACCATAACATCAGTACGGACGGTGACGAAACACCCAACGCTATTGCTACGTCAGCCATCAGACAATTTGGCGCGATTTTCAAAATACTTTCTACACCAGCTGCTACACCAATTCAGATAAACTAACCCATATAATCCAAATAACGTAACCTAACCTAATCCACTGTTCTACCTGTGTGTTATAGTTTAGTCATAAACAATTTAGTACTCTCAATATGTCCAAAACAATCAGTGGAATTCCTCATAGACTATTACTGGAACAATTATGGTCATAAGTGCTCCAACTTCCAGAGATCTTATTTTTGTTATAACAGCTTAGTGATACACAGAAGAATTCGTTTGTCTCTGGACCGCAGGATATCAATACAGTCGTATATAATAAGGCGACAGCGCATCTTTGCAGGGGCACAGAGTAGACAAGCTTCCTCGAGTTATTGTCTTGATAAACAGGTTAAGTTGCTTAGATACATTTCTAGTCATATATAGGTTAAGGCATCAACTCACACTTCATCACAGGAATTCTTGTTTCTGCGCTGTGTATCTAATGGCGGTATGAACTTGTACGTATGTGCGTGAATAAAATATCTGCATGTGAATATTTGTTTATGCTGCCACTGGTGGAGAGCGGGTGCGTGTCATGGTGACAGGTTCACCCACTGTGGAGCTTCAGCTAGAACCTGTTTGCCAAGTTGTTGCTGCTTCCTTCACCGTCACAGATGCCAAATATGCCGTTTTTCGCTTTGTCCAGAGTGAGGCAACACACCCACATATACATGCACGTTAGTTTAGATACATTCTTACACAGATAGAGTAGATACAAACATTATTACATACAAAACATGCGCACAACGCACACACAAACCCAAAAATGCCCACACTGGTCAAAAACAATCACATGGCGCCCATCATTTATACTTTTACATTTCTATTATAACTCTTTCATAATGCTGGATTATATTTCATATTATATTTCATATAATAATCGAAGCATAAATAATTACAATATATTACAATTTACGCACATTATTAATTAAACTTAAAATGGCAGTCTGATATTTCATTGCATAAATATTTCGTAACACTGAAGGTAATGTGACGCTGCAGTGGGAAAGCAGGACTTGGTTTCAACAAGTAAAGCTGAAAACCAACTGTTATATCTTATAATTTGTAATGTTGTTACGCGCTCAAAGACCTTCGTTGTTGAAGAGCAGTAATAACGGTATAAAAACAAACTCAAACACGACAAGTTTCCGGAGCATTAAGTTATGCAACAGAGCACCTATGTTTATGCTGCTTGATTAAACTTTTAGTTTCATGGGTCCACAAGATTTGTGTGGCAATTTCCGTGGTTACTGCGACAATGCTCAGTTAACACAACATCCAAACTTCCAAGCCTGGTGGTGTTTAATATCACTTTTGAAGATAACTGCATTTTTACAAAGTCGAAGTTCTCGGCAAAATCCCACTGCGTATTTCACATTGGGTGAAATCACTCACCACGATTGAGGCGGATAAAGTCCAACCAGCCCGAATTTCCCAGCATCCAAATATTATTGTTACATGTAAAGTTTGGTTAGGTTAGGTTTTGTGGAATTCACCTTATAACCGTAAACTGATGTTGACCCTAGTATCGTATTGCTGCCCAGGCCATCGCTTCCATTATTATTATTATTATTATTAGTAGTAGTAGTAGTAGTAGTAGTAGTATATTGCTTCTATAAAAAATTAGCTTCCCTAACTCGACCCGACTTGCGGAGTTTCAGCCAACAAATGTACGTTCTTAGTAAGCTCTGTATTATTGATATTTACTGAGTGAGCTTGTCTTGGTGACCGTCGTGAGCAGAGAAGGCTTTGGATTAAACGCACCTCCGAGATTACCGAAAAAAACTAGAAAATTAAATAAATTTGGAAAACTGCTATAGTGTTCCACATTTACATTGTTTGGATGACGTTTCAAATTTGTTTAATCATTGAATGCTTAATAAACGTTATAGTCTACACGAAGATCTGAACCACCTGGGGTCAAAACATCAAATACTAGAACTGTTACGTGTACAGCAGATCTCAGGACTGTTACAACGTACAACAGGTCCTAGAACTGTTAGAGCTTGTATATATGAGGTCCCAGAACTGTTACAATGTGTACATCAGGTCCCAAAGGTGAACAGGAAATTCCTTTGTATCTTTACGTTACTGTACTCAGTTTTTGTTTCAGAAAATGTTCTCAGGAGACACATTCAACGTTACAATCACCACATATTCATAATAATATGAGAATGGATTATGTGAATGTTATGGTAATGAGGATGATACGGTATAATTATGTTGTAATAGTCCATTAGTGTAATTATAGCATGTATATAAATAATATCTTACATTGACACACGATATTATGGAGGTGTTTACCTTAGTCTTCTGGCATTTACGGTCGGCCTTTGAAGATAATATAACCCGAGAAATTCCAAGATACCTTATAAGTGCCTCAAGGCTTAATGAACAACACTAAACTTCCATGTCTGTTCAAGATCTCTGAATACTTTGATGGCATATGTAACTTTATAATGTGTATATATATATATATATATATATATATATATATATATATATATATATATATATATATATATATATATATATATATACACAGAGAGAGAGAGAGAGGATTTTATTTTAAATATCATCTATACATAAAAATTTTAACCGCAATTATCACAAGGTATTATATTTATATATGATAATGATACTAGTCAATTCAAATCATATACCATAAGTGTCCAATACTTTACAGTACTTCAGTATATGGGTTGGGAATAACGGAAATTCCTGTGTTACTGCTGTTGTTACCGTGGCGGCCTCGTAAGATTGTTCTCTATGTTAACAAAAACGACTGAGAGAACATAATACTGCACGACTTACTTTTTCTTAGTTGTACAGATCACCAGCTGAGCAATGGGTGACATGCTTTAAGGGGGAGCCAGGGGGCCCTATAATAAACACTGGGTGAATCCTGCTCGTGCCGTCACCACCTGTTCTACTAAGCCGTTGAGTTATTTACACTGCAATTTCCGATACACAGACTTAAATTTGGCTTTGAATTATCACGTCTTCACTGCACCGACTTGACGGGAGTTGTGTAGCGCCTGGTATCCCACCCTCCGCACACTTCCACCACCTACGATGCACTGGCACGCGCGTCCTTCCTAACACCTCATGCTACCCGGGCAGTCAGTCAGACAGTCGGTCGAGGGCGCAGGTAGCGTTAAACGTGCTGCATTATTGTTACAAGTAAAAAAAAATGCCTGTATCAATGTAAATATGTCGCGAGTGTTATCTGATTTGTTTTGTGGTTCATGACCAAAAAAATTACCAATGTGAGGTCGTGTGACTGATGAGTAAGCAACTGAGTGAGGGGGTGGGGAAATTCATGCACTATCCCAAGTTTATATAACTCGTTACTACTGGTTACTACCGTTTATTTTTTCTCTGGAAACTATGTCTCAGGAGATATCTCTTGATTTAAAACATAACACCGTTTAGCTGAGTTATGAACTCATAAAAAGTCTCCTTGGGAGTTATTAAGGTGAACAGCCTTACTACCAACACAGCGTGAACATTACCATGCTGTGTGAGTTAGGGCCGACCGCACTGAGTTGCATAAATATGTTGCAGTATTTATGTCTAATGGGTAGTTTTGTTTGATATCGGAAGTTACATGTGAACCATGACGAGATGAGCTTGAATTTACGTAGCTCTTGGAATGTCCTGTGTCGTGCTATGTTCAGTGGACTACGGTGTACAGCGACCAACATTAGTCTCCCTTGTGCTAAGTTAAGGCGTACCAGGCTGAGCTAGGCTGTATCAGGCTGATCTTAAATACACCAGGTAGAGCTAAGCTGTATCAAGCTCAGACTTGCAGGCTTAAAATAGATTCTTCTGGGCTCTGCTAAGCTAGGCTGTACAGTATTACCAGGCTGAGTTAGACTGTTACAGGCTGAGCTTTTGTTCCGGGCTCATCTAAGCTATACCACATGAGCTAAGCTTACAGGGCCGAGTTAGATTGTACTAGAATAAGGTAAGCCATGTCGAGCTGATCTTTAGCTATACCGGTATGAGATAATGTGAGAGGTACAAGACAGGAAACGCCTTCAAAGAACAGAAGCCTAACGAGTATATTAAGATATTTAGAACTTTCAAAGCCTTGTAGCTCATAATATGAGAGTTAAAAATTTTGACGTGGTTAATGGCATAAGCTTGAATTTACCTAATATTACGTGTGCATTTCGTATAGACGTGTTTTTTGTTACGGTGGTATACTGTATATTTATACATTTAACTACGCATACGTATTATACATGACCTTCCTCTTTGTTATGTATACTGTACTGTATTTTTAAGTGCATATTCAGAGACTGATTACCTATAGTATGCTTTTTTATACTAAAATATAATTGGTACTGTATAAATGTGCACAACTATCATGATATAAACTTTCTGTTCGTTTATTGGACAAGTATATCTGGTCGGCTATACTATTATAATAAAGATTATGTTTATCTCAATAAAAACTTATTTGAATACTTGCCCATAATGCAGCTTCGCAGATCAGGCAAGTCAGAGATAAAAGTACATACCAGAAAAAGCCTTTAAGGAAAACAATATATTATCAACATCATACACGTCCAGTACATCTTTTATTGCTGTCTGTACTGTATATGTGCAGTATTTCCTTGTTTTCTGGATCTTTCCTATTCTACATATACACGTTTAGTATAAATCTATTTACTATGATATGAGGTGCAACATATACGTAAATATATCTTTTATGAGGAAGATATTTTGTATTTATTTTTACTTATTTTTTCGTCCCCTAGGCCCTGTTGTGGGTGGATGACCTGTGCCCGGGTGCGCTAGAGAACCACATGTGCTGTCTACCCTCCCCTTTGCCATTTCCTGCATTATATTTTTTATGGTGTCAAAAGAGCTAAAATATATATATTTAGCAATGTATTAATTAAAATCGTGACTGAAGCCCCAAGTATGGCATTTAACTTCCCAACAAAAACAAAATGAGCCATGGACAAAACCTATCCTGTGGGTCACAATTTACAGTGCCTCTCCTGCGTGAATCCTCTGACAGGAAACGTTCAGCCTTGTATTAATATTTCACAATTAAGTTTCATATTATATATAGGCCTACAGCTGATGAACACCGGTAGCTTAGCTTCCATCGGGATGTCGTATCCAGTATTGTGAAAATATTGTGAACAGCACTGCTAAAACAATTCTTTTTTAGGAGACAATCCTATTCTCACTTATCTAACCGTCTTTGGCAAGTTTTAGTTAAATTTAGTTGATTCATGTAGCCTGAATAAGTAATGGTTTCGCGGGTCTGTCCATCGATTTTTTCTTTTAATTTTATATAAACCATTTTGTGGTTAGAGGTACAGGAGAAAGGTGTAGTACCCGGAAAAACTTGTGATATAAATATACCATGTTAAGCTTACTGAGACAGTCTACTGTATATAGCTGTTATGATAAATAAGGCGTCAACCAAGGACTATATACTCAAGACAGGAATGAGTGTAAAATAGTCGGTAATAATACTAGCTAGAACCTCAAGGCACAGTGACGTCATTATATGTAGTCCAGAAATGGGATGGCGCTGCAGTCGTACTTATGTGACGTCACGGTGTCGTCTGCATGTTTTGAAAATCTTGGACTATAGCCAAGAATAGCCATTTTATAATCAGTAAAATTATTGATGACACCATATATAAATACATGCATACATAAATGAAGATTGATATATCTAAAATAAATGGAATACGTAAAAAAAATCAATCCTGACGTCACATCAACGTCTATGACGTCACGAATAGCTTTTGAACGCAGCCAATAGATGACGCTATTATTGAGGTATCTGGCAACTATACCGTACTACATCTTAGCTGGAGCTTTCCTATCTTTAGTAGAGTATCTTTGGCGCCAACTATCAAAGGAAATGAAAGTTAAAGGTGCCAGAATGTAAAGGACCTGGAAGGTACCACTAAATAAATGACTTTTTTTTTTACTCAAGGTTCTCTTTAAATTCTGTCACAACAGCAGTTGAAAATGTATATTACAAACACGAAACAGCTGCTCAAGCACGATATCGATTACTACTATATTATATGGAAGGAAAATGCAGGGCTAAAAATGCATTTGTTCCCGTATTGGCACTGAGTGACAGGCCTGTAACTATAACCTAAAATTATCATAAATGCGCCTGAATATGTGCTTGGAAATAATTGGTTAAATTGCACTTTAAGACCCACTGAGTAACCTAACCTGACCTAACCTAACCTGACCTTAGCCTAACTATCCTAACCTAAATACCTTCTATAGACCGGTCCGACTAATTACCCAAATATAGCCGGAATGAAGTCAAATAATGGTCCTAGATGAATAAATCGGACTGCCAACCACTTCTCGACTAGTATTTGGTGTCACAAAGTAAAGAAAAATGGCAAAGTTAATTTAATCTGAGTTGTGTTGTATTAGGTTAGGTTAGGTTAGGTACACGCACTTGATCTATTAACTCAGATTAAATTAAGTTTACCAATTTTTTGTGACTTCGTGACACCAAATACTAGTCGAGAAGTGATTTGCAGTCCGATTTATTCATCTAGGACCATTATTTGACTTCATTCCGGCTATATTTGGGTACATTTGGGTAATTAGTCGAACCCTAAAATTAACGGAAATTAATATGAATAAAGTTACAGCCAATTTAACTGCATTTCACCTGATAGACCTGTCTGCGGTGGCGACACACGGACTACTATATAGCTCTTACTTTTCTTCTATTGGTTTCCTACATTTCTAATTCCAAATTTGAAGAGATAAAATTACGCTAGAAACAACTATAAAAGAAGGGAGTTTACTCGATGGGTGTTACTGGACAACCAAGTTTATAACAAAGTGACAAATAAGATCAAATTCAAATTCAAAACATTTATTGACAACTACATCAAAAGGAGCTGGTTAGCATGCTAACTAGCCCGCCCACGACTAGTCTTAACAAGAGCTCTTTAACATTCTACTAATCATAAACCTAACAACTAAGATACCTGCCGCCCGAATAGTTATGTATGATAAGTGGTGAAATGATAAATTAAACTACAATTTAACTGTCACTGCTTATGAATCAACTACATAGCGATAAACTTACCTTTTCCTGTCTTTTGAGGAGAAATGAAACCTTAGCTCTCTATCATTGACCGGTGTTTCCCACACACAACACTGGACAGACCAACTGCCCGATAGGTTTGTAAGCTGATAAGTGGAGAAAATTATAAAAAAAAAATGGTGGGTGGCGTATAGAGCCATACTGTGTTGCTCAGCGCCTGCAGCACATGTTGTAAACACACACCAACTACCCACCGCCACCCAACTAATAGGGAAAGCATTACTGCCGCAAGATTAACTATTCCTTATCATATTCCTTGTCTGGTTTCGTGTCTTGTTCAGTGTCGTCCTATACTCGCTAATTTCGGTTATTTTCCACTGGTGTCCGAAACAGTTGTCAATCAATATGACCTCCTGTGTCTAAGAACAGTGTAATACTGTATTTTATGCGATGCCACAGTTAGGATTAGAAATGTTAAACCAATTGGCTTTAAATTTAAAATATTCTATTAAAGGTAAAATAGGTACTAGTGTGGGAGTTAATATAACTTGTTGACCAAGAGAGGCGTTGACTAGTAGGTTGTGTTGGAGGTGGCTGGCCTGTAATCGGTTTACCTGACCAAGTGCAGCGTACAGATTTCCATCAATGGCACTAATAAGTCCAGTACTTGGAGCTAGTCTGGTCAGGTGACCCAGGGCTATGGCCAGCCCAAGGGGGAGCAGTGCCCTCAGAGATGTAACCATATTAATCATAGGTGTAGTGAGTGTGCACCGTGCCAGCACTGTTGCACCAAAGCACAGTACCTACATCCCTTCCTCCTGACCAATATCCCTCCTCCAGACAGGCCTGGCATTTTACTTATTAGGGACTTGCCACGCATTGCCGTAAACAGATGTATTGTATCGGGAATTCCCCTCCACACACTCATCCTGTCACTATATGTAACTTGCCGATGAAATCCATGGCCCTTCAGTCACTTACACTCTTAAATGCATGAGTCGATTAGGCAAGCTTGAACTCTCCGTGCTTCCCTGTCAAGTGCTGTTAACGCTTTTTGCCTTGCACAGGGTGCAAGGGAGTGCCCAATAAACTAGCCCCCTCGCGAGGTAAATTATAATTATGGTGTGTGATCAGACTTCATACAGAGAGGTCATGCCACACTCACCCTGAGCTCTTCAATATCAGTTGTAAGACTTGTAGACTGGCGAATTAACCTTAAGAAGTTTCTAAGTGGATTGACCAAGGAGGTGTATTTAATAGTGAAACCTTTGACAATAACTAGCCATCTCCTTTGACATAATTGTAGTTTATTTTGTAAATAAATGTAAATATCTGTAGCGTAATTTGATATTTGCATAATCCTATGATAACTTTACACCACTTGTGAGTAAAAATAACATCAAGTGATTTGATACACAGTGAATATAAAAACTAATTATTTCCCATCACTCATTAACATAGTTGGTGGCAGGGTATCAACCATTGATTGATAATGAAGAGGATAATTATAACCTCCTGATTGGGTTTTTGTGAGATTAACGAAGGATAAACAAATAAATTATACAAACCCAACACTAGATCTATCAGGTAAACACAACCAAATTACGAATATCCTCGATAGATACTTTAATTATGAATTATTCTTTATCGCCTCAAACAGCACCTGCCAGCAACCTCTCCAGCCGGTGACAGTCCTCGACCCTTCCGCTACACTCTATCACAGACGGACAAGATGAAACAAAAGAAGAAATAAATTGAAACTAAACACGTAGATTAAATACAACTTTTGTATGGGAGAAATGGCAGGAATAGGTAATAATTGTAGCAACTAAAACTGACGAACGCTCTGTGACGTCAGGTGCAGTGGGTGTGGCCTCGGGTGTACAGCGACCTGCGTATGGTGACAGAAAAAGCTTCCCCGAGTGACCGATAAACTGTGCTCTTACATCAAGTTACATTACCCATAAACGAGAACATATATATACACTGAAAGCTTCAGCGGCCTAATTCGAGACAAAGTTGGTATTGATTACTACAGATTGTAGGCTTACATATTCCGGATTATGATTGATTGTAAGAACCCTTGGTTGAATCTTTTTTAAGACATTATTATGCTTGATGCCTCAGACCTTAAGACATTATTATGCTTGATGCCTCAGACCTTATAGAGGGCGGTTCAGAGCAAATGGCACAAATTATCATTAATAATCGATATAACGTGTACGTATTAGCATTACATTTAAAATACGCCGAAAGGAAGAAAATAATTTTTATATATCAATAAAATGTAATTTAATATTAAAACAGTATAAATATTATGTTTAGTAAATAAATTAAGAACCGACGCTTTATAGATGCGGTCCCTCAAGAAGCCTACGGTCGCCATTATGAAGAGGAACTCAACGATGGTCTTTGTTTCTTAACCGACAATATCAGTTTAAGGAGATACTTTCTTTTGTCAAGGCTTCTCAGGTATGTTATTTGTTCTTGTCTTAAGTAATATGACATAAGAGTTTGAGAAAGGAGAGTGTAGTTATTAAAGGAAGGTGTCGGTGGTGGACACCGTGCCTGGCAGCAGGGCGCAGGTCTGGATCGACGCGACGCCACCCAAGCGCTCATACCTGGGATGACAGTCACACTCCACAATTTCTCTAATTATCTCCCTCTCAGGTATTTATACGTTCTTAATATATCAAATTTATTAAGGGAATTTGTTGCTGTGTAGGTTATACTATTATTTGAGTCTTGTTAGTAAATAGTTTGATAAATAATCGCGGGGGAGGTGTGACGCGGGAATGGCAGCCAACAAAGCACATCAGTAGCCATTTTCCAGCTCGGGGTCCAATGGCCGACCCCGGCACCACCAGTTGCCTTCCTGGTCCTACACTAAACTGTCCACCTAAAAGGTTTTCATCCCATCATAATCAGCTATTCTTAAGGGAAATGAGATGCTTATAATTGTAAAATGGTATTGCTAATGAAAAGCTGGTGGGGATAATCCCCTAGGGTGCCTTGGCCTAGGGGCTGGTCGGTGCTCACTTATGACTTACTAAACTACTTTTATACCAAGATAACTTCCTTTATAAAATTCAATCGCAGGTGAAACTTAATGTTATCGATAGGGTAAAATTCAGCTTCAACACCTTATGCTCAATTGTTAACTTAGGGATTCAAATACAGGGTACAGTAAAAAAAAAGTCATTATTTCATTACCTTTAAGATGTTAGGCTGTATTGTAGGTCAATTTATGATAATATCCAGGTTTCGATTTTTCCAGAATTCTTTTTTTTTTTGCAATGGGTCTGTGATTTGAACGAATATGACCTTCGTTTCTGGTGCTAATCGCCCGTTTTCGAGTTACGGCCCTCCCCCATGACGTTGATGAGGGAAGGACCTAACCTAACCGTGAAAAACCCTATTCAATTTAGGATAGAATACCTACGACTGATCGTTTTCCACGTAAAAGCGTTTGATAGCTTCCCACTCCTTGAGCGAGCACCCTGCACATATTGTAAGGTAAACATTATGAATAAGTAGAATTTAAATGAGAAGGCGGCTACATCTCCCCAAATCGCTGTCATTGGTCAATGCAAAATGGGTCGTCATTAATTGGCTACCACCTTTCCACAATGAAAGACATGAAACAAATTACCAACGGGTCCCGCGTTTCCCATAATGCTCCATTCTCCTCAGTTCATTGTTTACCTATTGGCAACAACAGAGCTCTTCAAAGGGATGTTGTTGCTTTTGAACATATCTCCGTTACTTCTCGTCAGCACAGAGTGTCATCGAAGGAAATCCTTTTTTTTTGTTAGGTAATGTAAATAATAATAACCTGGCTACTATCCTAAATTGACTGTATTGTATACTATTCTTGCATTGCCTATGTATACAGTTGATCAAAAAAAAACTATCATTAAAAAATTGTGTTAGACAACATGACAACGGATGAAGGATTTTGGTAACCCTGCCGAGACAACAGGAGTCGGTGTTCATTCTGAAATTCACTGACTGCCAAGTAGATAGTTTTTTTTTTATTGGTGTACATGCTCGACTTATGTGAACTTGTTTGACTTTATTTTACTGAATACTAATCTATCCATGTAGACTTCGGCCCCTTTTCACTGGTACCAGTTAACAACGGCTGCACTCCTGAACTTGGAAGTTGAAGAACATTTTGTCTTTGGGATCTATCGTTGGTTTCTTTTGTGTAGTACGTGATTCTTAGTGGATATTTTGCTGTACCGACCAATTTCTTATTAGTGCCGTTAAGGAGATATGACCCCTCCCACTACCAACAAATTTGATCATATAAAGTGGGCAGGGCTGTGAAGTACAGAGGAGGGAAATTGTGGGATAAAAAATGCCCAAAACTGATGAAACATCCTAACAAGAAGGACCTGACCTAACCTTACTTAACCTAACCTAACCTAACTAAGCCCCTACCCCCCCTTGCCGTATGTAAAAAAAAACTTAGTTTAATTAACAGATGCCACTTGAATGAGGAAGTAAATGCAGAAAGCACAGTGAGGAGATGTGATTGCTTTGGCGACTTTTTTTATTTTTACACAAACCAAAGTTTTTTATCTGGATGGTAGCAACAGTCCGACCTGCACTCTGCACACTTCACAGAGGTTTGGTGTATACCACGAGCCTAAAAAATGTCAATGGCAGCGGTTTTATTTTTAAATACTGTTACGATGAATGATTCACCAAGATGAGGAACACCCTGTGCAGAGAGAAGCCATCTTGCCATTACCCAAGTAGAATTCAAAATTGAGCACATGCAGGAGTATTGCGTGACACCGAGATTTACGGTGATTGGTGGGACATAGTCACGTGAGTCAGATGGAAACGGTCTCCCCATCAGAGATGTATGGTATTTTAAGTGAAATCATAAAGTGCAGAAACTGTTAACACTATAATTGCCTGTGTGTTGATCATGGTTTATACTAAGTTAATTGTGGATATATTTTTCTTGTAGTAGATAATTAACTTTGACAATAGTGAGTAGGCGTAATAATATTGAAGTACTGTACAATACAATATTGTATGGCCAAGTAAATAGTGCCCTAAAGAGTTGGTGTTTTGATCAAACTTTACAGTACGTAGGCAGTCAAGGTAGTGCTGACCATAATACAGTACAGTACTGTTCATTACCAAAAGCTTAGTTATCAGTGTGCTGCACAGTAAAGTGTGTGCTTTGACCTTAACCTAACCGGCCAAAATGAATATGGGACACTTTTTACCTTAGACTTTGAATTGTTGAGTCCTGATAATTTAATCTCCCTTTGCAATTGTATAGTATGTAGTAATTATGTTTTTTTTGTTCCAGATGAGAAAATTGTGCCAAGATGGGAGATGGAATGCTATCATTGTATTGGAACAATCACAGAGCAACATTCTGCCACATCCTATCAACACTCAGGGAAAAGGTGAGACTTGACATAGTTAATATTATACAGTACAGTAAGTCTGAACCAACAGAAAGAAATAGACCTGTTATGAGAGATGTGAGGTCTTTGATGAAATAATTGGGTAATGAAAATATCACAAATAAAAAACTTAATGGTAGTTAGGCAGATGAAGAATTATTATAGGTCCTTCAGAGTATTAAAGGAAAGATGATATTTGTAAGGTAGTGGGTACAGTATATGAGTTTGTGCTTGTTTAATAATTGTGGTAAAGGTATCCCTCATTTAGCAATTGGGATTTGTTCTGAAAAATCAGTTGTTAAAGTGAAAGGATCATGAAATGAGGGAAAGCGATAAATAATATCCAAAACAAGGAATAATATCTTTGGAGCTGGCACGTAATTGTGTAGCCCAGTCTTGGACTGGCCACCCAGTAGCACTCAGAGTGGGTGAGGCAGGCCGAGCTGTTATTGTTCAACTCATAATTTTGAGCATATACTGTTCTGTATAGCTATGTAATTTTATATTTTATTTTACTATGTTATATGCTCACAAGCGTTCATGTGCCCAAAAATTATCATAAAGGTCAAAAACACATTTCTTACGTGCTCAGCAGTTAGCCTACTGAGCGGGAAGGAGTTAGAGTTCACTGCCTCAGTACACACCCATCCATCCATGCTTAACACTTTCCCCACCCCATAGTACACTGTACCCTCGTGTATTCTTATCATTAAAATTTGGATTTTGACTTGGTTTGTATTTTTTTTTTTAAATTTAATTAAATGATTTGAATTTGGAATGAATCCAAAATAACCGAATGGTTACAAAAAGTCGCGCTGCAACAGGCTTGAAATTTCAGTCTTGTCGGTTCACTTGTGTTCTCATGGCTCCCCAAGCAGTGTGCCTCAGGTGTCATCCCACTTGGATGATCGTACAGTATTTGCTGCACGGCTTTTACCATCCTACTTACTGTAGATGATTCCTACATTTATATTAAAATATTTCATATAATATTCATGAAAAATAAATATTTGTAGATCTTGTCAATAATTCAGGCCACTTGCCCTTAGGTGACCTCATAATAGTGTCAAGGCTAAAACAGGTGGAAATAGTTAGGTCATTAGTTTGGGAGGAAACCGTCAGTAATCTTCATAATAAAACATTCCAAATATAATTTGTTAAATTTATTATTCATTTTATATTATATTCCTATAATTAATTCATCTTAATATATTTCATAATACAGTATCTGGGAATTGTCTTAGTGGCATGTAATCTTGTCATGCTGCTGTCATGCGAGAGTGGGTTACCAGCGCTGGTGGAGCTTATGTGACGTTGAGAAGTTTAGCGCCTTAAAGAATATTTTATTTATTTATTTGTTTATTTTTTTTAATTTGTGGAATAATAATAATAATAATAATTATTGTGTTGATGAAAATATAAATCTGAAATATTTTGAGAAAGTAAAATTAATGCAATTTGTGTTAAAACCTTGCGTTAACAATTATTATATCATGGATGCCTGTACGTCTGACAACACCCTGCTTACTACCCGGGGTGGATGCTAATATTTTCCAAGGATTTATCTACTTTGCTGTGCATTAATATTAATTCTTGTGTAATGTTACCTCACCTCACTTGCCTCGTTGCCTCACATGCCTTGTCACCTCCCCTTCTGCCATGTTCCCTCACCTCCTGCCTCATCAGCTCACCTTGCAGTTACATTTATTTATTACTGTACTATTTAGTTTATTATTACTAGGAAAAAAAATTTTAGTTTGCATAGTAAATATAAATTGAATACGGTATCATATGTGGTGGACGAGTGGAACAAGTTTAGCAACTTTGTAGTAAGTGCAGGAACTCTGGAAAGTTTCAAAAGGAGGCTAGATAGATTCATGAATGATAGAGAGTGGTAGTAACTCTCGACAGGAGCTGCCATGCACAGGCCGACCGGCCTATTGCAGACTCCTTATTTTCTTATGTTCTTGCATGTGGCAGCCAAGGCATGGTAACTCATTATGTTGATTGGAATAATGAGGAACAATCTTTGGAGCGATCTGAATAAGGTGTAAAAACTGAACAGAAAACAAACAAATAAGCGAATACCAAAATTCAGAAAGTGCCAAATAAGGTATAAATATGAGACAGTATTCCAAACTGAAAATTGACGATTGTTTAACAAAGGGTGTTAATTTTTTGTAAAATCGTTAAACCAAAATATCGCTAATTAAAAGATCATTAAATGAGGGATACCTGTACATGGTAAATATTCAAGAAATAATGTGTCTTAGGTCCACAGAGAGTAAAAGTTGCACTTAGGTCTGCAGTGCTGTACAGGGGGATGGGAATGGATTCAACATGTCCACCTTTTCTGACCTCCACAAGTTTTTGGCTGATCAATTTAGTAAAAAATAAAAGTTTGTAAGCCAGTTGTGATCTGATTCATTCGATTAATAAATTTGTAAATTTTTGGTTTTATTTATCCATGGTTTATCCACAGGACAGTATACTGTTTAAGATGTCTATAGCCATTTCTCCTGCCAACATAGAAGTGTGAAAGGTTGAAGTTTATAGAGGTATGCTGTATTAAATTTGTTAGGTGGTATAGCATATGATTTAATATATTTATTTTGTTTTATTCTCAGGAGCGGTATACAGATGCAACCCTGGCGTGTGATGGCAAGTTTTACCCTGTACATAAGTTGGTGCTATCAACATGTAGTGAATATTTTGAAAATATGTTTGAGCACACACCATGTAAACACCCTATTATAGTGCTCAAGGATGTGAAACCTGATGAACTAGAGGCATTACTGAGTTACATGTATGCTGGTGTAGTTAGCGTAGCCCAAAATGACCTCGCTAGACTTATTAAAGCGGCGGAAATGCTGCAAATTAAAGGCTTGGCCGTACCTGATGAACCACCACAATCGGAAGAGAGTAGAAGAAGTGCACCATCTAGAAGTGGGAGGGAAGAAAGATCAAGTCCACAGCCAAAGAGAAGAAGAAGAGAAGAAAATGGCACTCCTTCTCAAGGTGGCTCTCAACCCTCCAGCAGTCCTCCTTCCTCACCAAGAGCCTCTCCATACCAGGCAGACAGTGAACAGTCTCAGGCGCGCTCCAGAACGCACGGAGAAAGTCGCCGATCGGACAAAATGGACACTATAGAACAACCCGCTTCACACGAGTCTCAGGCATCAGATGTTAAGGTGTGTTATCATGACTTGTGTCAACTGTAACATGATGAACAGTTATAAGTTGTATAAAAGGAAAAGGATTTTTCACCGAATCCATTTTTTGTTTTGAGCTTAGGAATAGGAACCCATGTGTTACTTGAAGATCCTCCCTTCCTTCCACTCATTCCACCTGTAGGTTAACAACCCTAATCTTACCAGGGGTAGGTTAGCTTAGCTTTAGTTTAGAGAGATTAACATGTGAAGTAAGTTGGGAGGCAAGTCTTTGGATGATCCTAATCCTCCCCTTGGAAAGGTGACATAAACTATTTTTTGGAATGACTGTTAGTCTCACATTACACTCACTCATAATTACTTGTGTACCATAATTTGTAACTGTTTGTCCATAACTGGACAAGGGTTCATGATTTCAGATGTGGTAAACTACAAATTTGAATGGATTGTTATGAAATTGTTAAGGATCATTTTTAATGATAAACAATTTGGATTTAATATGTTTTCAAAGGTAGAAGTCACTTTATATAAGTTTTGGGAAGGGAATCCTCAAGCTTGACAGCTGTTTCATGTTACTCACTCTTACACTACACTTGTACCAGGTGTGAATTTCTATTTTGTGGCCTACTTCAGCCTCAGTTCACAATACTGTATGTACTGTTTAGGGAAAATGTGAATGTAAAAACAAATAAATATTTAAAAATTTCTTTTAAGAAAGCATAAGATGGTTATCCTGTTAGGTTAGAACAATAAATGTATACCTTAATTTCTATTTAGTTGCCGACTACAGAGCCACTGCTTTAAATGTAGTAATGTACAGTATAGTATTCCTGGTAGATGATCTCATAATTAAAATGTGAGGAGGTCAATAATGATAGTTTTTTATTTGTTAGGCAGTGCGAGAGGTTTTTAAGTTTCCAAATTGTTCTTTCTCAGATTATGGTTGATGAATCTCTAGTCAAAGAGGAGATGGTTGAAACGATAGACAATAATCAGTCGGAGGGACTGGACACCGGAATGCAGTATGGTCATGTGGGTAATGATCCCGGCATGGATGGGTCTGGAGGTGGGGAAGAACATAGTCACATGATGCCCAACAAGTTTGACCAACCAGTTATACCCGGGCAAGCACAGCCCCTTGCAGATGCTGTTGCAGAAGCACTAGCGGGGCCTTCAGGAATGCAAGGGGTAAGTGCTGAAAATGTATAGTTTGTAAATATATTCAAATTTTTTGGAAAGTGCAAGAGTAATAACTTAAGTTTATTGTATGCATTAACTATCAATTCCCTATAACATAAAATGCAAATGCCAACTTGGACATTTGCTGGCAAAAGAGCTATGATTCACACTTCAAAAAATTTCGGAAGAGATTGTAAAACTTTGACTTTCTGCCATGTATGGAAGTTAACTTTTCATCTGTTTATACAAATAAGCGAATGTTTTTAAGGTTTAAAGTTTTTAAATGTGTATTTTAACAGTGGCTTGGCGGGAGTGATATGACCGGGAGCTTCTCGGCAGAAAATTATGGTGGTGAGGGGAGCCAGGAGGTTCACCCATCACAAGCAGCTGGCGGTGCTCCTCATGCGCAACAGCGGGTGAGTGTTACATTTAACTCTTACAGAAAAGGAGCCATTGTATAGGGTTATTCTAGTACTGTACTGAGGAAATTTTGAAATACAGTACTGTACATAATAGTGAAGGATTCTGAGTACCCCAATTACAGGTCGTGTTAATGATGGAAGATTGTAGGCGATTCAGACGTAGTTTTTGGATATAAGAAAAGGATAGTGTTGATTGAGCGTGGGATACTCTGCTGGAAACTAAAGAAATGGCATGTCATGATTGATATAGTAAATATATTTGAACAGGCTCACACACACACAGTACAGTAGTAGGTTGCTCTCTGCATATCACATCGTCATATTGATTCTCCATTTTGCTCTTTGGAATCTTTGTTCCCATATTTTCATAACTCATTTGTCAATATGTACAGTATGAGCTTTCTTCAGTTGCTGTATATTTTCCTTTCACCTTCATCTTGGATTATCTAGTTAATGAACTTGTGTGTTTGGCTAACATTCTGTCTATACATGACTTGATTTGTACCTCTTCCTCTGACCGGAACTGAAGAATTTAATGAACCTCCATATAACTTAAGCGTGGTATTCATTAGCAGAATGCAGTGCCACATGATAATGTTTACTAAATTCTACATTATTGAGTAAACATTCAAGGTCGCTGCCAGAGGTCAAAGGACAAAATTGAACATAACATATAAAGAACCTTATGGTCATGGAAGTTTGTATCTAATTAAAATGTGACCATAAAATAAGGCTTAAGATGCTGTACTTCAAGGATGATGCACTGCTACATACGAATTGGAGTTTTTTGTCTTAAAACAATGAGTGTCAAAGTCATGGTAAATAGTAAAAAACTTATTTCAGGATATTATGCAGCATCAACACTAGGTGTACAGTAAAGCAATAAACTGGGTTCTCTACTTTCATACATCACTGATGTCTTGCAGTCCAAGGTCATAGGAAGTTACCATACTGTAAACAGTGTATCCACAGTTTTTCAGCATTCACTACAAAATGTTCACAAATGAAAGAGATAAACCTGTGACTAAAATAGGCACTGAACTTTTTCCCTCTTTGCCCCCTCAATATTGGGTAATGGTCAAGGTTATGGGGCCAGTGCAAGAGCTAGATGTGAGTGTACTGTATTGGGTCCTATTAGGTAACACTTTGTTAACAGGAGAGAGACCAATATTTGTATTAAATTTATCAAATTTTTTTATTATACTACAGTATACATAGACGACATAGATATAGGCGTAAACAGCAACATGAGTAAATTTGCCAACGACACAAAAATAGGGAGTGAAATTGAATATGACGAGGACTCCGCAAAACTACAGGAAGATCAAACAAATTTTTTGCTTGGTCTGAAAAATTGGCAAATGGGATTTAATTTGGAAAAATGTAAAGTACATAGCTTAGGAGATGTAAATAGAGAAACCTGATGTCAGGTGAGCATTGTTGATATTCTGTAGAGAAATCTGGCTTGTGAGACCTCACTTGGATTGTGTGGTTCAGTTTTGGTCACTGTACAGTACTACATAATAGATAATGAATACCCAGAAAGCATTCAGAGGGTGGATGACAAGGCTAACCCAGGGCATTTGGAACCTTGAGTATAGACAGATTCAAGAATCTGAATTTGCATGCCCTCGAGAGACGTAGAGCGAGGGGCGACATGATCGAGGCGTATAAATGGAAATCGGTTAAACAAAGGTATCCAACCAGGAGTGAATTTGTAGCAATGGTTTTAGATTAGACAGATTTAGATTTAGGTGTGAAATGGGTAAACACTGCTTTGGAAATAGAGTAGTGGACTAGTGGAACAAGTTACCGAACATCATTATTAACTCGAACGCGCTGGGAAACTTCAAGCATAGGTTGGATTGATATATGAGCTGTAGGGGTTGGGTGTAAACAGGGCTGCCTAGTATGGGCCAATAGGCCCGCTGCAGTTTCCTCCATTTTTAGGTTCTTATACTGTACTACATCAGAGAGGTCGTAGAAGTTCAATCTTACTTTTATATGGTATTTTGCTTCTTTAAATGTAACAGCCTTATTACATTTATAGTCTGTAGCCTAAATATACTGCACTTAACTTCCTTAGAGTCTTTTAACCATACTGTGCCTGAGGCTAAATACTCATTGACTTATTGAGTACAGTTATACCGCTATATTATAATTATTTTTTTGTGAAAGTAAAAAAAAAATTTTTCATTGTTTTTACAATATTTTATTATACAGTATACTGTATTATTTTTGTGTGTGTGTGGGGGGGGTTGATATACCCTATAAAGTTGGCAGGAAAGTGACTAACAAGTGATATTAGCAGAAGCAATATCCCTACTGGTAAGAGATGGCACAAAGTATCAGTTTAGGCGGTGAGGTGCAGTAAGTTGGCGAAATAGTGACAGCTATCAGTCAAGTTTAGGCTCTGTTGGCTTTGGCAACTTTTAAAAAGAATTAGCATTGTTTTTCATTAATTTGTTACCATGTATGCTGCATTTTCAATTTTTGTACTTGCACGTATAGTGTTGTAGCTGCTGTATTTAAGCTAGGCTGGAAAGTTATTTTTTAACGTACAGTATATCTCAATTTATAAAGGTACTCAGCGGATAGATATGATTCAAAGGTTTTCAGGAATGCAATCCTGTCATAAACTGGAGTATACTTGTACTTTACCTGTATAGTTCACCTTTCAATTGTGTAAGAGGGATACAGCGGGTATGCTTTTAGTGGGAATACTGTACTGTACCTCCAAAGCCACTGACCCTAATACTGTGTTCATTTTTAGATCACTTGGGTCTATATTTATCTAATGTAGAACCTGTAGAACCTCTGGGAAAATTTGGAGCATAATGCATGTTTATTTTGACCAAGTTATTGGCTGATACTAGATTGTCTTTCCTTGGTTTTGGTGGGATGCTTGTTTAAGTTACATATTGGGTACAGTACAGTATGTCATGTATTCCAGCGTTTAGTTCAATTTTGTTATATCAGTTTTACATCCATTAATTTTTGGTCTGGTCAACATGTGTGCTGCATGATGTTAGCATTGTGATAAGCTTTAGTAAAACTTCGTTGGGTTGTACGTAAAGGTACCGTCTCATTTACTTTGTTGTCAAACGTGCAAACTTATTTTTGTAAACACTTAGAAGAAATTGAAGTATTGTTTCCTCTCGATTTAATGGAATCCGACATAATGAACTCGCAATTTAGCGGATGGAATTGTTTCGGTTATTTTTCACTCGATTTAGTTAACTACAATACAAGGGTGTACAACTTTGCTAAATTGAGATTAATTTCGTTGATATGCTCACACCTACGGAGACACCTCAGACACATTATATGTACATAGAAACATTATTCATGGCTTACCTTAAACTAGGGAGTTCAGTGTTTGTTTTGAATTTTACTATAATTTCCACAAAAATTTTCCAATTGATATCCGCACTTTTGACTTTCTCCCCTTCACCACTTTCTTTCTGAGACGTCAGAGAGACTTTCAGCGTGATGTCTAAGCACAGTACACCTCTCTCCTCGACTTACGGCGGGGTTCCGTCCCGACGACCAGGTCGTAAGTCGAAAATAATACATAGAAATTCTAAAATGGGTGTCTCTTTTTCTTCTCAGCACCACGAGAACTCTCACTTTTATGCTTGCCAGCCATTTTAAAGGGAATTACAAATGAAAAATTTTTTCAGTACACAGCGCGATCACTAACGTCGGTACTAGAAAATACGTACAGTAATTTGAAAAATATTTTATAGGTCGTATGTCCGGGTTGTTGTAAGTCGAGTTAGTTGACCGAGATGTAGACGTAGAGGCAAGCAGTGAATAATATGCTGTGGCAGCAGGACACAAACTGAGTGGATGTAAGCAAACCCCCACGCACCAAGCGGCACATTTGGCATGGACGGACATTTCGATTTAGCGGATAGGGGTGGCTCGAATTGTAATTTGTTAAATTGAGAAAATATATCTTTTAAGGAAATAAAAATTGATATAAAAATGAAATACAGGTACATAATAAAATTGTTGCCACAGACAACCCTCAGTATTTATGCTATGACGTGTAATACTTTTGGTTCTTGAGAAACTAAACTGAAGAAAACTTGTTTCCTTGTTAATGAAGTTAATATTAGTAAGGTTGTTTAAGGTAAAACACACTGATGATTAGGTTGTGAGAATGGATAGATTTAAAAGAAATTTACAGTAGTCATTTGTGTGTAACTCAAAAATTGGAGTACTGTATTGCACTGTATCTTCAGTGGCAGTTGAAATTCCTATGTGAAGACTAAACTATACCTCAGCTTCCCTGTCAGAGTTTGTGTTGTTTCACCCAGGGACTGGTGTTTAGGTATCTAGTTCAGTAAGGTCATTAATTATTTATTGTAGGTGGCCACCACAGTGTACATGTTTAACCCCTATGTGGTTTCCATACAATAAATCTAGATACCTCCCTCTGGTTACCAAAAAGTTAATTTCTGTATTTTGCTGGAGAAGCTAGATAATGATGTCTAAAATCATATGTAATGGTTAGAAAGTAATCTACTGTATACAGTACTGGAGATCATGCTGTCATACTTGTCAACCCGATGCATATTGGAGGTGTAGTCTGGGACAGATTGTGACTTATAGAGCCTCATCCTGGTCGACTTTGTGGGTGGTGGAGTGATGCACTTGGCGATAGTCAGGGTTATCTCTATCCTTGTCATCAGGGTCAGTGACATCAACAGACTCACTCCTTAGCATCATAAGGATCATCCTTATCAAAGAAAATAGAGTTTATTTTGATGTCATGACATTCTTACAGAGTGGGACAGGTGAAGGTACTGGCTTGTTGCCAAGAAACACGAGGCCTAGTGATGTGATTGCCTGCAGGGGTGTATGGTAGACAACTCAGGATGCTTATTTATAGTTCTTGGTGCCCAAAGAGACTCGTAGGAATTTAAAAAATTTCAAGGACGTTGATGTACGTCTTAAACCTGGGCGTCCCTTACCTTAGCGGACGTTAATCTATGCCCTAAACCATGTAGGGGTTAAAGCTTGAATAATAGTCAAGCAGATACAAGCAATAAAACCATGTTTGTTGTTTTGGCTGATTTAGGGGATATTTGTTCATTAATAATGGCAACTATTGACAACTCGTTTGGTAATTTGTTATTAATCACATAATTTAACTGTGATCACTGTTTAGCTTTATGGAGCTTGAAACTCAAGTTATTGACATAGAATTAACACATGGTGTTTCCCCTGGATGGGCACACTTTATTTATTGGGTTAATTTCCTGCTGTTTTGGGGAAATTTTCTATATCTCGCTTCTTCCTCTTTAACAAGAGTTCGTAAATTAAAAAATTTCCAAATAATAATTACCGAACTGTGTGCTGGTAACCATTTTTGGGGGCTTAACAAGGAAGGTTGATGTCCCCCCCCCCCCCCTCTGTTCTTACATGTATTAAGATTGGTACTGTATTAGGCTTTGACATTTCATGTTTAGAAACATGCTGGAGTAGTGACATGCTATGAAAACATTCTAGGAGATGTGGAATGCAGTTTTTTTTTTCTCAAAATCTTGGTAAAATTACTGTCTCCTGAATAGTCACCATACTGTACCTTAGGCCCAGGGGGAAGTGGCCAGTTACCTGGCACCCAAGACTCAAACACACAGTATTGGTTGTGTGTCAGTGAGGCCAACATTTCTTAAACACTGGAGTCAGATGAGCACAATATACAGTAATTACTTAATGGCCGGCTTGACATGTACCGTAAACACCTGATACACAATCAAAGGATATGAGAGAGTGGGTGGCCAGTTCCCTACATGATAAATGCTGTACAGTAAGAAAATGTGAGAGTACTGTACAGGGCTGTACAATAAGTCAAAATACCAGTGACTACATTTTGTATTACTGTACATGGAATAATACCAACTTGTCACATTCACATAATGACAGCTCACTAGTTACTCAGCTTTGTATGGGTAGTGAGGCACCAGCCATCTTGAGTGTATGCATGGGGGGGGGGAGGGGGGCGGCGGGGCGGGCTATCAAACATTGTGTAGGACTGTCTCCACACACACTCCATGACTGTGTTTGGGGTCTTGTGTGTGTTCTTTATTATACAGTACTGTCATGGCTCCTAAGCACTTTATGCAGTTTGGGAGCTGCTACTTCTATCTGCCATGACCACCATACATCTCTAGGGAAATTATGAGCTGCATTAACTTTTCTTTTCTTTGACCATATGAATTAATTCCTGGTATAGAAGGTACAGTACTGTATTGTACAGGGAATCAATCTGTGTAAATCAGATGAGCTGTACAATAACATGTTCATTGCCCATAACTTCTGGAATCTTCTTCAATTAGCTTGTTAGATGGAGGTTTCACGTCTAATTGACCCTCCATATAATGGATTTTCATCGCCTTATATAGAGGTTTCACTGTAGGTGCGATTTGGTTACTCAACTCGGGGTGGTGATGGGGGTCAGGCGGGTATGTACAGTGTGCCAGGTGCATATATATTTAGCTTCTGTTTTATGGTTGTATAATTATTGTGCTACACAAAAGTCAATACTGTATCTGGGTTTAGTCGTGGCTGTAATTGGGGTTTGAACTTCATTATTTAAAATGTTTTATGTATAACTTTGAGGTAATGAGTCTTCTATAATGATTTATGCAGTATAAGTGTTCAAGTATATGAAGAGCATTATTGTACAGGTACTCCTCGACTTACGACCTACTTGACTTATGACCACCCGGACATACAAATACCACAGTTGTACCAAAAAATTTTCAAATTACGTATTTTTGAGTCCCGGCGTCAGTGATTGCTGTGTACTGACAAAATTTTCGTTTGTAATTCCCTTTAAAATGGCTGGCAAGCTTAAAAGTGAGAGTTTTGTGGTGCTGAGAAGAAAAAGAGACACCCATTTTAGATTTTCTGTGTATTTTTGCACTTTCGACTTACGACCAATTCGACTAACGACCTGGATTTGGGTCCCTAACCCCGTTGTAAGTTGGGGACTGCCTGTATTTTGGATGAAGAACCTGAATTGATGTGAAGAATGAGTACTGTATTGATTTTATAATGAATGTACAAAGTTCCAATTTTTTTTCGGTATTCTATTTCTGTTGTCCTGAAATATAAGAAAAGGGACCCTTTTTTTTTTACATTTTAAATTATTTTTTATAGTTAAAGATCATTTCAGGTTTATTTTTATAAGGAAGCTTCGTGACTTTGAAACAATAACAAGGCTACAGTAGAATCTAGGCCATTGTGGGGGTTAGGCACAGTACAGCATCTTGGATAAAACCTTATTGGACAAACTTTTATCTAATGGGGAAAATGAAGTTATGGGACATAACTGCAGATGGTAACATGCTTAAAAGTTCTTTCTATATACAGTAGATTTATTAGTGAAGACATATACTGTATTATACTGAATAAACTAATAATTAACCAATGGTGTAATGTTGATAAGCTTCAGAGGGAGGATGGTGGTCTGATCACCTCAAACTCTGCTTATTAGTTTTCAAGGCTAAGATTTCACCTGGGTACAGTACTCATAACACTTATGGTAGTCTCCTACAGGAGTAAAAGTCTTGACAGTACTGTAGTTACATAGCTTGTCTAAAATCGGTCATCTCAACTAGTGTCATGACCTTCATCGCCTCATTAATTTAAGAAGGCAAAATATGTTTTCTGTGCAGTGGTGTAACAGACTGGGGTTAACAGTTCAGGTTATAGCCAGCAGAGGCACATGGGTTCTGGCACGTGCCAGTTTCAGACTTAGATTTTCAGGTGATGTAGTTTATGCTGCATATTATTTAAGAGCAAATTATCAAGTTATTGTTGGATAACTCTGCGTTGGACAAGATTTTCCTGTGCTATAACGAGCATTATATTGAAGGTACGGTATACTGTATCGGGGTAATATAGTTTTCTAGATGATTATAAAGAACAGTGCTAATGTAATGGTGTTGACGGTGAAAGGTTGATTAAAGACTCATTGGATGTTTAACTCGAGATCTGAAATTTTATGGCTTAATGTGAGAAAGTTCTTTAGGAGATTTGAAAGTATGTATATAGCAAAGTCTGTTAGTTATAATTGTGTGGTGAGTAAGTTTATGGATGAGCGAGGAAGATGTGGGTGTGTAATGAAGTGACTGAGGAAGATAAAGTGAGGGTGAAAGATGGTGGAGAATGTTTGATGACCTCCAGAGTTCCCACATATGAGGTTTGCAGAAAAAAAGATAATTCCTAAATTGCTTTTATTACGTTTTTGTTTGACGTTAAAAAAACAAACAAAACAATACTGTACCATTTGAAATTCTTGTGAGTCACGGTATTACTTTAAATGTTAATTTGGGTGAATGGCATTATACTGTACTTAACCACTGGACACCATTTAAGTGTCACATGATGAGCAGTGGCCTTATGAATGTTAGTTTTGTTTACTGAAGCATGTGATCATATCTGGAGGGGAAAAGATGTGCCTAAGAGTTTTGTAAAGTGACGGGATATAAGAATAAGAAAGAATGATTTGTCTTTTTATAATATTATTAGTCAGATTAATTGTTTTCAGTAGAATTGGGGAAAATAATTATAATAGTATTTAAATAAGACATTCATATAACATTCATTCATGGATAGAGATAAGCTTTCATTGATGTCTCAGGTCAGTGGAGTATAGCTCCTTCACATGTTAAATTCATTTACTGTACTTTATCATCTGTTGTGTTGACATTGACAACCATATAGCCTTCTGAGGTCACTGTAGTTGTACTTCTGATATACTGTACTGTATACAGGGTTTAAATTATATATACTGTAGTCATTACTGCATTTCCAAGGCTCTTCCTCAACATTACAGTATTTTGTTGTCATGGTTAAAAAATATTGGTGTTGGAGGATCAATTAAACTTTTAGACCGAGATAAGATGTCCACTAGATGATGAACTTATTTAAGGTTTTGAAACCCAGTGAAAATGACTGTAAACTTAGTTGTTAAGAATTATAAGAATTTCTAGTTGCAGTGGAAATTGTTGGCACGGTGGGTAGTACAGTTTACCTGGTTGAAGTGCTGACAAAAAGTACTGTACCTACTGTAGTAACGCTGTACAGTAAAGAACATATTGCCTGCAGTTGAAAGTAAAGAAGTAATTGTTCTGGAAGCAAGTGTCTTAGGATGTGACAGTACAGTACAGTATTGGATATTTTAATTCAGGAAATTCTAGCATTGATATATTGAAACGTGTTTTTGAAGTCTTGTGTCTCGGACAATTAATTACTGGTTGGATGGATACCATTCTGTTTCATACTCATTCTTTTAGGTGAATTACAGCACAAATATAATGAAGCTCTTCAAATAATTATATTATAATTCCAAAAGTACAAGAAAATTCTCAGTGGCTCCTTTTCTGTTGGTTGTATATTAAGTGATGGACATTTCCTTCTGACTGTGTAATTATAAACTTTGTACTGTAGTATGATTAGATATTACTTCTGCTTATACTGTATTGGTAAGGGGATGGTTAAGTTGTTTTTTAGAACATATACCTGTTGTGGTGTTTGTCTCAAGTACTGTTAGGTAAGATACTCGTCAAGTTACGACCACCATAGATTTATGGAATAAAAGAGGTAATTGTAGTTCGTGGGAATGTGAGTTTAATGGTAATGACTGAAACTCGTTTAAATTAGTTAATTTATACATTTCCAGTGACTAAGGTTAATAAAGCAGGTATTGGTCTCATTTAATACCTCACTTGGATATATCCTTTATATAGAGTTTACATGTTCTTCCAATTGTTGAATATGAATTCCATAGTGCTATGCAAGATGACATGTTGTGGCTGTAGTCATCACTTTAGAAGCTTTCACAGATCTATACCATATAGCTTTTGATGAACAGTCTTCAGATTGAAAGATACTCTACCGGTACAGTACAGTCGGTAGTTAGTTCATGAAGCACTTAGCGAAATGAGAGCATTAACCTTTACTTTCTTGCTGACATCCTCAGATTACCTTAAACTGCTTTTTCTGGCTATGTGCTTCTCTTAATCCATCATGGGCTACAAAATATAGGTAGCAATTCTTTTGTGGAGTGAGTGCCAGTTAATGGGAATATTTAGCCTGTTGTTGTACGCCGTCCCCACCATTAAAGTTAAGAGGAGCGTTACATTAGGTCCATAGGTAAGGTGGGTGCTGGAGTGTGTGTTGACCAATAATCACATAAGTTTTGGTTTACAATATAAGTTGACTATATGGAATTGTGTTTTAGTTTACAAATAATTCCATGGGTGATTATTGTCTAGAATATCCCTCTCACTGGCCTTTTGCCAGAGTTATTTAGAATTTTGTTTCACCAGTTGACAAGATTAGTATCTGTTGGTAGGGGGTAAAAGTGAGGCCGGTGCTCTTGTTTGCTGCATGTTTAGACAAGGTCATTCCTCATTAATGGGATCTGTATAAGCATTTGACCATCTTGATTCAGCAGTCCTAAATTATCCTGGTCATAATGTTCTTAAGCAATATTGTATATATTATGTTCATTACTATACATCACAAGGAAGTGTCCATTCCACATGCTAGTGTTTTAAGATTTCTGCATGGTTTCAGGTAGACCAGGTAGAGATATAAGGAGGTACAGCCGACTCGTGGTATATTTACGATTACAAGGTCTTACGTTGTCTTGGAATCGTACGTCACCTAAAGATGTGCTTTTTTTATTTAGACTAATAGAAAGGCAGCTTACACTGATGTCATGTTACTTGAGTCACTCACGAGTCTGCTGTATCATCCTCTGGCTATGACTGTTGCTGCTGTCACTCAAGTTGGTGTTTTTGATCTTCATGAGAACAAGTGTTTTGTGGTTCAACGGATTTGAAGATGGTATGCAGACAGATTCTTCCATATGTACCCTATAATTTTTTTCAAGAAATGTTTGGACACCATATACAGTATATAACTGCTAGATATTGGCAGTGGTTGCTGTCACAATTTTTGACATGAAATGTCCTGAAAATGGTTAAATTGCCTAAGTTGTAGGATTGATTATAAGCCTTTTTTATGAGTATTGAAATTCCCACAAAACTAAAAGAATGTTGTTTCTATTTACTTCATTATTATTTCTTTTGTCACCTTAACTGGAGAAGTAAAGTACTGTACTTGATTCATGAGTGCAATATTTGGTTAACTTACTGCAGTACATAGTGAGAAGTAGCAGTTCAATTACTCTGTACATACTGTAGATGTAATTGGTGTTATTAAATGATTGACTAAGAAATAAATGATAAAAGAAATAATAATGTATCTTAAGAGGAAAGTTTATATTTAACGGAAATACAGTACAGCTGCATTAAACATTTTGTGTTGAAAATGTTTAATGTTGTTCAGAGGAAACTGGAAAGCACCTTACACAAAAAACCCGAGTTTTCTACGCCGTGACGCATTTACCGCAGATTTGTATTTAGGCTGACTGTTGCCTTTGATAAAACAGTGGAGTGGGAGTGCTGGTCTTCACAATGTGTTGGGTTTCTTGATATAAATACTGTATTCTACATATAAAAAATAACATGTAACTCTTATTACCCAAAATGAAAACTTAAAAGCACAATTATGGTACAGTATACACTATGCTTGAAATAGAAATATTGTACGAGAATGGATCAGTTTTGAGGGTAGAACGTGGAAAGCCTCGTGTGTGTGCGTGTGTGTGTGTGTGTGTGCGCGCGTGTGTGTGTGTGTGTGCATGTGAGCTGTACTAGCATGCTTTCAGAAACATATTATAAAAAAAAATCAAATATTCCTTACATTTCCACATTACGATATACATTACAGTAAAATGGTGGTTATATATGAAGATGGTGTAATTACAGCAGTAGGCAATAAACACTTGGGAAATGATGCTCCAATAGCATACTGTACAAACTGATACTTTCTCATCTGCATCATATAAATAAGTGAGTAAAAGCATTATTACAGAAGATATTGGGAAGCTGTATTGTCCTACACACTGGTACCCTTAATACAATGACTTCATCAATCTCCATTTTGATTATCAAGAATCTGTTTGAAATATTGTCTTGTACACACATTGTACAGTAGATATCTTGTGACTTGGAAGAATTTGTTTTGTACGCCTTAGGTAGATAAGTGTATTTGTGTTGGATAAGAACATTTATAAACTTGTAAGGAAATAAGCTAATTACAATTGGCTGATGTTTTTAATTCACTTTGATAATATACTGTACCTGTATACTAAAAGTTGAAGACGTCTTTCAAGGGTGAAACCTACTTGTTTAGCGGTAATAGAGGGTTTTGTCCTCCTAGGGGATAGGTGCTGTCGGCGAGGGCAGCTTTGCGAGGGCCTACGGCAGAGCAAGTTGGACTACGCAAGTATACCAGTGTCCTTTCTGTAATAGATCAACTTTCAAGCAGATGAGTGACCTCAAGCGGCACATCAGGACTCATACGGGAGAAAAGCCGTTCAAGTGCCCGTTTTGTGAATACTGCTCAACTCAAAGCACTCCGGTCAAAGCTCACATCCTGAAGAGGCATCGTGATGTGACTTCAGCAACTTAATGATAGCTCTTCTCTGTGTCTCATGTTTTCGTAGTCTCTTATGAATTAAAGACATAAATAGAATCTCAGTATTTATTGGTGTTGAAATGAATTGAATATTTTTTTTATGTTGCTGTTCTCTGGAAAATTAATTACAGTGGCAGCTTTATGTGGTTCAGTTTTAAAAAGCATGGGACTGTACTGTATGAGTGGATGCTGTACTCTTGGTGGTGAGATGCCAAGTTTTACGTGGAATGTAATCGTTGAAGCCTTAGGAATGAAACAAACTGTTAGTGACATAGAGAAGAAAAAGCTGAGTGACATGAAACGTAAGCTGCAACACGCTATTTCTGGAAGATAGCCCCTGTGACACTTTTGTTCTGTCTCCTGTAGGACAGTGGAAGTGGCAGCGAAGCAACCACCGCTGCCAGGGTTGTGTACACTGAACCTCCCATAGGTTCCCTCCAGCTGACTTGTCCGTACTGCTTCAGGGCAACATTCCGTCAAAACAGCGACCTGAAGCGCCACATCAGAACTCACACTGGCGAGAAACCCTACAAATGTTCCTCCTGCTCTTACCGAGCTTCACGTAAAGACCTTTTACAGGCCCACGTTGCAAAAGTTCATCCATCGTCGTGAGGTTTTCACAGTGTCGAGTGCCTCAAGTGGAGCTGCTGGCACCTTGCACGTTTTGTAGACCGAAAACTGCAGCCACGTAGGAAGTTTTCCAATGGATAATGCTATTTGTTTTAAATTTATTTTGAATGCTAAGGCATTAGGATGGTTAGTGTAAATTGAGGGATGCATACAGTATATTGAAGCTTGGGGAAGTATGTATAGAAGTTGAAGAGTATCGAGAGGGATGATGTGTGCACAAGTGTGCAAATGCATAGTCTGAATTTTCTTATACAGTTTGCTACCTCAGGAATTTGATTATGTAAAGGATGTAGTATATTAGAAGAATATTCTTTGAAAAGACAAAGCACATTAGATAAACCCAGCCTTAAAGATATGCACTGTATACATTAATGTAAATTGTACATTAATTGAAGAAAATTTGCCAATATTTATTTTTCATGTATTTAAGTCTTTGTTTTGGATATTTCCAAATATATGAAGACAAATATTTTGGTTAATACAAGTCAACAATTATCATTATTTAGGCTTTCAAGGGGAATGTCTGTTGATCTTAGTGGAAATTTTCAGTGTTGTGGAATTGTACTTTATATATGACTTATGTATTATTGTGTGAACAGTTAAACGTGACCCATTTTATTTGTACAAGTACTGTACAGTACAGTATGGTAAATTTCAGAATGGTCATGCTTAAATTACACTTATTGCTTTTGTTTGATTGTGAGCCACATTTGTCAGTATTGGCACAACCATTTCTTATATAAAATATACCATATTCGTGGACTAATTTGAATTACAATGGGTGCACTGTAAAGTTGCCTGAATCAAGTTTGTACAGTACTGTGGTTGAAGATGTTGCTAACAAATAATGTTTGGCAAAAGTTTCATGTACTTTAACCTTCCAAGTTACTGTTGGTGGATGGTTATTGTCTTATTGGATTGGTTTTCCTGTTTACAGTATGGATATGTGGACAACTCAGTGGGTCAGATGCTTTGTGGCTTCTGTGGGCGTGACAGATTCAGGTCAGAGTATTACTTGATGCGACATATGCGTACTCACACTGGGGAGAGACCTTATCCGTGTACCCAGTGCCCCTTCCGTGCAGCTCGAAGAGATCACTTGGACCGGCACGTGAAGAGAGTTCACGTGGAGTTAACGGGCAGCGAGAAGTGGATGCAAACAACCTCGAGCGGAGGGATCCGGTGTCTAAAATCATCAGATACACAAGAGTTTACAGAGTGATAACGATTACTCCTCTACTCTCCTGGTTCATCTTTATTTCTGATAGTGTTTCTCTTGGGTTTCTGGTAACTAACTTTGGCTTGGTTAAATTGAGCTTGACTCAACTTTTGCGCCTGAGTATTTTTTTAATGAAATATTGACCAAATATTGATGTAGATATGGTTTGTGCATTGTTGGTTTGGTGGTAATTAATGGCTGTTTCTGATAGGCTGTGATATATTTGTATAAGACTTCACCATGCACCACAAATACTAGTGTGGTTAAGGACTTGAAGCTCCCAAAGTGTTGTATACTTTATACTGTTCTTCATTATTTTAGGATACAGAACTTAGTGTTTAAAGTATGTACAAGTTTTACTTGTAATTATTTTCGTATATGTTACAGTTGTGAAACATAATAAAAGAAGCCCAAACTTACGGAACTTTCAGTAGAAAGAAAAAACTCCTTTGCATTGTGTCGGTAAGCCCAGTGTAATTTTTTTCTGGACTTTCGTGAGTATGTGTGCGTATTTAAGTGTGTGTAAAAGATTTATATTGTTTATTATTAAGTGAACAGTTTCTGTCACATTGAAAAGCAAATGGGTTTGTATTTTGGGGGGAGTGTGTATCTCCAGAGCTAGTACTGTACTGTGTACACTCAACTTGCCTTATCAATGCAGACATCAGTATACTGTGCAGCTAAATTGGTAATTACAGAAAGAAATTGAATAACAATACCCCAAATGATTTTCTTATTACTGTACTGTACATTGAAACCATATTGTACTTCCCAGTGAACTGAAAATACTATAATTTTTAATTTTATTTATTGGTGAAGTACTGTAAATTACAAGAAAGGCTTTTGTAGTTATAGCTTTTACGCCATAGTATAGTACAGTACTGTAATAAACAAGAACAGCGATGTTGACCACTATCTATTATCCTTTACCACCACCACACAGCCAATCAGAGGGCTGGATGACTGCTTTGAGCTGCCAGCCACTTTGTTACATATTAAGCTCAACATAAAATACTTGTCCTCTACAGCATTGTTGTCACATTGGTGTTTTTGGGGGGGGGGGGGGGTGATGTGAGACCCTGGAATTGTTACATCATGTCTAGCAGATGGCTAGTGTGTTTTTTTTTTTTGTATTAGTTATGTATGATGGGTAGTACAGTATGTTAATGTTGTAATATTGTGTAAAGGTAGGACTGGGCGGCTTTTGGAGGTAAATTGGTTGCTGATTGGCCGGCGGTGAAGGTTTGTGATGCAGTGTCCCATTGAAAGTAAATTTCTATATTCTTTTAACTTACATAATTGTTCTTGGGGATTCAAGGGACTTCTTGTGACCTGCAGCAGACATAGTACAGCATAGTATACAATAAAATTAGTTATGTTTTCGTGTAATAAAACACGGTAGCGTCTTACCATGAACAAAGGCTACACAAAATTGAAGTGTTAAAAGCTGCACTTTTATGGACCCATTAACTGCACTTTTACCCAGATATTTACTAAACATTGACGAGTATTTCTTAATATGTACTGTACAGTGTCTTTAAATAGTTGTTGGTACAGATTTATTTATGAAATGTGATACTGTAGCAGGTTTTGTTTTATAATACCATGTCTTCTTAGGGGGCTATTGTGTACAGTACAGTGGAACACTGATGATAGAAGTGATTGGGAGACGGGTCTGATGACTGCTATAGGGTACAGTAATGTACGTATAGTGAAAATACTAAATTTCCCGCCTTAATATAAAACAACTCCTACATACTTTTTTTTTTTAAATACAGTATAGCACTTAAGTATATATATATGCAGTTATAGTGCTATGGTGTGTCCTAAGGCCTTCCTAGTTGAAGTACAGTATTCATTAGTTAAACAACAGCTCAGATAGGAAAATAAATGTGAGAGCATTTGACTACAGTTATAAACTTACATTTCTGTGGGTTTAGATTAAAGCAATGTTCTCCTGACTTTTCCATCCCCATGGTTAAGGTGATATTGTACCTGACCAGGGGCAGGTTCTCTTGGTGTGGAGATGGCTCAGTGTCGCCATGTGCAGCCTTTTTTGGATCACAAGTCACTTGGCCTTAAGCTGGTGGATTGCCCACTCTGCCTGTCTTCTTCAGGATGGAGGCTATTGGTTTAAAGAAGCTCTTCTGACTACATCTTCTCATGTTGCTGTTTGTCCAGGATGAATCTTGATCTGTTTGACAACTTCTTAATATGTCTTGACCTCCCTGGTGTTTTTATGTAGTCATTAGACAGTATCAGTACAGTGCCTGGCCTGGTAGTGGCTTCTTTACCAGTTGAAGCTCCTCCAGCTTCTCTATTCTGAAGACACAGTATCCTATTCTGTGTGATGATAGTATAAGCTGCTTCCAAGTTCTTCCTATCAAGATGCAACACTTGAATGAAATTCTTTGACACAAAACCCGCAAAGTTAATTTACACCTCAGGTCGTCAAAGGAATTTATTATAGTCAAATTGGTGGGTCAGTAGTGGCATATTTTTACCAATTGAAAATGGCATCTGAAGCTATTTACCGTTTTCTGTGTTGTCTCTCTTCATGCAGTGGAAGTGTACAACTCGACACTGATCCTGTGGTGTCTTTGTGGTCCATTAGGAGGTTGATTCTAAGAACACGGTCTTAGTCTCTCTTATGCACAGTACGCCCGGATTATTTGCAGATTTTTATTTCGCGGTCCTCTGTTATACGTGGATGACACCCTTGATGTACACAAGAATGTCTGCGGGAAGTTTTAAAGTTGCCGGCATTTTTGCAGCCGGGACAGGGATTCATTCGTTCTAGACAGTAATTTCCTTTACCTTTATTGTATATATGTAATCAGAAACAAATGTATTAAAAATGTGACAGTCTACCCTCAAGTCTACTCAGTGCTTTGTTATTAATAAACACGGAGTAGACTTTAGGTATAGATTCATAGTTTTTAATAAATTTGTTTGATTATTTATTTGTGAGAGGATTTTCCCATTATTATTTATTTGTGTGTTTTGTTTGTGTGTTTACACACACACACACATACATACATACATATACATATACAAGTAAAAGAAATAATTATCCTAAGTGCAAATATAAAGGAAATATAAATTTTTTTATGCACACGTAAAAATGTAAACCCCCCCCCCCCCGTCAGCTAATGTTATATGTGGATTTGGTGATTCCTGACCAATTTAAGAACCTATCCCTCGCGAATTTGAAGGGCTTACTGTACTACACAATTCTTCCCTGGTTGGTGTGCTGAAGCAGCGACACAAACCCATCATGTCTTGGAGACTACTGTGTACTGTACTGTATTTATATTATCTTTCCTGATAATTTCTCACAGAAGGAAAAAAAAATCCCCCATATAATGTGTGGATTATACGCTCCTGTTACTATACAAGTGACTGGTAAACATATTATAATGACTTAGCCATGACAGCAAAGCAGGCTTGATACAATATGTTCCATTAACATTCTTACAAACATTACTGTACTGTACTGTACTACTGCACTGTACTGCACTGACTTTTTATTTTTATTTTTATTTTGCTAGTGCCCTTAAAAGTTGGTCATGCTTGTGTGTACCTGGCTGGTAATGACCACCTGTGTGTACCTGGCTGGTAATGACCACCTGTGTGTACCTGGCTGGTAATGACCACCTGTGTGTACCTGGCTGGTAATGACCACCTGTGTGTACCTGGCTGTTGGCAGGTGATGATCATTGATGGTTGGCATTATACTTCTGGTGACTGCTGAGGTTAATACTGTATATAATGGCATGGGGTCAGGCTTAGAAAAGATCCACAGTACTGTACTTGGGGTTTCATCTCTTATGTGGTTTTACAAGTCAACGGTGTTGGCATAAGGGTAAAACAGCCACCCCACTCTGACCGTGAATTACGGCTCAAAAATAACCAAGATACCTGGTCAAGTGTGTGTAGTGGCAGTTTTCTAGTGTTAAGTGGTGCACCTTGAGCATGGTGTTGCTGAGATCACTTAGGCTTCCCACTGCCCATTTGGTGCCTTCCCTTCTTAATGATGTACAGTAATATGACCTCACATGCTCAGTCATTCTTGCTGCTTATAACCAAGTGTCTCACCATCGCAGCTTAACTAAATACCTATACAGTATCAGGGAAATCTTCTGTTGTTAAATATTGAGTAGGGATATAAACAAGTCGGTGTAATGTTCAGAAGAGTTTTGAGGTAAAGTTGACACTAACGTGATTATTTGGTCAAGAATAGGATAAGTAAATAGAGGATTGGGGAATTCTTAAGAGCTTCTCACAGCCTTGAAGGAGAGTGCAGGACACAACACTGGTAATATGTACTTCATTGAGAATGGTTAGTAAGCTTGGAGAAAAATTTTAATAGGAAATACAGGAAAAAAAATGTACTCTACTGGTGAGTGAAAACTGAGAAATGCATTTGAGATTGGTGGACTGAACATAATAGATGACTGCAGACATAAAAAGTTCTTATTGGTTTGTTTTGTAATGTACTGTATGTTTTGAGTAAAAAACCGTGGTACAGTATATTTCATACTTACTGTATTGTCCTTAAAATGGTAACTATCGTATAAGGGTGTTAATAAAATACATAAACAAATAAAAGGATGTACAGTACTGGACTGTATGCTTAATAAAAGAACAGTAAACCAGTATCATGACAACTAAAGATACTTAAAAGACTTTGGCTTACAGTACACGTGGTTGAAGAGGATGTAGCTGTACGCTGGTGATCCATTATAACTGTGTCACCATTCAATTAAACTAGAGTGCCTTTATTGTAAACTACAAAGTGATATAAATACTGACTGTGCTGTAGTAAGTCTTTTAGCTGTATCTAGTAAAAAGTAATTTTTATTTCAAATTTTTTTTGAAACTTGGAAAAGATACTGAACTGAACTGTATTACAGTACCTTCGCTTCATTTGAATATCTTTGGATATGTGTTATTCTTGAGTTTAAAATGGTTATTGTAGTTGGTGGAATTTCAAACTTGGGCAATGTTTTCTGTCTTGTGATGTGCATACAATATAACTTTAGCTTTATTGAAGAAAAATATGTGAAACATCTTGTTGCTTGTGTTACATACTGTATTATTAAAAACATACTGTGCTGTACCGTACCAAGTAATGCTCTGTATGTGTTGAGGCTTCGCTGCTGTTGTGACTACAAGTTGTCTTCAGTTTGTAGGTACTGTACTGTACGCTGCAGTATTTTCACTGTGTTCATTACAGTTTGTGTACAGTACAGTATTATCAAAGTTCCTCGATGTAAAGTTTTACATAAAAATGGATACTGGACTGTGTGACTTGAGTGAGTATAGTTTAGTTAAGTTATGGAAAGTTTTGTTAACTTCTTTGTGGACCAAGTTATTCTCTTTTACTTTATAGGTAATTGTATTTATGTTCATCTGTTTGAAAATATTTGAATATCTGGAAGAGTCGCTGTAAAGTCATTTGGTCTTGGTGTATACTTGGTCTTTGGTCAAAATGTGTCCCTACTCGTCCTTAGGAAATGGAGATGGAAGCAGGAGCGTTCCTCTTGGGGCAACACGCTAAAACACGATTGCTGATTTGTCCCTTCTGCCAGCGAGCCACTTTCAAGACTGGTCGTGACTTCACACGGCATGTTCGGACACACACTGGAGAGAGGCCGTTCTCCTGCTCGATGTGTTCATTTAGGAGTACGCGCAAGGATGTGGTTCGGCGTCATACTAGGGCTGTACATAGTAGTCATATATAGTTATATTTATTTTTTTCAAAATTACAAGTTATCAAATCCAATAATGGTTATTCTTTTGGAAGATGAGTGTTTTCTGCCCTAGATTATACAGATTATATTTTTCTGAGGATTTCTCTTCATTTAAGTTGATTTCGTAAGCATTACATTTGTCTGTGTCACTCTTGTATACTGAACCTATATTATGTATTTGGAGCTTAGCTTTATATTATGTTAGGCCATATTCATTCTAGAAATAAAAATAACGAGTATAATTACTGTTGAATCTCCTTGAGTTTAGATTCAAATTTGTGTATGTTATGCTATGTTGCTGGGAGGTGAAGGTTCTGAACATAAATGATACAGCGTAGGATTTTGACGTGAAAACTAAGTGTGAAACATGTCTTCTTTGATATAATATAGAATTATTATATTTTTCCTCTGATATGAAGGGTAAGGACTATAGCATAGCACCTTGTAAGATACAGTATACAGTCTGCAGGTGTTTGATTGCATTAGGTGATTGAAGTGGAAATTTTTCATGGATCATTTACAAAAACACAAACTAATAACTGGCAAAAAACAAACAATAATTGATAATGATAGATTGTGTGGTATACTGTACTGTACTGTATTGTATTGTGAAAGTTGTAGAATATTCTGAAATCTTTATACTTGTTACCTTAGCATAATTGTGAGTGAGACAGGCATTCCCCAACAGGGAGAGCAGCTCAGCTATCAGTGGATTACTGCGGCAGCAACTAGAACCAGCGCCCTTGGCTCGACCGAGAAGCACCGATGCGCCTACTGCCTGTACACCTCCATTGGAAGAACTAATTTATTAAACCATATGCGGACCCATACTGGCGAAAAGCCCTTTGCTTGCACGTACTGCCCTTACCGGTCAACTCAGAAGGGCAACCTTAGAACTCATATAAAGAATCGTCATTTGAATAGTTTTGACTAACGGGGAGTATATCCTGTTGCTATAGTACTGTATAGAATAGAGGAGGAAGTAGAGAGGTGATGACGGCATGTATTTAATAGTGATGTGGCACGACTGCAGCTTTGAATATGGAACTGCTGTACTGTATTACGTATTGGATGACCTGTACAGTATAGGTACAATCTGTACTGTACAGTATATGATGAGTACTGTACTATAAGAGCCATAGTTAAACCAATAGAATACAGTACAGTACTGTATAAGGCAGTTGTATTAGATATTAATATTCATTAGCTGCTGTATATGGAAATTCTTGTCTATTAATTTCTTTCAGCTGTATATGGAGTTCAGTGATTAATAAATATATATATATATATATATATATATATATATATATATATATATATATGTATATATATATATATATATATATATATATTTTATGAAAATCCACAATGAAAACGTGGATAAGATAAATCTTGATAAAATCACACGGGAAAATGGAAACAACAGTGTACCTTAGCTTTCGTCTTTATTCAAGACATCTTCAGAGGCAACTGGATTACATGGACAGAGAGAGGCTTAAATATACAGGGTGACCTAAAAACATGAGGTCAGGTCAAAATGATGACATCCACTAATCCCCACACCAACACACAGGTAGAGGAGCTTAAGAGAAGGTTGGTGACGTGACTAGTCAAGTCAGGTCAGAAATGGTAGTGTTTATTGTATTCCATGTAGCAAATGTAATTGTAAATATGTAGGTCAGACAGGAAAAACACTGCAGCTCAGAATCAAACAACATAAGTATAATATTAGAACTGCATCTGAAAGCAGTGCCTTGTTCGTTCATGTTAGGAATAATAATCACCCCATTGCTTGGGAAAAAAGCTTAGAAGTTTTCAAATCATCTTGTGTCACAGAAAGACTTCTTGTTGAAGCTAGTTTGATTAAGGAATTAGAATCAATAAACCTTAGTGATGGTCAGTTCAAAACTGATAATATGTTACATAAATTTATTTGTCAGTGGCCCAAGGTTAAAAATGCTTTAAAAACCTTTTGATCTAGATGTATGATAGTTATTTTGTGGGTCCCCTTTTTTCTGACCTGACTTGACTAGTCACATCACCACCCTTCTCTTAAGCTCCTCTACCTGTGTGTTGGTGTGGGGATTAGTGGATGTCATCATTTTGACCTGACCTCATGTTTTTAGGTCACCCTGTATATTTAAGCCTCTCTCTGTCCATGTAATCCAGTTGCCTCTGAAGATGTCTTGAATAAAGACGAAAGCTAAGGTACTCCGTTGTTTCCATTTTCCCGTGTGATTTTATCAAGATATATATATATATATGTATGTATGTATGTATGTATATATATATATATATATATATATATATATATATATATATATATATATATTTTGTGTGTTATAGAAAAGATAAAGTTTGTTCCTTTTTCTTATATACTAAAAGGGTTTTTGTGGAAAGGACTAAATACTTGATATGAGAAATGGAAGGAAAACTAAAGTACAGTCCTACAAGGACAGGTTGAGTGTTGGAGAGAAGAATTTCTTAGTGGAGGAATTTGTAGGAACACTCCAAGAAGAGTTCACAAAGTTCAGAGTGATTTAGAGCCTCCAATTGTCATATTTCAAACCCAGAAAGATGTGGTTTACAGCTGGACACAACTGCTGGTATTCCTTAACCAGTTTTGGAGTGACCGTGCTTGTGTTGATGGTGTACTCAGTCAAATGTACCTAAGGTGATCAACGTGGTTTTTCTGCTATGAGCCGTGTGAAAACTGAACACATAAATCACTTAGCTGACACAACATTTAATATGTTACATGCAGGGCTTGATCTCAAGTATTATAACCCCAAAATGGCTGTGCAAGAATTTTTCTACAATCCCTGACAGCCCTGTGTTGCTCACAGGTTCCTGTGACACAAGTGATATCGGCCAATAATACTGTACTGTAGTGTTGATATTTGTCTTGTACAGTACAGTACACTGATACACTACAGTACTGTTAAGAGAATTAGTGTCCCGCTTAGACAAGTTTATATATATATATATTCATCCTTTTATAAACAATAGCAATATATTAACAATAAATAAGTCATTTAAAAAGTAGGCAATTGCTAATCAAAATGCAGAAAATGGAAACAACTTTGTATTATTAACATTACTGTACAGTATATACTGCAAATGACTCTGTGTGTCTGAAACTGTTCATGTTAAACAAAGCCAAAGTTGTTGAAGTGACAAGTAAGGGTTTTACCTTGGTGCAGTAGCAAGTGTTGTCAAGATACAAACTAAGGGGGGGGGGGGGGGTTGTGGGTAGCTTCCTGTAAATTAGAAAGTACAGTTCTGTACTCAGTTATAGTCTAAATAATAAAAATGATCCATTATATCAATTTTAAGTGTCAATGAAAACATTCTCAGGTTTGTGTAGGATTACAGAAATTCAGGTTTTTTTTATGTAAAGATTTAGAGTATATTATACATCGTGTCAGTACAGTATTTGTAATAAATTAAAAAAATTTCTTAACGTTTTTAGATTTTTTACCTCAACTGGACAGTTCCCCAAACCAGGTTGTGTGTTGTGTGCATAAATGAAGTGTGTTTAGTCTCCATAAATGGGACTGTTGTTATAAAGAGTTTCTATTAAGGTGACTTAAAGTTTTACACACTAAAAGAAAGTTTCTTAAATTCCTAATTCAGTGAGTTCTCCTATAATGCGTGTTTTGACAGCGCGAATTGGCTCTAACGCGATTTATGAATAGAAGAACGATATTTGTATAACGCGAACGCTTGTTTGCTGTAACGCGATTTTTGCTTACTATTTCTCCAATTTTGTGGTATTAACTGTGAATATGGTGAAGAAGAATATCTCCAAGAAGCGTTCTGGTGATCGCATTCCCAGTGATGATTGTAAAAGAAAGGCTATAACTCTTGAAGAGAAGCTCGATGTTATCTACCTCAAAATCACCCTTCTCCCCCATCAAGTTATATTCATATTTTTTCAAGGTAAAGTGTTACATTTACTGTATGATTTCATTATTAGATATGAATGTAACATTTATTTAGACTGTGCTATCCTTTGTGTTAGGCTAACTACTAAATTGTTTTCGATTTCGAGTAGTAATCTGCACCTAACCCTATTTTCTCCATAAGCCCTGTTATTTCTATTACGTGAATTTCTATAACACGATGTTTTACAAGAACACAACTATCGCGTTATAGCAGAACTGACTGTTCTTTCAGGACTCCAGAATACCACTGTACTATGCAGCACAACAGAAAAGTACTGTTATTGAAGATATGGCACTTCATACTGTAACAAATAAATGTACAGAAATTCAAACTGCAAAGAATATACAGTAAAACCTCGAATAACGACTGTAATGTGTCCTCCAATATTGCAGTGTAAGGTGAATCGTCGTATTGTGAATCATTAATTACCATTAAAATAAAGCAATAATAATGAGATGCATTCCAAAGTGTGACCTTTTCATATCTTTTGTGTAGCTTTTTACCCTCCTTTCCCCCCAAACAATAAAATTAATGAAAACTGCAAACTATATTCTCTAATGTTTATGAATAATATGGTCACAAGAGATGGGACGCCATTGTTTTCATTAGTGTTTACACCCGGGACGATGGTTCTACATAAGAAACTGAAGAAAATATGACCCTGGTTGAAGCTGTAGTAAATTAATGTATTTTTTTTCATTTAATGTTAATAAATGGAACAATAGAAGTAGCTAACCACTAATGGCAAAGAATAAAAAGCGAGATGGATTGAGAATGCCAACATACACGTGAGCACTTGAGGAAACATAGCGTTGTTTATCTTCTTAAGAGTACAGTATGTACAAAATATTAATTTTTGATAATTACTGAATATGTATTTGATTGAAATAATCTTTATATATGCGAAATGAACAATACAATTCATTATTAAAACACACAATAGGAGATGAGACGGCTTCGTTTTTGTCAGTTTGCGCCCGTGATGTCAGTTATCCACCTGTAACTGAAGAAAATAAGACCCTGGTTTTTGTAGTAAAATTTATGTAAAAAAAATATGTACAGCCCCCCCCCCCCCCAAACTTCGCGGAATTTTACTTCACGGTTCTCAGTTATTCGCGGATAACACCCTGGATGTACCTAAGAATGTCTGTGGGTAGTTTTAAAGTTGCTGACATTTTCGCGGCTGGAACAGGGAACCATTTTTTATAGAGACAGTGATTTCCTTTACCTGTATTGTAAATGTGTGTGTGTGTGTGTGTAGACACACACACACAAAACACATACAGGTACAAATAAAATTGGAAAATCCCCTCACAAATGATCAGATACAAATTTAATGCAAATGTAACAATCTGCCCCCAAGTCCTTGCATTATTACTTTATTAATAGAGCCGAGAAATCCTTCGTACCCGGAATTTTCCAGGTACTGGGAAAATTTCCTCTGAATTTTCCATAAGATGTGCCCCTCGGAAAATTGTTTTCAAAGCCGGAATTTTCCAGAAAATTACAGCTTTGGGAATGATTTTCCGAGAAAATTTCAATTCCCGCTATCGGAGAGTTCTGGTTGAGAAAGATTCCGGCTAACGGAGATATTACTGACGGTACTGTATATAAATACAAGGATGAACTTGGGGTTTCCTGTATCTTGAGGCTTTGCATTATATTACGGAAATGTCCAATTTGCATTTCACTAGATTTTCACCTAATAATGCGCTTATGATCAAGGTAAACCACTACAGTATAGGGTATTCAATATTTAATTTTAATTTTGTTTTATTTTATTTATATGTACATGTATTTTTAAATCCACAAAAAAGTTATTGGTTGGATAGATGTCACCTGAATGCTTGGGTGAATTTTTGTTTATCATTTATCTCTAAAGTCAAGTACTGTACATAAGAATGATGATACTACACGTTTTCAATTACCATTACAGTTTTTACATTGAAATCACTACACACACACACACACAAACAAACAAACACACACACACACACACACACAGTCAAAATGCTCAGTGTATGCCTCGCCCTTTACTCCACAACCAGTTATTTAATGTTTCTCTGGTTTACTTGTCAGTCATTGGTGGTCACCTTTCTAACACTATCCACTCCCCACATAATGTATTGACCTCCTGTACTATATGTGAACTACCATACCCAACCTTTTCTAAGATCTGAAGCATGGACTCGTGTCCCTCGATAAGTTTTCATTGTTAGTGTGTTGCGATACCACTGGTTGCCCTACCTCCCTCCCTGCAGCCTACAGTACTGAAGTGCCCTTTGTTATTCATTGCACATATATAAGTCAATGCTGGACATGAATGCCTCTGTGTCTTACAAATCTTTTTATTGGTTGTATACTGTACTTCAGAGGCCTTGTAGTTTCTTAACCTGTAACTAAGTGTAAAGTGCAGGAGAGGTCAAGGCTTACTGCAGGTGTCAATGTTGGTGCTGTACTGTACCTTGTAGCATAACAAGGGTATTTAATGTCAAATTTTACAGCATTCCATTTATACTTTGTAAAAAAATAATCAAGTATTTTTTTTTTTGTTCGTTATTGTGCAACTTTATCAACATTACAGTATACAGTGAACCCTCACTTTATGCGGTTAATTCAACCCACGGCGGCCCGCGTAAAGTGAACAACATAACATATGGGATTAATTGAAATAGAGACCGGGCCGACCCCCAAACTCCACTTTTTCAGACACAATACCTACGTTGTAATAAAAATAACTTCTTAATTTTATGATGGTATGCACACACAATTAATAATTAAGAGAAATATCAATAATATTAGGTTTTTTAACACTTACATTAGTTGAAAAGATGGCTGGGCACACGGGGATGGGGGGGTTGGTTCCGAGGCAGAGGGCAGATTATTGGCCCTCACCTGTATCACTTGTATCACTATCCACCACAGAGGCTTGCAGGGCCTCTTTGTCAAACACCTCAAAGTCCATATAAGTCCATATCCTCACTATAATTATCACTATCACTGACTTGGGCCGGCTGTGGTGGGTGGCGGGTGAAGAACTCGGTTATGTTTTGATGACTGGGCGACCTTGTACGCACCCTGCTCGCGCCGCTCTCCGCGTAAAGGGGTACACGCATCGCGGAATGTGAGCATTCCGGTTTCGGCAGGGTACCGCATAAAGCGAGGGTTGACTGTAAATTATTTTTTTTATTCACATTATGATGCTCCCACTGGGTAAGAGATGTATTGATTCGTTTGTCTTTGTTTCTCTTATATTACATTACAGTACATATATTTATGACACTCGGGTTTGTAAACAGTACTACACAAAATTTTCTTGTGTAGAATAAGAATTTTTTTTTTAAATATCTTTGTCCTTTCCTGGATTACCTGACAACATTTCAAAGCATTTATTGCACCTGTGGGAGGCACTTGTTTCATAAACACAACTACAGGACAGTATATTACAGTATATGAATCCAAATATTTGACTCAACTCTCATTCCTGTTCCTACATGATACATCACCTGACAGGCTTTCTACATCTTTGTATAATTTTGTTTTTCTATTCAAAAGTATATCTGGTACAGTATTGAGTTTCATTCCAGTGGTTTTAAAATATATGCCATCCATGATTTTGATGTACAGTTTTGTTTTGTTTCCCTGAGTTGACACAAGTTACCTTTTGTATTTACTGTACCACCACCAATTTGTACTTCCTCCATCCCCTAATTATTTGGAATGTTGTGTAAGTTAGGCATCCCCTACAGGTGGGACTGGAGAATGTCATTCTGAGGACTCTGGGCAGAGGAACGAATGGAAGTGGGAAGAACTCAATTGTCAGTAACAAGATGTACCAGTGTTCCTGCTGTACCTACTCAACAAATTATTCTACAGACATGACAAGACATTTACGCACTCATACAGGAGAGAAACCATTTTCTTGTTCATTTTGTTCTTACTGTGCTACAACAAAAGATAATTTGAAGAAGCATCTTCTTACTCATACAGGAGAGAAGCCATATGCATGTAATCTTTGTCCTTATCGAGCTACTCAGAAGAGTCGCCTAAAGTGTCACTTGCTCACCCATCGAACACCATCCCAATTTCAATCAAAATCTTTTTAAAAGTATATTTTTTTTCTATAGGAAATATAAAATGAATCGTCTTTTAAATTCTCATAAATGGACTAACCAGAAGAGAAAGTCATCAAGTTACAAATTATTTAATACTGTGTATACAGTATCAATTAACAGTACCATTTGCCGTACAGTACAGTAATGTATACTGTACTTTGAAAATGAATTTTTTTTCTCGTGAAAGTGGATAATATGAAAGCAAATCCTTGTAGTGAGTTGTCAGAAAAATTACAAATGGTTTGAGACCATTTATATGTCCTTGGTTTTGTTATTATTGCAGTTATTGAACAGAAAAGATGAGTGTGAGATATTACCCTCTACAATACAGTACAGTACCATCTCCACTCAAAACAAAAAACTATGCATGTCATTCTAAGTCACAGTGCTTCCATGAAAGAAAACAGATAAATGCAGATCCTGTGTAACTACAAATAAGAGTACCTGTACAAGAATGGTGGGAAGTTGCAAACACATTTATTTTTAAAAGGAATTGGATGTTTGGACCCATTATCCAAAATTTTAAATTGCCCCTTTCTAGTGGAGATGGAAAATTGAAAATTACTTTCAGTATATGTAAAGAACTTAGCATATATAGTACTTTTAAGTGTACTGTATGTATAGTTAACTAGGGCTTGGTGTGTCTAGGAAATCATCTTGGAGTTACTGAAGTACAGTATTTGTAAAAGGTTGTAAATTAAAATGTATTGAGTTGGGATTATGCAAGTGTAAAAGATTTTTTGGGGATGGAAACAGATATGGGAAAGCCATCTTGTCATAGACACAAAGTACAGTACTGTACTAGATTAGAACGAATAGAAGGATGTGCTGGAGAATAGGACTGTGCTGGTATACCTTGTATATTGGGCAGTGGAAGATTTTGGGAGGTACAGCACAGTAATACATTGGGGGAGAACAGGGTAGAGGTAAAGGGTGAAGTGGTTGGGGGGCTCTTCAGTCACAAAGGGAGAGCGAGGCTCTGGAGATGTTAGAATACATAGAAAGGATATCATAATACATATCTTTTTTAAAACTTGTATTCATTGTGGATGGTTTGATAGCAAGCCAAGATGATGTCAAAGTGGACCTAAACCATGTACAGTACAGTATTGATGTACTTCAGTGGTATTATTACATGTTGTACAGCTGTAGTTGGTTGTTGAAGTTGTCATTATTGTTGGTTTATACATGGGTGGTGAGAGGCCTTTCAGTGCTCACTGTAAATATCATCAAGTTATAACCAAGTTTAATAATTCAGTTCATGTTGCGTGATCTATTTTACTTTATGGAAATGTCTTAATTGTTTATGTCATTGCCATTTATAAGCAATTGAGATTATTTTATTGATCAATATACAGTACTGTATCATGTCATAGTAAAGGATATTTAAGGGTACGGTAGTCACATTATGGGAATCACACTCTGGCACGTAGAGTACAGTACAGTTCTGTATTTTGTATGAGTGCTGCCGCCGCCGCCTCTGGTGCCATATCATCATCGCTGTTTTACAGCCATTTTCCTCGCTTACACAGGTTAGTCGTGATTACCTGATGGCACGGTGTCCCCATAGCCATCAGGCAAATTTGAAGCAAGTTTTATAGCTGGATTCTCTTCCAATCACCAACCTACTTGTATGTATGTAAGACTTATTTGGCTTAGATATGTTGTTAATGAGTGAGGTTATGGCTCTTGTGTAAGAATAGCACACAGTACAGTACAGTACATGACTTAGAAGTGTAGATTCTGGCAGTAGTGCAGTACAGCACGTAGTTGAAACATTACCTACTGCATATGGTGATGTATGTGGAAACCAGAGACTGTATTGTATGAACGAACAGAACAGAGTTAGTGTTTCTTTTTTGTATTTAATAGTAGTACTGTAGTTAGTTAGATAAATGAAAGGAATAAATTATGAAGGTCAGGTCATATCTGAGAAATTTGGTTATAGCCAGGCTGGGAATAATCAATTAGCAGAACAAAAATATTCTTCAATATTAGATGATAAGTAGAGTAGAGTATGGGGGAACAAGGCCTCCTTCAGAAATACTGTAGTGTCTCAGTTAATAGTCTTTGGTGTGTGTGTGTGTGTGATGATCATTAATGGTTTATTGAAAGAGCGTGGCAGCCTGAAGGGTGAAAATATACGGTTACATAATTGGGGAATGGGTCTCTATGAATGACAAATAATGTACAAGAAACATAAGTGATACAAATATGATATATAATAACTAGGTGGGGAGAAGGTTATACTACAGGGCATTTCAACATAGTGACAGTGCAAAAAGGTAAGATTGGCTGAGTGAACACACTAATTGATTATGAGTTGTTGATAATATTTACAATGGTTGGGACCGGGCTGTTCTTATAGCGATCAGTACTTGCTCGTATGGGCTGGACGTGGTCGTGTTGTCAAACAGCAATTCGCGGACAAGGGATCTCGGGTGGTAGTATGAGCCGCGTCGAGGATGGTGCAGAAACTTCCACCAAATTTGCAGATGAGGTCGTGGCGTGTGTGAATTCGACCAGTTTGTCATAGACTTTTATCGGACTTTGGTTGGTTCGGTATATCACAAGGTTTCAGAAGTTTTGTAATCATCCTCATTTGTCAAGTTGTTTAACTGCATTAGTGATTCACCGATCAATCCCCGTGGCAGGAAAAATGATGTACAGTACACTATAAAAATTTTCCCCAAACATCCTTTTAATTGTTGTCGGTAAATGATGTACAGTATGTTGAAGAATGTGGAAACCAAATATGAGTCCATTAGTACAATACAGCACAGTACAGTACAGTACTTACCATACTTTGACTGTGGTGAATTTGGGGTTGGCGGTTTGAGGACACACGTCTTGCCTCCATCGTCACTTGAGATATGACTTGTGTAATCAACGGCGTGGGTGGGAGGATTACCCAGTTAGATAACTGGTGAGTGTAAACATTCCATACTTAACCCCACGAGGTATTAAATTTTTTTGCGTGCTGCATTCAAAACGCACTGAATTCCAGAATGTGTGTTGCGCTCTCCGCTTATCATTTGATAATGTATGTTGCGGTTATCAGGTTAAAAGTTTTGGCATCTTGGATGTTGCAACAAGATGCATACTGGTAATTACAGTAAATATTTAAAGAAATATGGAATAAACTTATTGCACAAGTACGGTGCAACAACAAACGTGCGCGCGCACACACTTGCAGCTTAGTGTCCTTCAAATTTTTAATCAGTGCACACTGTTATTACTGTGGGTCGTCGCACCCTGATTAACAACCTGTCACTTTTTAATTTAATACATTGTGTTTGAATATACCTGTAGGTCATAACTTATAGTTACTTGTGTCACTGTGTACAGTATAATACTTGAATATGCAAGACAGTACAATTTATCCACATCATTACTGAAATACTTGTATGACACCAGTTACTATACAGTACGTACTGTTACATTATGTACAATGTTACATGTAGTACTGTACCGTAGGAGCGATAGCCTACAGCATACTGTACAATATTTCTTTCTGCAACAACCTATTTCATAATTGTCATCTGCTACATGCGCATGATGCTGTATACTGTACACGTGTCCCTTAAAATGTTTCAATATTTGACATTTTCATTACATATATTTGATTTAAATAACCTTATCTATTTATTAATGTGCACGTTTGTCATGCAAGCTGTAGATTTATTGTTTATGTTGCTACACTACATTAACTTATTGTTGAAAATTTTTTTTTTTTTGCATATCCACTTCTTTTAATTATCATGGTCATGCCATTTCCCAGTCTTGGAAAAAGACATATCCTGTGAAGAGGGAATTATTAGCTGGTTTGGAACTGTTGAGAAGGAAGAGAAGATGTGGACATTACTGTAGAGTTGAGGTTATTGGTACAGTACTGAAACATTTCCTCACTGTTTTAGATAGGTTGTTGGTCTGTAATGCACACTATTTGATAAAGTGAGTTGAGGCAGAATATACAGTAACTGAAATTGTATGGAGGAATGTGACGTCTTAGATCATTATAGGGTTGAAAAAACTTCAGATTTAATGTCTTTAGATAGATGAATATAATTATGACCATTCTTGATGTTTGCTTTTGGGAAATAGTTAATATAAATTTGAGGGAATGAAATTTAGGCTCCTTAAGAGAAAGTGTCATAATGCACCCTTTGGGTTTTCTCATAATCTACAATGGATGGAATAACACAGTTACTTTTTGACAGGCCACAGCAGAAACTGCAGCAAGAATGAACTCCAGGGAAGCAAAGTGGCCAAAGAATTCGTTGGCTCATGGGAAAGTCGCCTGTATCAGTAAAAAAACTGGCTTCATCACCAAAAACCCAATGAAGAGTCTTCATGGTAGATACTTTGGAATTCAAAGGAGGAAACCAGGATCAAAGTCCTTCTTATATGGAAAGGGAAAGTTTTGTGCCCAAACAAGTTTTCGCTATGAAGACAAAGTTTGGTATGGGCAACTCCTGCAGCAGTTCACTGGTACTGCTTTGTTGCCCTCCAGCCATGCAGTATATGCTGTTCCTGCCAGGTCCTCAAGTTCTCACAGCATACGTAATATTAGTCCTTTGGGAATGATCTCGCGATCTCATTGTAGCTCCACTTGGACACAAGAAAAGCGACAACAGCTTGAAACTTCCGTGGGGTCTGCACCTTCACCTCAGCCAGGGCCAGATGACACGGCAATATTTCACATCCCAAGCTTCCCTGGAAAGGTGACTACTGATGTTCCTTCTTTGGTTGACATCACAAAATCTGGAAGTGCAGTAGATTCAGGTACCAGCAGTGTTCAGGAATTGCAAAGTGAAAGTGTTCCTTCTTCTGAAGAGCCAGATAAACAGTCATCTCTCAGAAATTCTTTAGAAAATCAACTCAAGGGATCCCCAATTTATAATCTTGATTGGCTCAAGTCTATCCGTGAAAAATATGAAATCAAAGCAAAGTCTTCTGATTGTGATGCTGAGATTCTGGCTGAGGCACAGAGGTTGATTGAGGAGAGAAGAAAAAAGTCACAGGCATCTCTAGACAGCTGTATTTCTCTTAGAATGAGGCACTTTGACTTGTCATACCCTGGGAAAGTTAAAAAACGCCATTCTGATGATGAAGATGAGTATGATGATGAAGATGAATACGAAGAGGAAGAGGAAGAGGAATTGGTGCCACTTACACCAGAAATGGAAGATGATATTGAGAATGCTTTACAGAAAGCTCCTGCTGGGGAGGTGCTTGTTGATAAATTCAATACTCAAATTACTCGTCACGATATATCCACTCTGGCGGGCCTTAATTGGCTTAATGATGAAGTTATAAATTTCTACATGAATTTGTTGATAGACCGAGGGAAGAATGATAATTATCCAAGTGTTCATGCATTCAACACTTTCTTCTATCCCAAGTTGATGAAGACTGGCTTCCAGACAGTGAAGAGATGGACTAAAAAGATTGATGTATTTAGTTACGATTTACTGCTTATCCCCATCCATTTAGGGATGCACTGGTGTCTCGCTACTGTAGATCTTCGTGTCAAAGCTGTCTATTATTATGATTCAATGTTGGGTGATAATAACAAATGTCTGGAGTCTTTACTCAAGTACTTGGAAGATGAACATCAAGACAAGAAGAAGACCAGTTATGACACAAGTGAATGGACACTAGAAAATGTTAAGGATATTCCTCAACAGATGAATGGGTCAGATTGTGGAATGTTTGCCTGCATGTTTGCCGAGTACCTGTCACGTGATGCAGCCATAACTTTTGACCAGGAGCACATGCCCTACTTCAGGAGGAAAATGGTTTATGAAATTGTGAAAGCCACCCTTCTGTAACATGAGTTGATGTGTGTGAAGTAGATTAACACTTATAAGGAATTAAAAGTCCATACTTATGAAGTGAAAGGCTTAGAGAAGTGTATGTTATATACCTGAAGTTAGTACCAGAGAAGTTAATATTTGGACTTATTGTTAGTATGTTCTTGAAGGAAATAATCTCCCATTCTACAACTTGATGATCAATAATGGTAAGCTTGAGGGCTTTTGACCCAAATGTTTCATAAGAAGGGTTATTAGACAGGTTGGATCACATATCAAAGCTTGTCAACATAAAGAGTTTAAAATACTTTTGTAAGATGTAGAGGTGTCCTGTGAGATCAATATTTGAGTTAAGAGTTTTCCTAATTTGGTAAACAGAATAAAAAAGGCAGAAGACATACACTACAGGTAGAAGCTCAATAATTGCATGAGTAAGAATTGTACCAGGGTCTACTGTACCTGAGGTGGTGGTTGGAAACGCCAACAGTCGACTCAATCACAGGTCAGTAAGGCAGCCATAACCAACCAGACCCGGTTAAGTAAATAAGTTTGGACATCCTCTTCATGTTTATGGTAATTTCAGTGAATGAGTTAGTGATATGATTTAGTCTGTACAATATTATTTATATTGAATAGTTATAACTATGTACTGTAGTAAAAAAAATGTTGACTTTGATCATGGAGAATAAATTTTCTTTTCTTACCACTATACTGTACCACAATAGAATATCAAGAATGACAAAAGAAAACTGATGAATAATCTTTGGATAATGTAAGGACCTGTAGTTATACAAAACCTCACTAATTCAAACTGGGTAAGGGTAAATCAAGGTTGTCAATAATTTGAAGTGGATGAGCAAATTTTACTCATTTCCTCCGTGTCTGTTATGTGTTTTAACCAGCATAATACTGTAGTACTTAACTGCCACCATCACATCAATACTGTACAGTATTTATGAGAACATGTACTGTGCACAAATGCTTGGCTGAATTTCTATTTACATGTTATGAAGTGGGTAAAAATAATGCCAGAGAAAAAATTAGATGAAACTACCAAACAATAAGAAAACAGTAATGTTTTAGAGTACAGTACATGGTATGGAAATGGGATGCAGATGAAATTATGAATGTACATTTTTTATTTATTTTTATTATTTATTGGGCACTCCCCTACATCCTTGTGTAAGGTGAATTGTTTACAGTGCCCAACAGGGAAGCTCATGCTTGCCTTTATGTCTCATGAGTTAAGGGCGTAGAAGCCTGAAGAATCAATGGTTTATGTCATCAAGTTATTGGAAGCTACAACAACTTGTCCCTGAATACGAATTCGCAACTTTTGATTTGCGCCAGGTACCTAGTTTACTGCTAGGTGAACAGGGACTAATGGGGGCTGGGAATTAAGTCCAAACAACTTCCACCGGCCCGGGAATCAAACCCGTGACATCTCGCTTGCGAAGGCAAGAGCGGTACCACTCTACCACCAGCACACCCCCCCCCCCCCCGATGAATTTACATAAAAAAATAGTACTGTACTGAACAAGGAAAGGATATTAAGTAGAGAAAGTATGTGATGTTTAATGCAAGGTTGACTGAATGGGTGTTATGGTGTGGTGTAGTGAAGGTGAACAGTGGGAATGAGGTGTGATTGTCCAACTCAAGCTGACCAACAGAGGTCTCCATTGCCCAGTAACACTGACATTAAGATAGGAGGGAAACTACTACAAACGAAGTGCATTTATGTACATATTTTTGCTTTTACAATACTGTACAATGGAGGAAATGAGATCAATTAACAAGTAGATCACACACACACACACCTGACTCATGAGCAACATCATGATAAAGCAACAGGGAAACTTACTCAAATAAAATGACCTTGAGTACATTCCTGTACATTTATGAGCTTTTACATTAATTTTTTTTTGTTAAATAAAAGGTCTTGCTATTTTTTTTTTGCTGAATTAATGATAATAAATATTCCACACTCCCAGATAATTGGCTTGCCTTGTGATTAATGAAATAGTTATTTAATACTCAAAATTGATGTACCTTATGACTAGTATTTTTAAGTTTCCGGAATTTGAATTAGTGAGGTTTTACTGTAGGTGAATGGGATTCAACTATGAAGGTGTTATGTAAAGTTGTGGGAAGGAAGAGTTAACTGGCATACTGTTGTACTCTTCTTGGTTATGACTGTAATCTACTCTAAGGATTAAAGTACCATTGTTTGGTGTTCCAAGAAATCTTATGTATAAAGATATTTGTTAATTGGTATTTGTTGGGTAGGTACAATTGTGTAAACAGTACTACATATCCTCCCGCCACAATAAGAGGAGGGGGGGGGGGGGGGTGACTCAGCCAAGGTTTACAACTTGGGGAGTGGGAGTTATAGTGATTATTAATTTGAGGGATTTTCCTGTTGGAGGTTTTCTTTTTTTATCTTTTCATTTGATGGTTAAAGTCTTGGCAACAGACAACTTTACTGTAATAGTCTTAATGTTTGTATCACTCGCTTCATTCTTTAAATTGTAAGTACTGTACTGTACTGTACTTGCTCTCATGACCCACTTGGCACTTAATGATACCATCGCCCTCAGTGTAGCAGCAAGAGGAATGTTATAGTTTGTACTGTACACAACATATTGATCCTTGCTAACATTTTGTGTGTATTTTATCAAAACAGCTAAATTTAATACAATAATAAAATTATTAGAAACTTTTTTGTTGAAATGAGTTTGATGTGGAGAAGACACACATTCATTACTGGTAAATTACACCATATGATTTGTGAAGTCACATTTATTTTGTTACAAGATGTCATGGAAATCACACATCCTTAACATAGCTAAAGCTGCCTGCCGAAAGTTGGGAATACTGTGCAGATACCGTAGCTAATTCACTCCTGAGCAGTTGCTTCAAGTATATAAGGGATTCATTCGTCCTAACGTGGACTACTGCACTCATATGTGGGGTGGCTCCTCTTCTTTCTTGTTAGATAGGGTGGAATCAAAGGCATTTTGACTTATTAAATCTCCTCCTTTAGTTGACAAGCTTTCTTCCCATTCTCTTCGCTGCAATGTTGCTTCACTTTCTCTCTCTTTTACAGGTACTTTAATGGGCAATGTTTGGTGAATTTGGCATCCTGTGTGCCGTCGGCAAGGCCGTGGGCTCGAAACACACGTCTTGCCCGCGGTGCCCACCGTTTCTCTGTGGATGTCGGTCACACTAGAATAACCTGTTATAGTACCTCCTTCTTTCTTCACACAGCCAAACTGTGGAATGCTCTGCCTTCTTCTGTGTTTCCATACTTATACAATGTCTCACTTTAAAAAGCTGGTTTTCTGGCATCGTGGTGTAGATTAACACAGTATAACCTTTTTCTTCTCTATTTTTAATGTGGGAGTAAAGTTTTTGTGAAGCCCCTTAACTACCAATTACTTGTTAAAGATACAGTACAGTTATTGTATGAACAAGAAATAACACAGTAGAGTACTGTAAAATATACTGTAACTCTGGAGAACTGAGTTTGTCAGTAGTCCCTCTTCCCCCATAGTCACGTACAGTAGGCCTGGCTGGAGCTGTCTTACACAGCCTTCCATACTGATGAGCCCCAGACTCCTCTCTCAGATGTTTTATAGTAGCTTTACAATAAGTAAATTGTATATGTACAATGAAAATGCTCTCAAATCTGTATTATAGTATTTTTTAAAGGTGCACTTGTTACTAGCGTACAGTACAGTACATACTTGGTATAGTGGATGGTGAGCTGGGGTTGTACTGCTTGTGATAAAGTTCCTGTAAAGACTCGTGTGGAAGTAATGTCCCTTCGAGTGGATTCTGATTTTGTTTATTTTTTGTTTTATTTTGTTTATCTTTAAAAAAAAATTTGGGTATAAGAACTTGATTCCTAATCATATTAAGACATGATAAGTATAAATGAATTATGTCCATATTGAAAATATTTTTAATATAGTTTGATTTCAATATGACCCTGAGTAAGATGGGCGTCCCCAACAGGTGGGGCTGGACAGTGCCTGTCACAGGATTGGAGAGAGAGGAGCGAAAGGAGGCGGGAAGGTCCACTGCACCTCCGGCAAGACGCACCAATGCCCGTACTGTCTGTACAACACCTCGGTTACAACAAATCTTATTAATCACCTGCGTGTTCATACTGGAGAGAAGCCATTTTGTTGTCCCCATTGTCCATATCGTGCCAATCAGAGGACAAACCTTAAAACACACATGCGGACACATACGGGAGAAAAGCCTTACGTTTGTACGCAGTGTCCTTATCGCTCTTCAAATAAGGGAAGTTTAGACACGCACATGTGGACACGTCACACAATTAAATAAATTATTGAGTTGTAAGTTAAGTAGGTACAGTACTTTGAAGCTCATTGGAATTGATCAGGATTGTAATTTTTTTTACTTAAGTAATGTATTGTGTAATTTCTCATTCCTACAAAGCTGGTAAGGTAATTGTATTCAATACCTAATGTAGTATAGATTTTAGAAATAAATGTTGCAATGATAATGAGTGTCTCATAAACCAATAACTGTAGTACAGTAAAATGAAGAGAGGGATAGTTTTACTGTACAGTACTGGCTTACATACATTTAAAGCATTTGACATTGTTTACCTTTTCAGTAATACAGATAACAAAAACCTTGCTTCTAATACGGAGCAACTCTACCTCATGTACTGTACAATGCACAGAAATTTTGCTGTGTTAAAGCAGTTTTGCTGACAGTTCCATTATGATATTTCTTATTGTTTACAATTGAAAGTAAAGTTTAACATATATTTATAACTTGTAATATATTATGTAATCCTCACAATGCAAGAGTAAAGAATCTGATTGACACTAGCTGTGGGTGATGCTAATGTGCCAGTCATTATATTACAGAACTACAAGAAGAAAGAATTACCTTACAATTGTAAGATGATTCTTGAATAAGTTCACCTGAGCATTTCCTTGAAAGAATGATTTTATTTCTTTCAAGATAAATACTGTACAGTACTGTATTTGAACCTTGTATTTACTGTACCCTGTCACTCCACATAACTGATCAATAATAAAGATGTCTGATTGTAACTGTATATGACAAGAAGAAAGTCCTCTTACATATATACATACCCCCTGTAGTCTGCTAAGTGGAAATTGAATCTGGGGAAGCATTATTTTTTAAACTTAATACAATATAATTGTACTGAAAGCAAGCTAAGTTATGATGTGATGTACAAGTTAATATTAGTGTATCACCGTGTGATTTTTTATATAAAACGAAATTTATTATATTTTAAATTCCTTTGTACAATAATACAAGGCAATGCAGCATAACGGGCAGTTTCCCAGTTAGGAATTGGTTACATTCCTGGACCCTGTTCATAAGTTGGAACAGTGTTAATTCCAAAGGTTAGGTTAATTTAAGTACTGTACAACCCTGTCCATACAAAGCAACAATAATATCCCAGACATAACAAATATTGTAAATAATGTAAATAGATGATGTTAAACAATGTAAAGTACTGTACTGTCCAGTAAATATAAAAAAATGTGGTTTTAGTTATAACCCTGACCATACAAAACAATAATAATAACCCATACATGACAAATACAGTACAATAATGTAGTACAGGGGTCCATCGGTTAACGAACACAATTCGTTCCAGAAGGTCGTTGGTTAACCGAATCCATTGTTTCAATGGGATATTGGGTAATTGGTTCCAGCTCACAGAAAAGTACATACAAAGTAAAAAAAAAAAAAAAAAAAATGCAGTAAAGTACACTTACTTTGAGGTGTGTATGTAGAAGGTTCCTGGTTGATGGTGATGATGGGAATTAGAAGTGGGGATGAAGGAGAAGGGAGAAGAGAAGGAAGTGGGGATGGAGGAGAAATCATCTTTCAGGGGACCCATGCTTGATGCCGTTATTTCACCAATAAAATTTTAAGTTCACTTGGTGTAATTCAAGATTATTTTCTTTAAATCAACACTGCGCTGTATTATATATTATCAATATGTTAACTAAAGTTCAGAATGACCAATAATTTCAATGAAAAATGCAAAAATATTCAAGACTCCAACACAATAGATGCTCACGCCACTGTTTTCAAAGCTCAACTGACGCCTTGTGGCCGACTCACGCATCTGATGGGCGCACAAAAAACTAGTTCCCTGTACTGCATATATTATCAATATGTTAAATAAATGTCAAAATGACTAATAGTTTTAATATAAAACGTGCAAAAATATTAAAGAGCACAACTTTCTTGATACTTACTCCACTGGAAATGAATGTAAACGGAACAGATTACTGAATTGGCAGACTAGCCCGTCAGCTGATCAGCTGACACTCACAACAAAATGGGATGTTCGTAAGGATTTCGTTAATCAAATTTTTGTTCGTTAACCGAATTGAAGATTCTTATGGAAGGTAATTTGTGAACCAAAATTTTGTTAACCGAGGGACCACTGTATTGTAAATACTGTAAAGTGATTAATAAACAATGTAAAATATGGGATTATTTACGTATTAAATTTTTTTGTGATGTCTATATCGGGATCCCATTCATAAATCGGGCGTTTGCAACTCTGGGACTGCCTGTATATATACACACAGTATTTGATAACTTCTGAGTGAGACTGAATTATTTGCGTACTAAGTTTTATTTAATTTTACTTGCAATTCGAAGCAAAATAAAATATCATTTGCCTTGCTCAGTTTATCAGGAGGAATGATGAAACAAATTTTTGGTTCCAATTTTAATCGTGAGAGAGAGTACAGTATATACTGTATATATAAAGCAGAAGTTATTTGTAAGTATGACAAAGATGCATAATTTGTTTCCTAAGTGAAGATGTATATGCTTGGTGCATGAGTAGCATGCTATAAGATTGTTAAAATATAATATTGTAACTATACCATTATATACCATGCAGTTCTGTACTGTACAGTATGGCCATTACTGGAGCATCACCTCTAGTTTTCATAGATCAGCACTAGTTGTTGCATCATGGATTAAAGTTCACCTTTTACTAGACCAGGTTGAGAAACGACAACATAATCTTTAATAGACACCCCTCCCTCTTTTTAAATAGTTTTTGGCACTTATTCTGTTGTGAAATAGAGATTAGAGAATACTTTAACGGAATATGAGCATTCGCTATAGTAAGTTGGCCGTCCCCAACAGGTAGGGGCGAACAGTGATGGTCAGACGACTGGCTGGAGTGGAGCCACTGGAATTAGGACTGGTCTCAACTTCAAAAACAAGCTGCACCAGTGTCCCTACTGTCCCTACGCGACTCATGTCACGACTAATCTCAAGAAACATGCCCGCACTCACACGGGAGAGAAACCCTTCTCTTGTCCGTATTGTCCGTTTCGCACGACTCAGAAAGAGACTGTCAAGGCACACATACGCACACACACCGGTGAAAAACCATACGGTTGTCCTCACTGTCCCTACTTTTCTTCCCAAAAAGGAAATCTACAGAGACATGTGCTGAGCAATCACACTAATATGATCAAACAAATTTTGTGAAGACAACTTCTTAAGTAATTACTGTATAAAGAAATTATTACTTCTATCTTTACACAAATTCAGTAATCTTTGTGTATATGTTCAGTACTGTATTGTAAAAGCTGTACTTAATATTCATACGTAGTTTTTGTACTGTGTTTGAACCAGGAAGCTGTTCATTAGAATTTTGATCAAGCTGTTCCTACACTACATAGTATCCACCAAACTCTACTGTACAGTACAGTACTAGAAAATTGCAAGGCTGTGAGTTGATGAATGTGTTATCATATTCACATTAAGGAGCTTGTGAGGTACAGTCAACCAAAGGGGCACTGACCCCACCCTGGGTCTCGCACTCGCAATTTTACCTGGTAATACAGTACTTGGTAAAGTAGGCTTTATGTAATGGTGATTGGTGGATCTGTTTTTGGCTGTATTGCTGTCAGGATAAATATTAAACAAACCAAAGGTAATCTTTTTATAATAATAGACTATTCATCGTTATTTAAGATCATGAAAAATTTACAAATATTCGTATATTTGCTTAAAGAAGAAAATTTGATGTGAGAATCTTGTGGCAGCTGTGTTTGTAGTTGAGTTGCCAATTCGTTAATATAATTTTCTTTATCATTTAAGCAAATATAAAAAAAAAAAAAAATGGAAATTTCTCATGATCTTAAATATCGATGAATAGTTTATTATAAAAATGTTACCTTTGGTTTGTTTAATATTTATCCTTCAGTGATACAGTCGAAAATAGATCCATCAATCACCATTACATAAAGCCTTACTTCACCAAGTATTACCAGGTAAAATTGCCAGTACGAGACCCAGGGTGGGGTCTCGCACTTTGGTTGACTGTACCTCTATATCTTGTATGTATGTTTGTGTGTGAGTGAAGTGTGCATTTTGCTACTCTAACTGTAATGTGTGATTCTTAGTAACTTGTTAGTTATTAAAACCATGTCATGTGATTATACCAAATAATTAAGTTTAGCTTCTGTTAAATGAGAAGAGGATGTGCATTTGAGGGGGGTTGAATGTGGAGAGTAATGAGGGATGAAAGAGAAAGCAAGTGTGGAGGAAGTTTGAATTGAGTACAAGTGTTTGTCAGGAGAACTGGAAGAACATTTTAAGCAATTTTGGGTTGAAGCATTGGTTTGATTAATTGAATTCCACATGAATTTGTACTGTATCTGAAAGGAAATGGCAGTACAGTGCAGTACATTTGAAGAGGATCCTGAATGATAGACATTTGAGGGGAAGGATACAAGAGAGGGCCAAGATGTGGTTCCCTGATATGGGTTAGCCTGAAGGATGAGTGGGGTTTGATTGGTTAGTATGAAAGAGTGATTGGGATTTACAGTAGGTTGATCTTAAGAAATACACAATAAAGGATTGGAAATGGGTGTCTTAGACCTGATGACCCCTTACAGTCAGTGCAGATGCAGCACACTGTATGCTAAATCTTTGTTACCGAAGGAGGCAGCGTTGATGCACTGTACCCGACTGCTTTCATTTCCCCTACTGTATAGTCGGGTATTGTACCGGACCCATACATCGCTGGTTGGACGGGGAGTACCATGGGTGCAGACCAACAACTCGTGGCAATTATTGTTAAGTTGCTGTATTAAGGGGATTTTGTTTAATTTTTTGGAAGGAGAAAATTTTTGTATGAGAATAGAATTGATCCATGAGCAGTTTGGGATTTTTTTACATAAAAATCTAGGTAAAGACAATAGGTAGTTGAAAGGAAAAGTTTTAATTATTGGAAGGAATATGTTAACTTTATGGATGTATAGTATACAGTCAAACATCTATTTAATGGACTGTATAGAGAGGGAATTTGTTATATCGAAGGTCCGTTAGATGTGAAAGCCTCCATCTAACGTATTATATGGAGAGAAACATCAGTTATATGTATCTTTCACTGTACAATATAGGATGACACCCTGTGAATGTAACCAACAAGTGCTCCTCTATTGGTGAGTCAGACCACTTGCTGCCATGTTGACCTGTAACACTGTGGCTGCTGCAACATAAAAAGACAAGTCCAACACAAGGAAGCCATGAATACAATAAGAAATTTGTTTGATTGAGTGAATAAAGGGCTACAGTGTTTCTCAAACTTTTTCACTTCATTCCCCCCATGAGGAACATACAACATGGACCCCCTTCAGTTCTCTCCCAAGCCCCTCATAAATAATGATGAAAATAACTGTTTTGGTTCTCTTCCTTTATTTTAATGTTTTCAATCATCAAACAGAATGCATATTTTGTTACAGTTCAATGGGATGGATGACTTGTTTCCTTTCAGTCAGTCGACTGATTCGAGGTAAAAGCACATCTCATGTCTGGGTCCACATGCAACCGGTTTTGGCTTTTATTCTCTTTTTGAAGGTGTAGAAACCAGATTTGCATAAATAAGTAGTAGAAAATGGCAAGAGGACTTGAAGTGCGATCTCACTAACTTTTGGATATGACTGATACATTGAGCACCAGAATACAGTCAGTCAGTCAGAATCATTCTGAGATCAAGGAATTCGTCTGAACAGGAACTAGAATCGTGCAATCTGAGCGAATCCGTTGGAAATGGAAAAACTAGCTGCTGCACCATACTATGTAAATATCAAAACTGTACCGTGTGGGTTGAATCCAAACATATACTACTTACACTAGCCTGCCGTGATCCCGTCCCCAGTTTGAGAAGCGCTAGGCTAAACAGTGTCCGAGGCTAATTTTATGTTTAGAACATGAATAATGAAAGTGCTTGGTTTACCAAGAGCAAATTGAGTCACATGGGTATGATGAAGGAAACGATTTTATGGTTGTTTTTTATAGAATCTGTGAAGTAAGCAGGATCACCTCAGGGCTGGGTGGGAAGGCCTCTACAGTACAGTACTTAAGTTGCATTAAGGTTACAGTAGTGGGAAGAAGGTGACTTCATTTAGTGTATGTCTAAGGTAAAAATTCACAACTCCAGATAATAATTTGTATCTTGGCAATATTTTGAGGAGACCACAGGATTACCTACATCTGTATCATCACCAGGTGAAGTGGGAGGGTCACCAGGCCAAATCTTGTCTGGAGAATCAGTCTTAATACTGTACTGAACTGTACTATTGGGGTTTGTGACTGCCTCCTGTACAGTTGTTGGGTGCACTCCCAGTGGGGCCACGTAGCCTAGAGTTAGTCATCAGTTGAATGAATTACTGTTTTATTATTATTGTATACAGTCCATTTTACTGATTAGCAGTCCTCCTTTTATGTATTTTTGTGCCAGTTACCATGTCATATGATCTGGTCCTCCAGAAAATATGAATACAGTACTGTTGTTATTTTTTTCCTATTAATTAATGGCTCAGTTGCCATGCACTACAGTATATCTTTTTATTTCTCTTCAGTCCTATTTTTGTGATTTCTCCCTTCTAATTGTAAAAGCCATTTTACCAAAGAATTTAAGTTATTGAAAACAAAAAGTTTTGGGAAAATAGTCTTATTATCTTACAACGACATGCATACAGCACTGTGTAACCCAGGAGTTAGGTGATGGTTTGAATACTTTTACCTACATCCCCATCAGCAAACTGGCTGCTTTGGCAGGGCCATCTGTCTCTACTCTACACACACACACACACATACATTAAGCTTTATTCTCATACTGTACAGGTTTTTTTTAATAGTAAATAGGTTATTCCATAATTATTTATTCAGGATAGATTGGTGGTGTTGGGTTGTTTGAGGTGAGGGTGAACCAGATGTGGAGGGAAACACCATTGTACTGTAGCAGGTTTTTATACACAGCATTGGAACAGCTCTTCGTTATTGATGGAGGCAGGAACACAATTTTCTGATTACAGTATATGTAGTCTTTAAGTATACAGTACAGTAGTACACATTCCCGGGATATATTAATTGTTATGAGATTTTCATTAGACCAACAATTATTTAGATCATATGTACTTTTTTGTTTATGATATAAATGATTAAAGAAAGAAAGGGGTTGTTTTTGAAGGTTAAGAACAAAGGTGAAATGATCACCTTTATGCAGTGTCTGTTTAAGACTAAAATATGAGGGGGGAGACGTTATTTGTGAAGGTGCCTTGTAAATGCATTACCTCAGGTATAATATGAGTTATTACAGTGTCTCATTGAGTTTCCTGAATCCATCTCTGTTGTTTACTTGTATAGTATAGGTGAGGGATTATTTTTATTTTCATGTAAGTGAAGTAGGTTGAGGTTAAGATGAGTTACTGAAGAGCTTCCTTGAAAGTTTTTTATTTATTATTTATTTCTTTTGATGTGTGAATTAATTGTGTATGGAGAAAAAACTACTTAAAACAACATTGATGTCATTGATGTTAATTTGTAAGAAAGCTGTACAGAATTGTTTCAGAGCAGCAGAGGCTAAGATCTAAGATGCCTGTATGCATAATTTTAATGATTAGTAAGATGGGCGTCCCCTACAGGTGGGGCTCAACAATGAAGGACCCTGGCCTGGTGAGAGCAGAACCACAGGAACTGGGAAGGGCCACAGCTCCAGCAAGATGCATCAGTGCACCTTCTGTCGGTACTCCACAAATGTTACCACTAATCTCAAGAACCATATGCGAACTCACACTGGGGAGAAACCTTTTCAATGTCCACATTGTTCCTTCTGCACCACACAGAAGGGAAGCTTACGAACACACATTCGTAAGCACACAGGAGAGAAGCCATTTGCTTGCGCCCATTGCGATTATCGTTCTTCAACAAAGGGTAATTTAAATGCACACATGATCGTGCATCGTCCCCAGGTCACTGAGAACGGTAAGGCAAGGGGTGGTATGTCTGGAGGAATTTCCTCTTCTGTTGCTCACCACTTGACTACAGATGCTCCCCAGGCAGCTGCTCTGTCTCCTCAGTTTTTCCATGTCTCACCTAAGTCAGAACCTGACTCCTGTTCGGTAACTTATGTTAGTCCAATTATAGATTCGGTCACATGTTTATTGGATCCACTTTCTCCTTCAATTGGTGATTAAAATACTTCTTCCCTTTACCTGATTAAAGCTGCCTCACGTACCTTCCCTCCACCTGACTCTTCATATAAGTCTCGTTAATAAACAGCTTTAAGGATTAAGACTTAAAAACTTTAAGGATTAATTTGCATCATTGTAAGAATTTGTAATGCTTTCATTTTATGTCTTGAGATAAAATTCTGCTTATTTTGCTGAGCTTTTTATATTTTAGAGCTAAATTAATTGTTTTGGTTGAGAGTGGCATTGTGCCGTACTGTAGTGTTCAACAGTGTGGCTTGAGGAACAAGTTGACATTCATTTAATGTTACCTTATTTCTTGTTGTTTACTTCCTCCAATGTTTCGCTGTTTTGTTTGATGTAGTGTTTTATTACAGGTAGTCCCCGAGTTACTACCGTCTCACTAAACTACACCAGACCTGAACCAGTCTTTCTGTTAAAAGAGATTAATTTAGGATATGTTGTAATTCATTTGAAATACAGTACAGGACACTGTATTGTGATGAATTATGTAAAATTTGGTTTGATGAATATACCATTTTCTATGACAATTATTTTATATAATATATCAGTAAGCATTAATAAAAGTGTGAGAATACAGCACATCAATTTAATAAGGGGGGGGGGGGTAAATACAAAACACTTATTAGCACGAGAATGTTGTTTGGGTCAGGTGAAAACAGTGGCTGCCAGACCTTTGAAGTACATAGTGTACTGTACCGTACCGTACCGTACCTCACCTCACCTCTGTGGGTCCCAGCACTAATGTACAGCATAGGCTCGGCTCTTATGTGTTAGAGTATTCATACACAGATTTACTTAAGAAAACCTTTTAGGGCTTAAAATCTTCATTGGCATCAGAGTTAAATGAGCATAATAATGGGTGACAGACAGGTGTAGATGGTGCTTGTGGTTCACCTGTACAGTACAGTACAGTACAAAAATAAACATTAATATTAAAAGATAAAGGTTACATAATACAGCACTAAGATAAGGTGACTCACCAATACAGATCATCAGCGGGTTTACTGGAATCGGCTGATGATTGTAACTGAGCGAAGGTACAAATACACTCCTGTACAAAGTTAATTTTTATTCACTTTGTTTTTTATACAACAGTATTATTCACTATTAATCATTGTAAACATAACCGGGGACTTCCTCTACACATGTTGAGAAGCTGCACTGTTAGATGTGGTTTGTTTTATCTTTAAATCTTTGATGGCATAGGTCATTGCAATTATTTATTTATTTTGTAATTTGGAAAATGGTAGTTTGTCTGTTTTGTATATTAGTTGTTTACTGTGTTTCTTTGATGTTGAATTTTGTTCTGTACTATATTCTCTTTCTTTGCTTTTCTTGCCTGAAATTGGATTCTGTTAAGATGTGCTCCAGTCAATTCTAGTCACTTTTCAGTTGTATGTAAGGAAGTTATTACTGTACTTCATTAATCCAAACCATTAGTTTTATACTGTACAGTACTCATCAGAGTGTTGATCAAATATTAGTTCCTTAAAATCATACACATTGTTTGTATGGAAAAGATGATTATGCTGTGGATCCATTGGACATCACATCATCGGTAACATTTAAGAATCTCTCGTCATTGGTGATCTTTGATGACTGGTCAAACGGGGCCCAGTCCTAACCTAGCTATTGGGATTGGGGCCCAACCCTATGGGCATGAATTGTAATGATCCTCGATCCTAACGACTAAGTTAGGATTGAGGATAATTTGACGTGCAACCCTTCCTTCTGAAGTGGTCACACACCATGTCCTTAATCCTCTGGTGCTTTGTCATTTGATATCAAGTTATTAATTAGTTATTAGCCACAGGCACCTGGAGCAACATATGGTGTGCACTCGCTATTTAACAGTTGAATGTTGTGTTCTTGCTGTGAGTGCCTAGTGTTTTGTTTACAGCTTTTCCTCCCATATATCATACAGTAAGTTTTGAAGTGTCTAGTTTTTTGTTGCTTGTTTAGGTTCTAGAGCATTCATATATATTTAGAAGTACAGTAGGTTTAGTGTATCCATGTTACCTAATTTGAATTTAATTAACAAAGGAAGTCTTTGATTTCTACCAGATAAGGTTTTACCTTTTTCTGAAAATGAGCAAATGTTGAGCTGCATGGAAACCTTGCCCCCAGACTAGAACAATTACTGTATATGTTAATGAAGGGCCTTTACATGACAGCGGTGTACAGTAACAAGCTCGGTGCCTACCTTACCTACCGACCATACCACAGTCCCTTAGGGTTTTGTGTACTCACTGTTTTCCCATTACTGCCTTGTCCTCATAAGTCTGCCATTACGTGTTGGACTTACCAGAATTATTTTTACAATAGATGTAACAAAACAAAGCCCTCCACATCACAGCTATATTTATATACTGCTAAGATTTTGCATCTGGTGTTGTCAACAACAGAAGGTCCTGGGTTTAGGACCCTCAGTATTAGGCTTGAATCTTCAGGCTTTCACTCGACAAACCCCCGAGGCACCTTACAACATGCTTGGTTGACAGAAATTTTATGCATTATGCTTTCAAAGTATTTACCTTGAATTTAATGCCTCAGCTTTGCTATGAGATGAAGCATTTGTATGTTGTGTGTAACTTTCTGTAAAACAGTGGTGAGGTTCTCTGGTGGCGTTGAGGTTCATGTACTGTATAGTTAGTTTCCTTGGAGGTGCACTCAATAAAAAGTTATTCGGCACCGTCAAGGCTCGATACTATATGACACGGGTGCCGAATAATTTTTTATTGGGTGTACACGGGAGAGGCAGTCACATCCTACTGATACAATCTTTCTTATTTATTTATTTATTTAATGGCCTTAGTAATTAAAATTTATGTTATTATTTTGCTCATTTATTCTCCTATACTAAAAAAAAAAAATGAGGGGTACATTTACCAAGTCTTTTCCCAATCCATGTAATTTTTTCCTTGGTGTTATATTGAATTTTGTTTTAGTTTTTGAAGACTAATAATTTGCACTTGTTTGTTCAGTTAGATCTAACCTAATGGGTTGGTAAATTTGTTAAACTGTATATAATTTACTGCAGTTATATATGCCCCTATTTTCAGGTCATATGTATTTACTTATTTATTTGTTGATTTGTACAGTATGTGTCAGACACTTTGCAGAATTTCAACGATTGCCTGTGTTTTGAGGTCACCTTGGGATGAAGTACATGATTTGGTGAGACTGTCTTGACTTTGGGTCGTATACGTAAGTCATGTCGTGTAGGGAAAGGTCAGCTGAGTTTACTTACTATATTTTAAAATGAAAATGGAAAGGTTATACCAGTTAGATCTTTGTATGCCTGGTATTGGGTGATGTCTCAGAATTTTATTTCTAATGTTAAAAAAAACCCGAGTCATACATGCGTGTGGCTCACACAAAACTAGATGTGCACGTAAACTCTGCAGAACATTGTTTATTTGTTGAGAACAAAAATAAACAGAAAACTACATCATTTAACACTACTGTATTAAGTAAGACAAGTTCTCCCATAGATTCCATCATAAAATTTTCAGATACTGTACAGTATGTTCCAAGAAGGAACTGTCCACTCCTAAAACTTGTAAATAAATGTACAGTACGTACAGTAATAAATATTCTGTACATAGAGTATAACATAATACAAAGAGTAACTCATCAATGATGAATGCAAAGGCATCATAGCAAAGCTTGGGAGTGAGATGTGATGGAGTGGGAGAGTGAGTCTACAGGGCTAGGGGTTATCTGAGGAGCCTCGGGTTGTGTTTACACAGCTGAGAGGAAAGACTGATGCAAATCATTTGCAAACTCACATTATTCCTTACTATGTTATGGTGAATCAAGGACTATTATTCCATGATTTTATCAACTTCATTGTACATTATGTACAGTAAACTCTGTTCAATTAAGCAATCCAGTATTAAGCAAGAAAGGTGATATCAGAAGAAGACATAGAATAAACTGAAGTTTTATACAAGTATTTCAAACAATTTTCTGAATTGTTGTGTCACTTTAGATGTGAGAGAAAGTATACTTTTTATAGTTGTCAACGCTTACATGGAGATTAAAGGAACACTTTTGCAGTATTATGAGGCAGCTGAACCAGATTATTCCTTATGGTTGCTGTGATTTATAGCTGGCAGTTTACACTAGAATACAGTATTGTCGGGTTACTTTTTATGAGGTTATATTACCAAGTCTTTCTTTTGGTGTCCACCGTGCACCTTCCAAGTGTCAACTTTATCCACATTATTTATAACTCCCGGTTCGGTTCCATAATTATTTTGGTGTGTATGAGTTTTACTGAAATAATTTTGTGCATAAATTCTGTAGAACAATCTGGTCTGCTTAGCCATCAAGTAAAAACTTAATTTTGATGTAGTGTATGCAGAAACAATGACACCTTGTACAGTACAGTACAGTACAGTGTGGTGAAACATTGGACTCTGTTATTGGATGTGGCAGTACAAGTAGGCTGGGGGGATGTCAGTCATTTCAGGAAGGGTTTAAAGATAGTGGAATTGTGAATAGGTGTTTTAACTTCTATAGCAACCAGGTGTAGAGAGTGTTGTTTTTGTTCATAAAGAATGACTCCACCTGATGTGAAAGCAAGCACAAGTAAATATTGGATTTATTTATATATTTTTTTAATTCAAGTGTATAGATAAAACTGTTTGGTATCTTTAAATAAAGTAAGTTTGGTTTTAGTTTCTCTTGAACCAATAACTTGGAGTTGATGCTCTTCATTACCTGTATTTGAAAGGAACAGTGCAAGGTTAAGTGATCCTTTTCATAAAGAAAATGAAACTTGGTTAAAAATTAAAAAGATTTAAAGCAAATTTTGTGGGACGTAAAACACAAATAATGATTGTGTTGCCCTTAAGGAAGCAGTGAATGTTAAGACTCAAGTTTATGAGACCATCTAGCTGTAGACTCACAAGGCTTAATAAATTTTTAATCATGATGAAAGTGCTTTGTGTTTTCTCTCTCAGTAGCCCAGGATTTATAATGTACATAAGGCTATACAGTTGCCTGATAACGATAAATGCCATGTACTGTACTGCTTACAGGTAGCACTATCACTTGGAATATTATTGGGTGCCATATAAGGGGAGAATTTATGAAAATATGATGCAAACGAGACAAGCATGAAGCAGAGTGGTGGCATAATACAGTATAGTAAACACTGGCCAACTCTAGAAACTTGAAGCTCCAAGTTGTTAGTGATCTAAGTGTGCTCGACCTTGATTTTGGGAGTGCTTTTTTTATTTTTTTTTTAACATATTTCCAATATTTTACTGTGCTTACATTTCTTATGACAAGTAATCATCAATATACATTATTTCTTAGGGAACCAACCTCCTTAGGCAGCCATGTACTGTATGTGGCTTTCATAGCAACTTGGTATAAAGTCTATATATTTTTATTATTAATTATTTTTTTTTATACTTGTGTCATTGAATAAATTTTTGTGAAAGTTATCTTGCTTGATTTTAGCACAGTATAGTGTATGGTGAAAGTTTAAGTGATGTTCATCATTAAATGATCACTCCAGCTCTCTGCCAATTAAAGTGGAATGGTGCTCATTCCCTTAGTGAAGAAGTTTAGTGCAGCAAAAGTTGGTGCACAGAGACCATCTGGGATGACAAGTTGTTGTTCCAGGTGAGAGATCTTTGGCCTATATAGGCCTTACTGTAGAGTTACAGTTTCATGTATTTATATATTCATTGGTAGATAATATTAGCAATTTTTATTGTGAAATTTTTATCGGTGGTTTACAGTATGTTGCCAATTACTGATGTCCACCAGTTCATTGAAAAGCTTGAAAGTTCATTTCAGTCCGGGGTACAGTACTGTGTTGTGTTGTACAGTATTGTATTGTAAATGCCATTAGCTTCCCATAGATGAAGAATACCAACAGTTGTTGTTGGATGGAGGACAGTGTTTACCTGCTTCCTCTTGCTGGCTTGGCACTTGTCTGCAACTCACGACCTATACTGTAATCAGTATGCTGTACTGTGCAGGAGTCTGGTACAAAACTACAGTAAATTAACAGACTTTATGTATGAAGTTACTGTAAATCCAGAAAATTTTGTGTATCCTTCATTCAAATTATTAAAATGATTTGCTTGGGGGAAGAGAATTGATTTTGAAAGTTTTCCTATAATTGTTTTTAAAGAATGCCAGAAAAGATCTGTGAAAGGCTTTAGGTTGCCTATATTGTACATAAACTGTACTCTTAACATATCTGTTAGTTAACATTTGTGTTTATCTTGCCTTTAACTAAGATTTTATATTGAAGGGAAAGTGAGTGTTAATTTCTCTGCCTTTTACTAAGTCACTTCTGCAGCATTTGCTACTTAGCAGTTAGTTATTATGTAAACTTTGCTGTACTGTATTTGCAACAAGTAAATTGAGCACTTCTATACTGTAAGGCTTCAAAAGTTCACAATGTTATTAAATACAGTTTTAAAATTTTTTGAATTTTGTTTTTTTCTCCCGTTAACGAAATATTTTAGTGTCTTTTTGTTGAATAATTTGAGACGTAATCATGTCTAGTACAGTTGAGGTACGAGGCATGTAGGGTTGTCTACCACAGTATGAAGGTGTGATGTATCGGGAAAATTTTTATCCATATGTGTACACCAAAGAATATCTGTTTGTGTGGATGCTCTAAACACAGGTTGTTCATTAAATGTGACAAAGAGTAAGCCGGGCATCATCAACAGGTGAGGGTGGAGAGTGGCTGTCAGAGAACTAACTGGAGGCGACCCGTGAGCGATGAAAAAAGTCTTGCCTGCGGTAACAAGATGCACCAGTGCCCATCTTGCCCCTACAGCACCAATATTACCACAAATCTGAAGAAACATATCAGAACTCACACAGGAGAGAGACCATTTCCTTGTCCTTATTGTCCCTTCAGAGCCATTCAAGAAGAAAACCTCAAAGTTCACATACGTACTCATACTGGTGAAAAGCCTTATGCATGTCCACATTGTCCATTCCACGCCAGTAAGAAAGCTAATCTCAAAAGACATATAAACACTCACACTCCTTTGACATCTTACACTTGTGCTTACTGTACATATCAGTGTTCTAATGAGAGTATTTTTAATCGCCACATGATGAGTCATATTTAGTTTTTATGTGAGACTCGTCAAGTCTTTTATACTTTTTGAGGAAAATTATAAATTTTAATGTCTTTGAGTTGCAGACATTATTTAGTTTTGGTTATAATAAAACTTCTTCCCCCAATTTTTTTTTCTGTTGATGGTCATAATACTGTACAGTAGTGTATATGTCATTAATTAAGATGGGAAACTAAGTGCTCATCTTTCAATACCCTCTCACATTCCTTGACTGGTACGTTACAATAACTATGAGATACTGTACGTGTAACAAAACAACTGGCCACCGCTACTCACATTTATCCGCATTAAATATTTCAAGAAAGAAAAAAATCCTTGAAAGTGACAAATGAAGCAAGTTAGCCGTTATGCCAACTTTTAGCCGTACAATGTGTTTTAGAGAGAAAATTGACCATATACTGTTGTGGTTAGGTTGACATAGAGTACTGTGCATCATCAGTGAGTATCCTTCATTGTTTACTACACTACTGTGCAGTATGTGTAAGTTGACCCAATAAGGCAGCTGTTACAATGGATATACGTACTGCACTGTACAGTATGTGTTATGGCACTTTACCAAAAACCTTTTTAGTTTGCCACATTATTGTAGTACTGTACTGTACTGTACTTTACTGTGCTGTACTGTACTGCACTATGCTGTACTGTACTGCACTGTACTGTGGCTGTACCTGTACTGTGGCTGTACCTGCACCTGTACTGTGGCTGTACCTGTACTGTGGCTGTACCTGTACTGTACTTAGTTTGAGCCTTATTCACCAGTTACTTCTAATTCAATTGATTTGTTTGTCTTTTTAGTTTCTCGAGTTTAATGTCAATTTAAAGTAGATAAAGTAACCATTTACAGGTAGATGACATCCTTGCTTGTACAGCTAACCTAGCAGTACAGTTACAGTACAGTACAGTACAGTACAGTACTCTAGTATTGTTGGTGTAATGATCGTGGAGTCTTCAGTTTAGACTTGATGTTTGCAACAATGAAAACAAGCGAATAATTTTATTATTTATATGCACTTAGTAAATAGTATGAATGTCTTTTAAGAAAAAGTGTAAAGTAATGAATGTAAGTTAACTTTTACAAATATAAAATAAATAGTACAGAATACTGTACAGGAAACTGTTGATTATATATTTGAAGGAAATGATGGAACTGCTTGTCAAGGAAAAAGTGATTCAACAGAATTTTTGTAGATGTTTCAATTTAAGGTTTTCTTAAAGGTCGTTGTTTCATTGTTTATATCTCTCAGAAATCAACAACACACTACTGTACCAAAAGTCATTTTGTATGGCTACTGTACTGTACTTGTGTATTATTATTGTCATAATGAAAAACTCAAAAGTATTCCTCCCATTTTGTAATTATTTTTATAACTGAAGTTTGAAATAAAATTTTTATAGTAACATGGAAACTTTAGTAAGTGTGTTTGCAGCAACTTGCTCTTATTGTTTGCTGATTTTTGTAGGTTAAAAAAAAATACTGTATATATACTATACATCGTATATACCGCTTATACTGTATAGGAAAAATATTAATTGCAAGACTATAGTATGACTGTGAACTACAGTATATATATATATATATATATATATATATATATATATATATATATATATATATATATATATATATATATATATATATATTTTTTTATTATACTGTATATTGACAAGTTTAATTCTGAAAGTAACTCGTGAAATAAGAATTTTTCGTTACTAGGGCGTTTGTATGTTGTTTGTATGACCTTAAGCTGGGCGTCCCCTACAGGTGGGGTTGGACAGTGACGGTCAGAGGACGGGCGGCGGAAATGGAGCCCCCGGATCCAGGAAGGGCTACTCGGGGAATCTCAAGACGCAACAGTGCCCCTTCTGTCCATACACCACCAATTTCACCACAAATCTGAGGACACACATGCGTACCCATACAGGGGAGAAGCCATTTTCTTGCCCTCATTGCCCCTTTCAAACAACCACTAAAGCCAATTTAAAAAGACATATTCTTACTCATACTGGAGAGAAGCCTTTTGCTTGTGCTCTATGCCCATATCGATCTTCACAGAGGGGTAATTTAAATGCCCACGTGTTAACTCACTGTACCCAAGACAGTATGGGGACACCTCTTGAAAACTTTGTGCTTCTAGAGTAAATATTTATAAACATACAGGTATATATATACTATACTCTAAAACATTCAAGTTAAGCATAGGGCTTCCATACACATTACAGTACAGCACTGTACTGTACTGTACTGGTTTGAATTTACTAGGCCAGTTCACAGCCTTGCCAAGTTGATCTTTCAATTGAATTTCTTAATTAAACAATTAAAAACAATTGGGGGTAAATTAGCTGATAATTTGAATATCTTCAGTTATATTTAAAGTTGATGGAAAGTTTATCAGCAAAGGTCATTGTAATTGTCCAAATCATTATTGCTCTCTGCTGGGTGAGGAGTTTTGTGAGAAGATCCTTAAGTTTTTTAACTTGATCCAGTATTAGTTTTGTGTGTATTTAGGTGGTTCATTGGCTTGAGTTTATAAACACTTCACTAAGATGAGATATTCTTTCTGTTTTAGCACCAATAAATGGTTTGCTTATTACCCTTATTTGTGTCTCCTCTCATTTTCTTGGTCCAGCCTTTTATTAGTACCTTTGTCTGTCATGGTCGACTGAGAGAACCGTGTTGACGGAGCATTTGACCAATTCTTGTTTATAGTTTGTCTGTTGTGTGTGCCAAGGTATTCCTTAGGCTTAACAGACAGTCCTGATCTCTCGGGTGTATCTCGTCACGTAGATGATGTCCACACCGGCATGAGGAGTTCTTTTACCAAATGTTTCAGGTCATGTATTGTGAGTTATTGTGTCCCAGACTTGAAGTGGAGAGAGCTACAACTTTCAAATTAATTGTTGATTTAATATCTCAGGATTTATACCTCATCAAGTTTGAAAATACTGTATGGGCATTAAGCTACGCATCTGGGGTTCTTGCTGTCGTTCCAACTTTTTTAAAAACTCACAACAGCTGAAGTGTGTTGGGAGATGCTACCTTGAAGTATCCTGCAGAGTACTGTACTGTAAGTTCCCAAAGAGGAACTTTTACAACCTACTGTAAATTGGTGCATAGTTAAGACCCTCTTTGGTCAACTGTCCCATACTGGCTGGTAATGTATCACCTCCAGAGAAAGATGGTTTGTGTTGTTTTCTCCTGGGAAAGAATTTAATACTGCACTGTACAGGCAGTGACTGGTTTATGAAGTTGAAGTGTTCCTGAGAATGTGTTTGTAAACCTGATCTATACATCTCATTAAAACACTGATATAATTAATTGGTCCCAAGATACAGGTGAAAACCACATGTTTTAGATAAAACATTATTAATATACTGTACTTACATTACAGTAGTATAATGAATAAATTGAACTTATATTAATAATACAGTATTGTACATTACAGTACAGTATCTAAAATTAAATCCTGTACATATGGTACACTGTGTTTGGTGCCACTCAAACACAATAATGTACAGTAGATGTATTGTGGGAGGAACCTCGTGTGCTGAAGTGAAGTACAGAATGAAGGACTAGAACATGTAGAGTGTAATGTTGTAATACAGTACAGTACATTCATGAGTTAAAACCAGATGCTAACACTGGTGAAGCTTGTTGTCTAATATCGTACATTGATAGATCCACTTTTACACAAAGCAGATGTACAAGTTTATTGTACTGTACCTGTAACTTAAGGGAGTAAGGAATTGTACCATTATAGATCAATTAAAACATTTGATAGAGGTTTTATGGGGACAATGAAGGATATGTGTGAGGCTTTCTGGGAAGAGGAAAACTTTTATTCAGCATAAGTACAGTACTGTATTAGATGGAGGACATGTTGTGTGCCCGTGATCATTTAATATGTTCAGAATAGGTTGTGAGAGAGTAGTGTAAGTTTGGTGAACAATGATAAGGGCTTACAGTGTGAGAACAGTTAGCTCCTCTGTGTAAGAGCAGAACTGAGTCCAGTATCTTGGTCTTGAGAATTCATGAACACATGCACCTGTGTACAGTACAGTGCCTGCAGATAAGTCGAGTTATATTACAGATTCATAACATTATGTACCTGTCTGTGCCTGTAGTGTGGCAATATACTGTACCTGTATCACTGGTAGTGCTTGTCAAGTTTGATGTTGAGTGACTCAGGCCATGGGTGTCTGAAGATAGTACATAAGTGTTGCTTTGATGTAAGAAGATTAAAACATCTTTGGGTGTATTGTACAGTATTGGTATTTGCTTGGGTGGTTGGACCGGAGGCTTGAACAGTTGATGTGAACCAAGTCCTGGTGTTGCAGTTAAAGATGTAGGCCTAACATTAATCTCAGTTTCTCGAGCATAAAGCATTTAATATAATGGAAGCACACACACAAACCCACAAGATCAGCCTTGGTTTTTGTATCAGCTTTGTATTAATGATGTAGATTCTTTAATGAACCAATGGAAAGGAAGGTAATACATGTAGCATCTTCCTTACATAATGATTTAATGTTTCCACATTTTTAGTGATGGAAACCCAGGAGCAGAGTTTGAGACGTGTTAAAATAACTCTTCATGATTTTTTAATTAAGATATACAGTAACAACCTGTTTATTGTTGAAGGTAAAGAGTGCATGTTGTACTAGTAGAGTAGTTATACATAAAGGGTAAAGCAGATATAGAGAAGTGAGAAAATATAGAAGTATTAACAAGGTAAGAGAGCTAAAGGTGCAGCGATAGAAATTTGTGACCATAGTGATGGGCAGCCAAGTGGTGTGCTTATTAATATACATTAGTTATTGATCAGTTGGAGCCAACACACTAAGGGACCCTTTAGTGATGTCACAACTTGTATGGGTTAACAAATTAACTTTTATATCTAATTGGTTAGATTTTTGTTTGCCGTTAACTTGTGTAATAAACCTAATAGCGCGTTAGAGAACTTCATTGCCAATGCTGTACAGTACAGACCTCATACTCCTTTATAAGCAGCACTCTGGGCCAATCAAATGCTGTACCAGGTAACTGCTGTACATATTTTTGCATTTAGTGTTTGTTTTTTAGTTCTGAGATCTCCTGGTATAGCTGACTTGAATATTTATGATAAAATGAGGTTTTAAAAACAATTAGCAACATTTAGGTAAGCTTCTGTTTCCACCTCTTGGCATATAATACAGTACAGCACGGTACCAGATCATAATTGGTAATCAGATGTAACCTTAACATCCATAGTGTACTTTAATTCAGGTTCATATTTCAATACTGTACATGATATTGTATTCGTGCTCAAATTGATGGCAACCCGTGTTCTAAGGATGCAAGATTGAAAATAGCTTGAGGAAAAGATACCTGTGAACTATAAGGTAATATATTATGAGTATTTAGTAATAATTTACTGCAATATTTATGAAATTGTAGTTATGATATTTGTTATTGTTGAAAAGTAAATGTACAGTAGCTTCTACAGAATTTGAAAGTAAATACAGTACTGTTTATCGTTCTGGGTCATTAACCATCACTTGCCTGCACATAATGTTTTATTTTTTTATTTTTTATGATGTACTGTATTGTGATATGTTTTGGTGGGCGATTATGACCTTGAGTAAGTTGGACGTCCCCCACAGGTGGGCCTGGACACTGCTGATGAGTGGAGTGGCAGGAGAGGAACTTCGGGAATCAGGAAAGGCATCACTACCTCTATCAAGATGCACCAGTGTCCCTACTGCCCTTATTCTTCTACCACAAAGACTAATTGTACAAACCACATGCGTACTCATACTGGGGAGAAACCCTTTTCTTGTACTATGTGTCCATTTCGTGCTAGTCAGAAGGGAAGCCTACAGACACACCTTCGTACTCATACCGGGGAAAAACCTTATGCATGTACTCTTTGTCCATACCGCTCTGCACAGATGATACACCTTAGGAACCACATGAGGGCACGCCACGGCTGGCTAGCTGATGTCAGAAAATTAACATTGTGATAAAATACAAAACTGGTGGAAATTCAGCAGTTAATGATGGAGTCTTGTCATTGTTTTCATCATACTGTACTGTATGGTGAGACTACTGTAGTGCTGTGGGTAATACAGTAGACAACTGCACAGTGCTGTATCTGTATTGTAGTACAGATACAGTACAGTATTTGAAGTACTGTACATAGGAAATATTTTTGTTTATTTTTATTTGTTTTTAAGGCCTGTTATAGGGCATTAATATTGAGTGAAGATATTCTACTGTGTTGTATAATTTATCAATAAAACATTTGAGGATGGTCGGTGTTTCTGTATTTCTCTGTTTTCTGCAATGGAGTTATCTTAAGCCTTTTGTCGGCATGATAGAAATTAAATGTAATTATTGTTGTAATCTCTTTCTACAAAATTGGTTTTGAGTCTATATACAGTTATAACAATATTCTTAACATTTCAGTAATTTACAAATTCTTTGTGTGGATTCAAATGGAGTTTCTATGACTAAACCTTGTGCAGTATTTGTCTTAGGCACTTAAAGTTGTTCTTAATTACTTAACAAAGTACTGTATTTCTTGTAATTTAAATTTTGAAACTGATTATAACAGCAGCACATGGGATTGATTCCTCTTAATATATGGATTCGAATTTTGATCAGAGTGTGAGTGCATTCAAGGTTGTGCAGCTTTCATTCTATAACTGGAGACACACTAAAGGAAAACATTTCCCTTGTGTATCCTTCTAGTACTGTAATACCATAGGACTAAATAAAGCCCCACTTGATGGGTTGTACTTAGCCATGCCCTAGTACTGTACTGTACAGTAATATACAAGAAAGATATGAATTTGAACTTGTTTTAGTGTCTGAATACTGTAGTGTGGAATGAATTAGTAAACTGTTTTATTATATAAGAAAGAATTAATTTTGGTGGTTATTTTAATGTGAGTAAAGAGTACTGTAGTGTGAAACAAATTAGTAAGAAAGGCGTCCCCTACAGGTGGGTTTGGACAGAGACGATGGGAGAGGATCAGCCGGAGCTGGGAAGGGGTTCACTACCACCAGCAAGATCCATCGGTGTCCCTACTGTACCTACGTCACTCCTGTTACCACTCACTTGAGGGACCATTTACGCACTCACACGGGGGAGAAGCCCTTCTCTTGCCCGTTTTGTCCCTATCAAGCTACGACCAAAAGCAATCTGACAAAACACACTCGTATTCATACGGGATTAAAGCCATTTACGTGTCCACATTGTTCATATTATTGTACCAAAAAATTTTACCTGGATAAGCATATTCTTTCCCATACATGGAGTAAACCAAACACATGAATATACTGCACAGTTGTTTAGTACCAAACACAAGACAAGTTACCTGTGTGCTCAGTTTTGTTTCATACTATACGTACAGTAATGTACCTGCATTGTTCCTGGTTTTATTTGTGGGCTTTTTTATGTGATTTATTTATTATTTTTTTTTAAAGTGGCATTAAGGGTAAAGGCGTGTTGCAATATATGACATTGAAAATAAAAGAAGAGTGTAGTGTTAAATGTGGTATAATGAAAGTACAGTTAGAATTTTTAAATATGGGAGAAACATTGTGTATCATTGCTCATGTGATGTTGTCTCATCTGATGCTTAAAGTCTGGTGGATCAAGGAATGTGGTACAGGTACGAGTTATTGCAGGAGGATGGTGTGTCTGTTGGGTAGAGTTTGTAATCTTGCTGTTAAAGTTTAGAAGTCGACTTGTGGTTTACACATTGAAGACACTGATCTCTGTACAGTAATAAGCATCCCTGACCATTATTAATGTCAGTATTTGTTATTTATTAGCAGGTGTACTTGAGTCTGTCAATACAGTATTTGTGAGCATGGAAACTTAAAACAAATCGTGATTTTTTATCCATTGTGATTGTCCAGGGCTGAGAAAGGTAGAGAGAGGGAGAACCTTATCACAGAAGCAGATGAGGGATGTACAGTATAGTATGTGGTCACCGTTTGAGGCATGGAAATTACCATAGGCTATAGGAGAAAGAAGTAAAATATAGGCAAGAAAGATGAGGTGCTTTGAGATCATTAAGTACAGTGATGAGGATTCAGACAGTACTGTACAGTAATATGAATTATGAGACAGAAAACATTGAGGCTCTGCACAGATGGTTGAGGGTGGATGGTTACAGTGGGAGGGAAAGATCAGTATTGAAGTGATTTTTGGAGGACGTATTGGCCGTGGGTAATGTTGGCTTATATGAATCAATAAGGAGTTTGGAGAATGAATAGAATTAGAAGTGAGGTTATTGGGGAGATAGAATGATCAACAAGTGTGTGAATGTCACCTAACATGGTCATGAAGAAGCCGTGTGTGTGGAGAATTACTGAAGTTTTTACAGTACTGTACAATATTTTATTTACTGCTAATTTATATAAAAAGGATTAGAAGTTGAAATGTAACATTATTGTTTAAAAGCAAAGTGTAGAGATGAGTGAAGAAGCATAATATTTTGAAGTACACAACATTGTTATGTCAGAGTTAGAATATTTGACTGAATAGTTAAGTTTGAAACAGATCAAGTATGATGGAGACTATTAGGTGTAAATGAGCAACAGTACATTAAATATATTTGTTTTGCTGAAAAAAAAAAGTTTCAGTGAAGATGTATCAGTTGATAGTTTTGCAAATGTTTACAAACACCGAGTTAACGTTCACGGTGCTGGACTTGTCGTTCATTTATTATTGTGGCTCAAGTGATCTTAGGGGGACATGTTTGCTTGCTAATTGGTGATGTTAGGTTATGTGAAGTGAGAGCGATACACAAGGTACTGTAGTGTTGTTATTTGGGGCTTTGTTGTGGAAGAGAAATGACATAAAGAACACATCTGGAACAGTAGTAAGATGACAAGATGAAGGAGAGTTTGTGTTTGTTCTTGACTCTGCCGTAGGCCGCAGTTAGGAATGGACCACTGTAGTAAGGTTTAATTTTGTTGAACTGATCTTTAATTTCTTTAATGTCTGTTAATATTTTGAGCATTTATATTTGTTCACCTGTTTTAAGGGACTTGGAGATATCTCACAAAATATGTATGTTGATCATTGCATTACACAATTAAGATTATGTAACCGGTCTTCCTCTGTATTTATGATACAGTTAGTGTAAAAACTGCCAAGGTGATAATACAGTACAGTACTGTACTTGGATGGCTCGCAGCATTAAGTATGAGGGGTATTTCTTAAGAGAATATATGACAGGAAAATTAGGAAGCCAAAATTAACTATAAAAAGACAGGCTGTACAGTACTATTCTCCCCCCTGGTATCTGGTCAGCCTTCATTTGTTTACTAATGTTGTATGTTTAATGCAGCACAAAAGGATTTTATCTATATTATACTTTAAAAAATTTCCTCATTGTGAATCATGAAACTGATTATTTTGTACTGTATTGACTAAAGCAGCAACAAAGTCCATCCCCCAAAGGAAATCTCTGAAGTACTGTGAGTGATTAGTTGGTTGCATCTTGCTTTGAGTCGTGGTACAATAGTACTGGTCTCCTCAGTGTAAGACTTGAGTACTGTACAGTACAGTAATGTGGTGTTAGTATCAGCAGTAAGATACAGTATTTTAGCTGTGATCATACAAGTGACCAGCATTACCCACATAGATAAAATATCTCGGTTTTAAGATAATTATTTATACTTTATTGTAGATTAATATAAAGTTAGAAAAGAATGTAAGATGCAGTGATAAAGTAAGATGCACGTCCCCAACAGGTGGGGCTGGAGAGTGCTGGGCAGAGGAGAGGAAACGAAGCGTCAAGGATGGGCCACAACACTGCTAGCAGGATACACCAGTGTCCCTACTGTTCCTATACCACCAGTGTTACCACAAATCTCACCAATCACATGCGTACTCACACTGGAGAGAAACCATTTTCCTGTCCTCATTGCTCATACAGTGCCACCACTAAAGATAACCTGAAGAAACACTATCTCATCCATACCGGAGAAAAACCATTTCAGTGTGCATACTGTCTCTACCGTACGACAACTAAAGGATACTTAAAGAAACACATGTTAACTCACTCTGACAAGAACGTGTACGCCTGTTCGTACTGTGGGTATCGCACTTCGACAGAGAAGAGCCTGATACACCACACAGCCATCCATAAGACATAATGTATCGTAAGACTTAGGGTTAATTGATGTTTAAGCAGCTACTTGTAAACCAATGATGATTAAATTATTTAATACATATACTGTATTATTATTTTTTACTTATTCCTTTTTTCTCTACCTCAAAGGAATTAAACTGTTGTGATAAATGGTTTTGGTTCATGATAAAAGTTTACCATGTCTCTTGTGTGGTTCAGATATTGTGTGACAAACAGGTTTAAATATTTACATTAATAACAAGAGGTGCTACCTAAATGCTTTTGATAGTGAACAATGATTTTTATATAGATATTGCAGTTGAACTTACATTGATGAACAGGTTTGATTATCTTTGAGTGACAGAGATTGCTACTGAAGATTGAAGGTTGACTCTTGTCTTGGTATTAGTGTTTAAAAGTTTGTGCCTTCGTGAATTATTATGATTAGTAAGATGGGCGTCCCCTACAGGTGGGGTTGGAGAGTGACGATCAGACGGCTGGAGGGAGAGGAACCACGGGGGCCTTGAAGGGCTTCGCCAACACCAGCAAGACCCACCAGTGCTCCTACTGTTCCTACACAACTAATGTTGCCACAAATCTGAGGAACCACATGCGTACTCACACAGGAGAGAAACCCTTTTCTTGTCAGTATTGCCCCTTCCGGACCACACAGAAGAGGAATTTGAAAACGCACATTCGAACTCATACAGGGGAGAAGCCTTATGCATGTGCTCACTGTCCATATCGGTCTGCTTGGAAGGGTAACCTAAATGCCCATTTATTGACTCATCGTGCTCTGGATGAGTTAGGACCTAACAAAAATGAGCCAATGGGGCCTCAAGGAGACTTTATGTAGAACTATAGATAGTTGATCAAACACAATACAGTACAGTCACTTTTATGCCACTACCAGTCTAGCCTCCACACACAGGCTTTCTTCCTATATACAGTACTGTACAGTACCGTACTCCAGAGAATTGACTTTTCCGAAGATGAGTCACATGGAGGAAAGTGTCCCCCCCCTCCCCTCCCTCCTCTAATTAAGAAACAATAATCGGGAAACGTACTGGAGTGCAAGTTGGTGCTTTTGGGCTGTAATTAAGTATCGTTTACAATTAATTTTTGTTTGGAAAGGGTTTTAATACCTTTACAGTGCATGCACATTGCATGAAGGGTTTTTAGAAAGGGAAATTTATTTCTGTTAGCAAATGTAGTGCAGTACTATACAATAATGAACTTGTAATTTTAATACTGTACCAAGATAGACATATTTTTAATAATGAGCCTCGCCTTATTGACTTACTGGGGGTAATTAACATTTAATTTGCCTACACACTGACTGTCCACTACAGTACATCTGCCTTGAGGGAGAAATATTACAGTACAGTGCCCAGTTCTTAGGGATGGGTATTGAAAACAAATGAGTGCAAAAGTGCTTTGTGAATAATAGTACATATTTTTGATTTGCAGGTACTGTACAGTACTGTAGTCACTTAGGTACTTTTTCTTTGATGATAAGATTTCAGGGTTTTTTGACTTGACTTTAAGCAGTCAGTGTTTTGGAGCAAAGTTTTGTACATACGGCAATATTTATTTACAAAATACAGTACTGTAGTTTAAATCCTCGAACATTTGTCAAGATATAGTATGTTGACTCAATAGTGTACAGTACACTACAGGTATTGGGTAAACTTTGAGGGGATGATGATTGATCGGTGGGTGTTTTTCTTTCTTTATAAGATTAATTGTTCTGAGAAACTCAAAAGTTTGTAAAAGATAATTTAAAGGCAACTCATTTGTAACTTTTGTTTGCATAGCTTGATTTATTATGTTGCCTCTTGTCATAGACTAAGAATGTCTTCAATATACGTACAGAACCAAAAGAATTATGGCAATGAAGGATGATTTGTTGTAGTTAGGATGTGGAAGAGGTTTTCTTTCTCTGTTAACATGGATATTGATTAAGGAGATGGAACTTTAAGGTACACATCATATTTACGTTTAAGTTGTGTTGCAATGAGAAGAATTTAAAAATATCTTTATTGTAAATATATTGGGTGCCTGTTTTTGTTACATTTAATCTTTTAATAAATTAAAATACCAAAAAGATAGCTGTCTAATATATCCTTTAGGAGTCTTATGTTCTACTGTGCTTATCATAATATAAGTTGCTTAAGAGTCTCACAAGCAGACTTATCAGTAATGAGCCCGCCCACTTGTAGGTGTTGAAGGCTCGGCTGGGATGCCTCTACTTCAAATACATTACCGTCTACTATTTAAAGTAAGCCGGACAATTATTTTTACTTTGGCTGCACAGCGTTGTGGTAAATTGTGATTATCATGAAAATACATCACCATGATAAAGTTTAAATTGATGGGAGTACCAAAGAATGTAGTATTAATGTTGAGATGAAACAATGTACAGTACATTACAATTAAAAAATAAAATTTACCTCAAATGAGAACCACTTAATGTACATGTATTTACATACTACTGTACTGTACTGTACTGTATTAAGTCTGGGTAAATATGTGCTCTGTATGAGACTGTTGAGGAGTCTTTGAAGATCATATGAAAGTCTACAATAAATTCATCTATTAACTCTTGCCTTTATCTGCTTTTTATGGTGGTCATCCAATTTAGACAGTTTTAATTGGGTTGTTACATCTGACAGATGACATTGGTGTTTGATGGAAAAAATACCAAAACACCTTCCAAGAAAGTGTTTACTGGGCTAAGGGCTGGCTGCCCTTAGCCATGTTTACACAACTGAGAGGAACTGAGCTCTGTAAACTATTACAAAAACTTAATTACAGTATAATGTTAGTGAAGCAACATCAAGTGGGGATAAACTTAGCTAGCTGTCTTGAACTGTGCCCGACTGTCCATCCAGACAAGATAGTTAAGGCTTGATGATTTGTGTTTCTGTTCACTGATTACCATGAGATCTTATTGGTATTTTGCTGTTGGAGGTCAAAGGTTGAGGTTACACAATGGTATACTGTACTGTTAGTTGTGGTTTCTTTAAGTTGTCTGATCTGATTATTTCCTTAAATTTTTTTGCTGATCACCTAATGGTTGGGAGGTTGAGATAGTTTATTCTATAATACTGAAGCTTAAAATGTCTTGTTATTTAAATTTAGGATTCATTAGCTGGACCAGGTTATTTTCTTCCTGGGTGTTCATAATTATCAGTGAATAGTTTATTAATTACGTCTTCTTGGGTGTCGGTCGAGTCTGTAAGGTGGTAGTCTAGGGTGTGAAGTAATAAAACATGATGCATTCACTCTCTCTCCCCTATCATCTTTCATATCCCCCTTACAAGAGCTAAAATGTTCCGCCTTCTTTATCTCTTTAATAACCTTATTTTTTAATTAAAAGACATGTCCTAAAACAACAACAAACTTTCATTACGAACATTTTTATCCTGAGGTGGGTGAGGGAGGTGGAAGGCTAGGTAATGAACACAGGCACTGAGGTGGGTGAGGGAGGTGGAAGGCTAGGTAATGAACACTGGCTAGTAAGTTTATAGAGGGGGGAGGGGCAAAAAAAAAAATAGGAGTAAAAGGAAATTGAAAGTAGAAGATAGACGAGAAAAAACTATATTAATCTACACCACAGCACAAATCATTCTCATCAAATGCATCAAATCACATCACCTCAAGTGTATTACATCATAGTTCCTCAACTGTATCAAGTCCATAAACTCATTGCCTTGACTGTGTATAGTGCACTTAATTATAGTGCTTCATTTATATTTAGTGCACTACAGTGTAACATAAAGCGTTATCCATATCTAGTGCATTAAATCGTAATGCCTTATACAGTACAGTCATCATTAGAAGCACCGTTTTAGTCATGATCCACACTTGCCTGGGTAAGCCATGATTACCTGTTGGATCATTTAGTGTATGAGCCAGTCTTTTAGTCTCCTTAGCTTTATGGACGCTCATCCACCACTCACGTTTTCTCATTTCATTTACCTTTAGAAAAATCGTTTTATAAAATCACTCCAAGTACCTTTAACTTTGCAGTACAGTACTTCTCTTTTACTGTAATTTAAGATATATTTTGGGAGGACTGCATTAAAGGATGACTTATTCTTTTGGGTGTACAGTAATTTAAGTTTGCTAATGGTTATGAGCATTTTGTGTTCCTTTTGCTAAGAATTTGTAATGGGTGTCATGTACAGTACAGTACAATACCTGTACTACAGTATTTAAGAGTGCAATAGGAAGTATGTAATCTTATTTAAAGTATGATCTTGAGTAAGAGAGGCTTTCTCTGCAGGTGGGCCTGGGAAATGCTGCTCCGAGGAGTAGGGGAAAAGGTGCCGTAGGAGGTGGGAAGAATCGTCTGTGCCCCTTCTGTCCCTACGTGGCTGCTACTTCAACAAATTTAACAAACCATATACGAACACATACCGGAGAAAAACCATTTGCCTGTCTTCTCTGTGCTTACACTTCTGCTACTAAAGAAAATTTGAAGAAACACATGCGTACTCATACGGGAGAAAAGCCATTTGTGTGTCCACACTGCCCGTACCGTTCTGCGCAGAAAGGAAGTCTGCAGAGTCATATCTGGACTCACCATGATAATAGGAAATAATATTTCTCCTCTGTGTCAAAATGACGACAATGGTTGGAGGGTTGCCACAAGTATATCAGTGCGGTACATGTTGTTAGTGACTGCTTAAAGATAATTATTCTAAACAAACTCAGTACAGTACTGTGCACTACAGTATTAAAGGCTGTAAAGGTTACCTTAACCTCATAATACAAGTCCTTGATATTGGCCAGTTTATAAGTCTTAGTGAAGTTACTTAAAGTAGAGTGCAATGCAGTACAGTACAGTACAGCACAGTACAATACAGTACAGTACAGTACAGCACAGTACAGTACAGCACAGTACAGTACAGTACAGTACAGTGTGGGTGTGAGACTTGGGAGGGGAGAGGCCATTAAGACCTCACAGATTAATTACAGTATAAAGTAGAGTACAGTACAGTACAGTACAGTACAGTGTGGGTGTGAGACTTGGGAGGGGAGAGGCCATTAAGACCTCACAGATTAATTACAGTATAAAGTAGAGTAGAGTACAGTACAGTACAGTACAGTGTGGGTGTGAGACTTGGGAGGGGAGAGGCCATTAAGACCTCACAGATTAATTACAGTATAAAGTACAGTACAGTACAGTACAGTACAGTACAATACAGTACAGTATGGTACAGTACAGTACAGTACAGCACAGTACAGTACAGTACAGTGTGGGTGTGAGACTTGGGAGGGGAGAGACCATCAAGACCTCACAGATTAATTACAGTATAAAGTACAGTACATGTAATATACAGTATACAGTAATGGGGATGATTTATATGATTTATTATACAACAGATAAATTATATTTTGAATGTTATAAGAGATGATTCGTTTTTAGATAATAATGTATAGTGTTGCGATAAATTCACCCGTCACTTGATGTTGAATCGGCAATATTACATTCTTGGTTTACCCTCGTTTCTTTCCTCATCTTAACACTCCTTAACAACGTCATTGTTTTCAATAATCTAGATTATCCTGGACATATCAGGTTCATCTGTTTATATTTAAAGATTTTTTCTTCTATTATTCATTGAAAATTATTTTCGATAAAGTTTTACTCATTCTACAAGCAAGATAGATCTTGCATTAAAGATTGCTTTTTATCATTTGCATGGGATCAAAACTACTAATTTCTAGAGCAGAGATTGGAAGTACAGTACTAAGTTATGTGATTGTTAGGTTCTCCAAATAAGATTGGCAAGATGTCATTCAGTAGTTGTGAATCAGAGCTGAGGAGTCAGTGTTTAACCTCCAGTTTAATATCATACTAGTACTGTGCTGGTAATGTTAACACACAGTAACTAGCTTGTCATAACAAGTGGCTCACAAATATCAAAAAGGTGACACATTTATCTGGCTTATGTTACCCAACATGAGAGTCAATGTTTGGCCAACATTTGCTGATGCTGTTGGTTGACATGGAAATGCTCTCTCAGCAGCCAATAAGCTCATGGCAGCAACATATTTTTAAGGCCCATTTTCCACCCCATTTTTGCGGGAAATGTAAGGAAGGTGGTCGAGAGATTGAAGTTTTGTTGTAGTTAGGTGTTGATTTTTATTCTGGGATATTAGTTATGCAGTAACTTGCCAGTGAACATAATTTTATTTTTATACCATTTCATCTTAAGAGTGTATGTACAGTACATCAACTTGTGTTGTGTTGTAGTTATCAAGTGAGAAAACACATGGAATGTTTGAGGTTCAGGTTCATGAAATGTTGTATTGCGTGTATGTGTGTAGCTTGTTCCTGTATTGAACACTAATGTAGAAAATTTATAAAAGAAAAATAGTTCAGTAACATTAAGAGAACTGCATTTGTTTGATGTTATTAGTGTAAATGTGAAAAAAAAACTACTCTTTAATCAAGGATTGTGTAAACAATACATTACAAATTTAGCCGAGCGAACGCACCTAGAAACACACACCACAAACATTACAGTACTGCATGGTAAGAGAGTAATTTATAGTGTCATGCCATGCACAGACAACAACATGTATGTAATTATCCACCAAAGAATATATTTTGATAACCAGCCTGATTTTGTTAAGCAATTCTCATAGTTCACCTGAAACAGTAGATGTCAACGAACAACAAGTTAAAGTTTGAAAGAAAATTTTAAGTCTTTCCTGTACAGTATTGTTCTTCATACCCAGGAAGGTTATGAGATGGTTGAGTATTGAACAGTTAAGAAGGGGAAGAGGTGTTTGAATCTTGTTAAAGATACAAATCAATAATGTGGACTTAAATGTATTGTGTACAGTAATTATGAGGATGAGTAAGAGAGGCCTCCCCACAGGCAAGGCTTGGCAGTGTCAACCAGAGGACTGGCCGAAGTGGAGTCGCTGGTGTCGTGAAGGTCCTCTCTGGCAGCACCAAGATCCACCAATGCCCCTACTGCCCTTATACCACCATTAGAAGTACTCACCTAACCAGGCACATATGTACGCATACCGGAGAGAAGCCATTCTCTTGCCCCCACTGTCCCTTCCGTGCTGCACAGATGGATAGTCTGAAAACACACATTCGTACTCACACTGGAGAGAAGCCTTTTGCTTGCAGCTACTGTCCCTACAGGTCAACACAGAAAGTTCACTTACAAAGTCACATTAGAAATAGACATGGTTGGACATTTTTAAGTAAGTAGCTGAAAATTTTACTGCGTATGATCTTAAATTCTTGAGATTGTAAATTAAATAAATGTTACAGTATTTGATATAACATTAGAAGAAGATGCTGTTCAGTACAATACATGTACCCCATATTGGATATTGTGTACAGTAACTAGAGTTATCCAGGATATATTAGCTGTACATAGCTCATGTACACTCAAATATACATATAGAGATTTCTGGTGTGTTTCCCTTATGTTTCCCTTTGTACAGTAATGCTTAGTTAAGTTGTGAGGTGAATGACTGTACACTACACTACAGTACTTTATATTGATATGATGTTAAAGAAACAATATTTTCATGAAGATCTGGAAGATTAATTAGCATTGATATTTGTTACTGTATAATGTAGTGTTCATAACTGATTTTATAAAGTTTTACTACACACACACACACACTACAGTACTATATCGTACATATATCAAAACTAAATTGATAGTTATTTGAGTCAGTTTTGGGTATACAGTAATTATTTTTGTTTTTTCTCTTAATAATTTTCATGTCGAGTTGGAAAAATTTGGTGGCATAAAACTTTCCTGGAAGAACAGAACAATTGTTGGGTATAAGAAAATGTTCCACAGTTGCCAAAAAGTTTCTAGGGTAAGATTTCTCACTTAGCTTAGTTGAACATCATTGATACACTGGCAACTTCATCTATTGTACTGTACTATAGCAGCACATACAAGCAGTCACAACATCTCAGTACAGTATTGTTTGTCTGTGAAGAGCAACAGACATGTGGACTTCGTCATTTAACTGATGTCTTACGTTAATCTTGAGGTTTACAACCCCCAAAATACAGTAATTTCAATGAAGAAATTGGGATGTATGAATTTACAGACTGATTAATTAGGTACAGTACAGTTGTGAAATTGTGAGTCATTGTCTAAGAATTAGTTTGGAAGACTTTATGGTGAGTTCCCTAAGGAAACAAGAGCAGTTGTGTTGTAGATATGAATAAGGTTTCTTGTGGCAGTAGGTGACGGGTGGGGGATGTGATCAACAATGTCTTCAGGTTTATTTTTAGGATTCTTTTTGTTCTGATGTTTGTAAAATACCTGTACATACTGGATAATAAATGTATCATATTAGTAATTCTCTTTCCAATTGGTTATGAAGAGGAAACAATTTCCAAAGGAATGGAATTTTGTGATATTGAACTGGTTGTTTTCACCTGAGACCCAGAGCAGTACAGTAGAGTAGAGTAAAGTAACAGGGTATTTGAATAATTTCCTTCTGGGTGTTACAAAAATATTCCTCCAGTATTAGTTTAAATATATATTATGAATGGATAGACATCTTTTTACATGCTTACTTCAAATGGTAATGAGATTAATAATATTACCAGTAGCTTTTTAGAAATGTAAGTAAGATGGGCATCCCCTACAGGTAGGGATGGACCTGGCTGGTGGAAGAGGAACCATGACGCCAAGAATGGGCTTCACTTCCATCAACAAGATGCATCCATGTCCCTACTGTGCCTACACTACAAATTTTACAAGTCACCTTAAGGAACATATTCGTACTCATACAGGAGAGAAACCTTATTCTTGTCCACATTGTTCCTACTGCGCCACCACCAAAGATCACCTCAAGAAGCATATTCGTATCCACACTGGAGAAAAACCTTATGCTTGCTCACAGTGCACTTACCGTTCCACTCAGAAAGCTCACTTAACATCTCATATCAGAATTTGGCATAGAAATATAGTAGGGAATGCTGGCAATCTGCTGCAGAAATGATGTTGAATGTACAGTACAGTACTACTAGGATTTACAATTTGTAATGTGGATAAATGTAGTGACATACCCACCTTTATAATAATTGTTGAACACAGTGGCTATTAGTTTTTGCAAATTGGAATCCATTTTGGAGATGTCCACCAGACAGGGGTAGAAAGCTACTGCTGTTAAGGAAAAGTTTTATCTGAAATTGAGAAAGTATAAGTTTTGATAAAAATCTTTGTTACCATAATTTATTTTTCATATGCATTATTGCAACAATGAAAATGTTACAATGCTTTACAAGTACAGTATTGTATGTTCTTCACTTGTGAAAGCAGTTTAATCAACAACTTTTTTTACTTATTAATTAGTGTTATTAATGCTCTGAAAATTCTTCACAGATTCTAAAAATTATGGACATCGTGGAATCTTTACGACCATCTTGGCATAATACTAAAGTTCACCTCAATATGTCAACAAACATGGAGTTAGGAGAGAGAGCTGTGAGGTCACTAACCACACATAGTTCACCAAAAAAATTTAGGTGTAATAATAAACTATATTAAGACTTACTTCTCTGAGGAATGATGTGAAGAACATGTCACTGGTGACTGAAGTTGATTGGTGAGGGGGATCAATAGGCCTGTACACTGTGTATTGTAGTTATACTACACTACACTGCTCATTATTTTACAGTTTATAAAAGTTAAGAAAAACACCTGTAATATTCACATTATACGTACGTATATCAATAGGCATGTTACTGTATATTGCACGAGTGGTAATTACTTGAGTCACGGTGTCTTCAATCACCCAACCAGACGAAACGAGTGAGCCGTGATTTTGGCAGATTCATTAAACAAGCATTGACCACATGTCAAACTTTACCTCAGGATTTCAATAGCAACCAAACCTGACAAATTAGCATAAATTTCTAATCAATGAATGTCCAATTAATGATGGTTCAATGTACAGCAAACTGAGTCTTAGTAATGTTTATACAGCAACACCATGTGGATTATTCAATCCACACCATATTTTATACTGTACAGTTGATGACTTAAAGTATTTTTACTAGGTGGGGGACTTGAGTATTTGCTGTATAACTGTGATCAAGGTACACGTCCCCTACAGATGGTGCTGGACAGTGATGGTCAGATGGCAGACAGCGGAGGAGCTACAGGAAGTGGCATCAACTTCTCGTCCACTATCAAGATGCATCAGTGTCCCTACTGTGCCTACACAACCAGTTTCAAAACAAACTTAAGAACACACTTACGTACCCATACGGGGGAAAAACCCTTTACTTGTCCCCAGTGCCCATATTCTGCAACTACAAAAGCTTGTCTGAAAAGACATTTTTACTTCCATACTGGAGAAAAACCCTTTACTTGCTCGCACTGTGAATATTCTGCCACCACAAAAGACTATCTCAACAGACATATGCGTATTCATACTGGGGAGATGTACGAATGTCCTTTCTGTCCCCATCGATTTGTTACCCAATCAAAATTGAAGCGACATATTCATACTCACCAGTAAACATAGTCATATTTTTATTTTGTATTATAATGAAAATAAATTTTTGTCACCTGAAATATTTTTAATTGTTTTATCGTTATTTTACACTTCCGGTAAACTGGTTATGACCTGTTTTATACAAAGTACCTGAATGTTTTCTTTGGCCACATTATAATATCACAAATAGAAAGTGATTTTGTATTTTTTTTCTTTGTGATTCAGAGTTTTATATTTACAGTATATTTGTATATACAGTATATTGTTGATTTAGGTATAAATATGTATATATTGATTTATATTTTGAAAGAAACGTTTTTGTATATCATTCCCAATTGTAGTTCATTGGCCAATTGGCTTAGATTACTGAGAAAAGTCCTACCATGATGTCCTGTGATCATTGTTTTTTTGGCCGCGCTGGTGCTCTGTCTGTCTCATAAGATTACCTCCTCTAACCCCAAGACTACGAACATGCAACTTTAAAATATTTTATTTGGTTAACCGCAGAACATTTTATTCGGCAGAGGGAGGACCCCGTACACGAGTGATATATGTTTTATTAAGTTTTGTTACCTGTGTTAATATTTTTCACATTACTGTCTCTATTCCTTAACTTAAAGTTTACCTGTAATATGGTAGTTATTCTGCACCTGTCCGTCCATGCATCTTACAATGACAAATTTAGTTCCACTTGAAAACAAAAGATAAACTTGTAGGAATTATGTTTTAGTATGCAAGTGTTATACGACCGACTCTTGCTTGGTGTGTGTGTGTTGCCAGCAGAAGTAATGTTAAGAGGGTTTGTTTCCAGGCTGGGGGGGGGGGGGGGGGGGGGGAGTGACTCATTTCTTTCTAGTGTTAACTTGTTGAAGGGTCTTAAGTCTTATTCAAAGTTTTCTAATGGTTGCAAATATTAGATCAATACTGTAAAAAAGTTTCCATTGTTTTTTCTGGTGTGGATGGAGATGGTCCCTGGATATTCAAGAATTAAGGAAATATTACTCAGTCTGAGAAAATGCATTGTGGTTACAGTACAGGAGGTATATAAAAAGATGGGTAATCATTCTTGATTTTCACTTTTCATTGTATATTTATGAAAGTGCAGTAGAAAGATTTTTTTTTATTGTTTGTTTGGAACACAGCCAGATCTGTCACCAATAAAGTTAGAAAGCCTTTAGACTAATTACAGTGTTTTATTTCCATTACTGTACAGTACATTCATGATGGTTATGACTAAATGTAAACTTCTCCTATGGTATGATCATCATATAAGCATCCCCAACAGGTGTTTCTGGACTTTGGCGGTGTGCATACTGGAGGGAGGCATGCCATAGGGCGCAGGAAGGGCCTTCTCTCTACCAGCAAGACGCACCAGTGTCCCTACTGTGCCTACAACACTTTCGTTGCCACCAGTTTGACACAACACTTGCGCACTCATACAGGAGAGAAGCCATTTGCTTGCCCACATTGTCCCTATAGTGCTATTCAAAAGATTAATTTGAAGAGACATATTCGAATCCACACTGGAGAGAAGCCGTATGAGTGTCATCTCTGTCAGTACCGCACTAGTCAGAAGAACCACTTGAAAAGACACATTTGGTCACATCACTCACATTAATTATATTAATGGCAAATGGATTTGTTACTAAACAATTATTTAAAGTTTAGTTTTATGTAAATGCCATTGTTTACTATTAACTCAGAAATAATATTTTTTTTCATGTTAATACTTTCAATGTAGACTCTGTATCACTGTTGAACAATAAGAACACAGGCATATACAGTACAACACACATACGATAAGCTTACATTTATGTAATGACAGGAGAATACAGTATACAAATAAATCTAGTCATGTAGTACTGTACAGTTTTGTACATCCAATGTAGCTTTGTTATTGTACTGTATAATGAAATGCCACAAATTTTTGTTACTTCATGAAGGATACAGTACAGTAAATGAAAACAAATGATGTAAAGTTTTCACTTACAAAATGTGGTGAATAATTTTATTATGACTTTATTTTTGGAGTAAATAGTTTTGTAGTTGCAAGTTGTCTACATTTACTTCCTTATGTCTGGTGTAGTTGTTTGCTGTGATGTCATGTGTCAGGCAATATGGCTGAATGTGTTCTCTTTTATAATATTGTTAACAAAGAATTAAAAGAGCCTATGAGAAGAAAATCACAGGGAAGCAATAGAGTGCAACTGTTCACAGATATATTAAGAAGCGGATTGAGTGAAAAGTGAGAATGTTTTCATGGGGTCGACCGTGAGTGGAGTCTCGAGCGAAGTGAGGTGAGGGAAAATAAGATTTAAACTTATAATATATTGTTGGCTGTACAAGAATGAATATAGTACATGAATTGTATATAAATGGCTGTAGTAAATAGAAAGAAAGGAGAAATGCCATGAATACGCTAAGTAGGTGAGAGTAACCTTGGGTAGAAATAAAAGGAGGAATATTTATCAGTGAAGTACATAAACTATGAAGGGAGATGTTAAGTAAATGTAGAGGATAAACATTGAGGAGAGATGTTTGTGATTCATTAAAGTGTAGGAGAGGCTGAAAATTAAAGGGAAGTGTGACAGGCACACGGTGGTACATTTAGTGTTTTAAAGAAAAAGTTCACCTTAATATTTCTACTTTAAATGTGAGATGTCATTATGGATGTACATTGAGCCACATTTATCATGAGATTTTTTTTTATTATTAATCCTGAAGGATTTATTATGCGAATTTACAGTGAACACTATTATGTGTGTGTACTGTACTGTACTATATATATATGACAGTGGGACCCAGTATGGTGCCAGTAATACTTTATAGTTCTTAATTACATCAGTCACATATGTATATGAATACCAATCGTGGCTGACCGAGTGACCGCCTCCCACTGAAGCAGCTTGTGATGAATTCTTGGTCACTTCTTGTTTTATTGTTCATTGTTTCATAATATAAAAGAAATTATATAATATGTTTTTATTTCTCTGTAACTCTCATATGAAATAAATACCCAAAAAAAGGAGTCTTGGCATGATTAGATGTGTTCCCTGTGGTGTAGTGGACATGAGTCTGGCCTCTCAAGTAAGTGGGTGGGGGGGCTCGCGGTGTGGAACTTGGGGCACGTTTCCTGTGTCACGAGCCTCTGTCTACGGTGAACTTTGAGTAGACCACAGGGGACCTTTCCCCAGGCTCAGCTGCTGTACTGTACAGTTCGGTGTTTCATAAAACAAAGAGGAGTTAAGTTTTCCTCGTTGTTTAAAATGTTGTGTTTGTAACCTGTCTGCTCTTTGAACATCAACCATGACAGAGAACTTTTGACTAGACAAACTTATTACAAATTCTTCATCAATTATGTTTACTCAGGAAATAATTTGTTTGTAGGATAACAATTGTATGATTTATTGTTTAAGTTAATACTGTAGATGACAGAAATAGTTCAGTCTTGGCAGCATGTTCCTGGGGCTATAACATGGACTGGGACCCAGATCCTATTGTGGGTTTAGTTCACTGTTAATTTTTTCAACCAAGAATGTTTTCATTACTGTACAGTACAGGGGGCCCCCAAGTTTGCGGATTTTTACTTCGCGGTTCTTGTTTATTCGCGGATAACACCCTGGATGTACCCAAGAATGTCTGTGGGTAGTTTTAAAGTTGCCGGCATTTTTGCGGCTGGAATAGGGAGCCGTTCGTTCTAGAGACAGTGATTTCCTTTACCTGTATTATAAATGTGTGCATTACCATTAGCTATCTGATACCTAGTTGAGTATCTTTTGAAAAAGATATAGAAGGTCATTTTGTATAGCAGTGCAAATCTTATTTCCATAGTGAAGAGACTTTTATAGTATACTATACAGTAAACACTCTTGAAATGGTTATGTATTTATTTAGTATTTATTTTACAAAATATGAAAAATGTCATGTTCATGTTTTGTACTTTATGTACAATATATACATACAGTATTTTAATTATTTTAAGTTTTGGTTATGGTGCTCTTACCATCAGTATTATAGTACAGTATGTACAGTAATATGTAAGTGTTCAGTTTCTTTTACCATCTTGCCTTCAATGGCCACTTTTCAAATGGTTTCAGCCAAAGAATGAAATACGTTCGGTTTCATTACACGTCTTTAATCTAGTTGTAAGCAAGTGACTTATAACTCTTTTGTTGTTGCCTTTAAACTGAAACAGAGTGGATGTGAAAATACAGCACAGTATTTTATATATAACTGAATCTGCATGAGTAATTACCAGCTTCATATGTTAGTTATAATTTTTGTTTATAAGAAGTGCTCATTGACACACCTCTAGAGCTGACAGAGTAACAGTAGTGGTCTTGGTCTGAAGGTGTACAGTATGCTCTCCTCTGTTCCTTTGAGATTACCGCATGGCAGGAGATGGAAAGTCACAAGACAAAGTTGTTTTCCTGACTCGTCTTTTGGTTTTCTGATGTACTGTTTGTTGTCAACTGTTTTCTTCGTAACTGTATCCTAAGAGAGACGGGCGTTCCCTACAGGTGGGGTTGGACATAGACTGTCTGAGGCCAAGCGGGAGAGGATCTGTGGCCAAGATGCATCTGTGTCCCCTATGTTCCTACAGTACGTCTAATTACGCTCACCTGATGGACCACATGAGAGCACATACTGGGGAGAAGCCATTTTCCTGCCCACACTGCCCCTACCGTGCTGCCCAAAAGACAAATCTGAAGACTCACATGCGAACCCACACTGGAGAAAAACCTTATTTTTGTATCCATTGCCCATATCGTTCTACAACAAAGAGCGCTTTGAATAGACATTTCTTTTCCCAGCATAAAAAGGGCCTGTAGTAAATAACTCATTATCTTACCTAAGGTATTAATATGAAGGGTAGCCAAGGGTCAGTGTTGCTTGTGCCTACATATGATTACTCTAGTCAGGCTTGCAACACAAATAAGATTAAAAAGTAGCTTGATAAGTACATAACCCAGGGATAGTGCAGCTCTTTTATTATGGTTAATTTTTTGCGTAGGATTGTCAGTGAAATGCAAATTAGGTCATATACAAGGTGCCAATACTTACAGATATAGGAAAAGGTACCTGAGAATTACTGAGATTATTTTAATAAATAATGCCAGTCTTCCAAACCTTCATTATACAGTACAGTATCTGTAACACTGCATTGATTGGTCATGTTTACTAAAACAGTATGATGGCTTGTGAAGGTTATTGGATTCCTGTCTTTATCTCTCTCTCAGTGTTGCATTATTAGTATCACTAAATTCAGAAAGGCCAATGTTTGTTCTGCTGGGAAATAGAATGAATAATGGCAGTGTGAGAATGCTAATGCTCTCAAGATACAGTAGTGTGTCATGACAGGCTAAAGATCTGCATTCTGATTGCAAATTCTTTGTTGACTTAGCTAGTGGATCCTGGCCGTGGATATTTTGTTAGGGTGACGTCTTTTAGTTAGAAAGAGACTCTTCAGTGGGGAATTGATGCATTTTATGTATGTGTATAGTTATATGGCAGACTGATTCATATTAATACTTTAAGCAAGTGTTTTTTTTTTTTTTTTCAATAAATTAAATTAGATTAACATACAGTAATGAGTTAGAATTGATTTTGAACCTCCTGTGTTTACCAGTTGTGAAAAAAGAATGTCTACCATAAGGTATTTAGTTATGTTACAGAATAAAACTATGACTTGTACAAATCTTAAACAACACAAGTATAAAAGATATATTTCTTTTCTATTTTTAATCTTAAGCATTTGATCTGAAGTGCTATAAGTTATAATATAAATAAATTGTAATTTCAAATTTCTTATTTTAATCTCATGCACTGTGGCACCTCAAGGTAAAGTCAAACTAAGTGACCTCCCAAGAGCATTGTCATTACTGCTGCTTACTTCAAGGAAGTCGGACAGAATGATACTCGTGTTTTAGTGAACCGACCTCGCTTGTTCACAGTACTGTACTGTAGGCTTGTGTGATATATTGATCAAGAGAAACGTTTATAAAGCTGACGAGTGAAGTTTTTGAGCAGACGGAATATGACTCGACGAGCAAATTTATAAAAATTTTATTTAAAGCGGTTCACTAAAAGAGCTTATGTTAGGGCTCAAAAAATTTAGATTTATGTTGATGAATGGCTCACCTGCAAGGGCAGTCAACTTTCATGCATACAGTACTGGGCAAGTGAAAGCTTAATTCTGTTGGGGGGAAAAACGAATTAAATCTTTTTCAGAACAATTTCTGCATGCCATCTTATTGTATGTCTTGAGGACACAAATCTGTGTGATAAGTTTTATTAATATCTCAGACAATTTAATCTGACGGCAGGTCAAATCACGTCTTGCACGGCATCGTTGTTTCAAGCAATGATTAAACTGGATTTACAACCGTTCGACAGTTCAATTTGATATAATGAACGACAAGTATGAAGTCTAACCAGATCAGACAACACTTGTGCTACTTTTCCTGAGAAGAATTAGCTTTCAGAAGTTATTTAATGAAGATACTGTATGTTTATTACATACATAAATAAATACCCATAACAAAAAGTTACTAGGAAATTTTAAACCTTCCAATAGGTTGAGGGCGACAGTGATGATGGGTCTTTCATCTTTATGTGGCTGTACAGTAATTGTGGGACCTTAAAATTTGCCTTAAGGTTCCTCCCAAAGAACCTGTACAGTAGTCTCATATTGACCACAGTGTGGGAACCATCTCTGTATGATGGGCTGGTTTAAGGAGTATTCAAAATTATCTTGCACTGTGCTGTGCTGTGCTCAGGAATACATCATGTAAGAAAGAGTATTTATTTTTATGCCATATTATCGTATACAGCTTTGTTCATTTGTGGTGTAGTTGTTCATACTGTATACTTCCACTTGTTCATTTACTGTACCATATTTATTTGGTACATCCTTGATATCACACACACACACACACACACACACACACGAGAGCACAGCCTGTTTTAGTCATCTCATAAAGCCGTACATTTTTTGATGAACCTTGGTGGCAATGTAACCAAGTGAGGTCATAACTGACTCAGAATAATTACTCTCTGTTACTTGGAACAGTGCAGTGCAGTACTAGAGGAGTTTATACAGTTTGAAGTTGTTCAATTTGCTCTCATTGAACAATAGAACTTTGGGTAATAAAACATTTAGATTCTCTTTGAGCAAACTTAATGCAGTACAGTACTGTGTTATGTTCCTTGACAGTACAATTTTGTCAAACGTTTTCCTTGTTTTATAGTTAAGTCTTTCTACACAGAGAGCAAAAGCAGGTCTCTCACATTTCCTCCAGTGTTGAGTTTGTTTCTCTGAAAACAAGATGTCATAGTCTGATAGAACTCTTCAGTCATCTATAATAAGAACAAGGATCCCACTACTGTACAAATATATTATACAGTTCTTTCAGCTTTATCTATAACTAGACACACAATTTTTGTTTAAATATTATTTTGAGACGTGTTTGTATTATTTATGATCAAACATAGCCGTTGCTGTCTTAGTTACAAGTAATGACAAAAACATAAACTTGATAAGGTACTGTGCTGTACCCCTGTCTAGGAGTTTAATTAGAATTAATATATTATACTGTCCTGTACTACATATATACAGTAATTAGAAGGAAGTAATGTAATGTTATAACTATATGTTTGCCACTCTTAACTTGACTGTAAGAAAGCTGGGCATCCCCTACAGGTGGGGCTGGATGTTGACTGTATGAGGCCTGACAGGAGAGGACCAGTGGTGAGGATACATCTGTGCCCCTTTTGTGCCTACAGCTCCGCTAATCACAGCCATCTGAAAGAACACATGCGAGCCCATACTGGGGAGAAGCCTTTTTCCTGCTCACATTGTCCCTACCGCTCAACTAAAAAAACAAATCTCAAGACCCATTTACGCACTCATACTGGAGAGAAGCCGTACTTGTGTTGTCATTGCCCGTATCGTTCTACAACAAAGAGTGCAATGAACAAACACTTGCTCACACACCATAGCATTCTTGGATAGTGTGCCAGTCTCACAGTTCAGCTGTTAAGTCGTTGAAATATGGTTCACATTTAACGGTTTTATCTATGATAATTTATAGTTTGTAACCTAGAATGAGTTTTGTGGCATTTCTATATTTTAACTCCTGTACCAGACATTTGGGAGATCCATCTTCATGGGTACAGTATACTGTATATAATATTCTAAAAACTTTTAAGTTTCAGAAGAAGTTTTATGGTATTAAAATTTTACCTCTGTAAAAACAGTTTTTACTTTTGACCACAAATCCCCAAGCACCGGAATCAGAATAATTGTTGTAGGCAGTATATTTAGGATCTTTTTTCTTTCATTTAACAAAGAAAACTGTCAGCTTATATTAGGTTCCCAAGTAAATGATATACTGTACAGTACAGTCAGTAATATAACTACAGACCGCCCCGAGGTTGGCGAAATAGAAAACGAGCGATAACGACCAACTGGTTCCGGTAACCAAAGATAAACGTTTACGGTTTTCACGCAATTTTTCACATCGTTACGCATGGCAAGGTGGTTGACACTTTTTTTGGGCTGTATGCTGAGCCTCTGAAGAAATAAATACAGCCACATTTGTCAACAAACTGGGGACAGGAAACACATTAACTGAGAGTAAATAGGAAGAAAAAAGAAGAGAAGATTTTGGTGAACCAATACTGTACTGTTGAACTACACAAAAAATAATGAGAGAAAATGGTAATACAATACCATGTGTGTACAGGGACCTTCTTTCCTTCTTGCTGTTCATAGTTCTTGCATATGAACACAATGTACTGTACATGCATGAACAAAAACATGTGCACAAGAAGTGTGTGTGGTGTCTTAAGTTTTGGTACCAAACCCACTTTATAGGAATTGTATCCAACTGAACTCGGGAAGTATTATTCTTTTCTTAACGTTTCTGTAAATGTAGTGATAGGCATTGTTTTATATCAATATAATTGAGTCCGATGGGCGTCCCCCACAGGTAGGGCTGGATTGTGATGGTCACAGGACTGGAAGGAGAGGGGCTCCAGTAACGAACAAGGTCTTCACCACCACCAAGTTGCATCAGTGCCCCTACTGTGCATACAATACCAAGAAAACAACAAATCTCATTACACATATGCGGACTCATACAGGAGAGAAACCATTTCCCTGTCCATACTGTGCCTACTGTGCAACTACAAAGGAAAGTTTAAAAAGACATATTCGAACTCACACTGGTGAGAAACCGTACATGTGCTCTCACTGCCCGTATAGGTCTGCTGAGAAGGGTAACTTGAATAACCATGTTTGGACTCATCATTCATAAAATATTTAAGAAGACATTAGTTACAATCTAAATATGAAGATTTTTTTAAGTTTTACAATAAATCTAAGACAAAGATAGATGGCTTCTATATGCAAATATTTTCTCTGGGCCCATGTATTAAGCCATAAAATTGCTACTCTAAAATCTACTCTTATTTGAGTGGTACAATATAGACATTTCCTTTAGTACAGTACAACACAGTACTGTATCTTTACTAATTGTATTTCTTTTGAACGATTGATGTTAAATGAGTAAATATGTAATTGAAACAGATTAGTCAATAAATAGTATTTATACTGTATGAATGTAGGTAAAGAATTGCCTTCAGACACTTGATTTTGATGATATTAATAAACGTTCATACTCATATTGACAACATTTGTTATAAAATATTCCTTTCATACGAAAAATAATATCCAAGATAATCATGGAAGACTCCTCACCAATTTTTAGCAACGTTAACCTTGATCTTTGAGTCTGTGATCCCAAAATATGTATCTCACACAACTGATTGGTTGGTAAGGACGATGTTTACAAAGTTTCAAATCATTGTATCCATAACTGATTAGACTTGTAGTACTAATGAGCTTCAAGTTAACAGCACCGAACCACACGCACGCGCACACACACACACACACACACACACACACACACGGGTGACAAGACCCGCTGTGAGGTTAAGAGGAAGAAAAGAACACATAACAGTTCACAGTCTAATGCTCAGTTTTATATTGTTTATTTATTCATAGTGACTCAAGTAACACAACTCAATGTAAGCTTAAAGGTGAAATACCAACTGAAACATACTGTACTTTCTGCCTTTGTGTATGTCGATGAAATGTTGGCTTGGAGTAATGCAGAACATGCTAAAATTCCAGCTGCAAGATATAAGTTACGTGATGGCTGTACCTGAGGACAACAGTTACGTGATGGCTGTACCTGAGGATAACAGTTACGTGATGGCTGTACCCGAGGATAACAGTTACGTGATGGCTGTACCCGAGGATAACAGTTGCGTGATGGCTGTACCCGAGGATAACAGTTGCGTGATGGCTGTACCCGAGGATAACAGTTACGTGATGGCTGTACCCGAGGACAACAGTTACGTGATGGCTGTACCCGAGGACAACAGTTGCGTGATGGCTGTACCCGAGGATAACAGTTACGTGATGGCTGTACCCGAGGACAACAGAATAGATTGGCTTAATTGCTGTGATATTTACAAGGTGTTGGAAAGGCTGAGAGGGCAGAGAGTTTGAACTACCAGGTGGTGGGGTGGGTGAAGTAGAGAGAGAAGCCAGAAGAAAGTATGGTGAAGAGGGTGTACAGATGTGTTAGATGGCCGACAGTGTGGCAGAGAAGGTAAAGCAGCTTATTAAGGGGAGAAGGATGGAGGGGAATTGAGAGGGAAGGGGAAATATTTAATGAGAGGATTGCTTGGAGGCTCTGCTCTTTGAGGCCATCCAGTAATATGGTAGAGTTGTAGCAGATGGATGTAAACCTGTAGTGGTGTGTGTGTGTGTTTCTTTAGTACTACCTCCAGTATTTGTGTCCATGTGAAGGTCAGACTACTTACGTGTGTTGAGATGTGAGGAATAGTGAGACTAAAGTAACCACAGTATTGTAATGATTGGAGGATTTCTTTACACTTTTCACATGATTAGAGCAGCACTGGTGTATGAACTAGCTTGGAAGTGAGACAATGTTTGGGTACTGTATCAGAATAATTATCAGTAATTTTGCATGAGGTTTTCGTTGTACAGTATGAATAAAAAAAGGTTATTTTGTTTTAACTGAAGACACTTTTTTGTGCGTCCCTCGTTAATAGTTGAATTTAGCATTTACAAATTTAAATTTAGACACCTTACCTTACCTTACCTGAAGTTCTCAGAGAACTTTCTAATGTGGTCTAGAAATTAGTCTTGTCATGAATCACATGATTATGATATAGAATATTATATTTCTTTGTAAGTATCATTATGAATAAGTAGAGCATTGCCTACAGGTGCGACTGTACATCTGCAGCCGGAAGAGTGGTTGGAGTGATGTCACAGGATCCTGTCCCAGTTCTAACACAAACAGCAAGTTGTACAACTGTCCATATTGTCCTTACAAGACAAACAAGAACACAAATCTAGCAGCTCATATATGTGTTCACACCGGGGAGAAGCCATATTCTTGTCCACATTGTTCCCGGCGATTTGCTCAGAAAGGAAATCTTCAGTCACATATGTACACTCACACTGGAGAGAAGCCCTTTGCTTGCTCGTATTGTCCTTATCGATCAACACAGAAAAGCAATTTGAAAAGTCATGTGTTCACACATCATAACTCAGATAAAATGTCTCCTTAATGGGAGAATAAGCTGTCACATTAAAGTACTGAACTGAATTTGGAAAAAATGGTTTTGTCACCATGTACTATAGTGAGGTAGAGGAGAAGAAATAATACTTGTATGATTATAATTCAGTAGAGATTATTTTGGTGCTCTTTGAGTATACAGTAACACAATACAGCCACTTAGATCTGATGAACAATTATTATCGTTACAGTTACATTTAACGTGGGAATTATTATGTTTTACCCTGTCTTGAGACAATGTTAGTTACATGCGTTGACCTTAACAGTGTATAATATACTGTACTCTATTCATATGCAGTTGTTGTTTTTTCTATTCAGACTTGTGTTCTCATTTGGGGGGGCATTGTTTTCCAATAAATTATTCATCAGTTCAATGAATTTTTAACAGTATGAACAAGGAACTACATTTTCCTCTGATATTTTATATTTCAGAGTACAGTACTGTACTGTTCCAACAAGATGCAGTACTGTATTTATATTAAGAGTCATGATTGCAAACTGCATCCTGAAAATTATGGAACTCTGTACTGTATTATATAGTTGTTTGCTATTTGGCAACACTTAGTTTTTGAATTCTTCCATGACAGTGATGCACTTTATAAAATATTGTCATTATAGCAATGAGTAAGATGGACATCCTCTACAGGTAGGGCTGGACGGTCAGAGGACTGATGAGAGGGGACCTACACGAGCTGGCAATAACCTCACTGCTACTAGGAAGACCCATCACTGTCCGTACTGTGCTTATACAACAGCTTTCACTACTAATATGATGAGCCATATTCGCACCCACACTGGGGAAAAACCATTTCCTTGTATTTATTGCTCTCGGCGGTTTCCTCGAAAAGATAAAATGGAAATTCACCTGCGAACTCATACTGGAGTTAGACCATTTCCTTGTCCATATTGTCCATATTCTAGTAAAACAAAAGAACATCTAAAGAGACATATACAAACCCATACTGGAGGACAACCTTACGCCTGTTCATTCTGTGACTTTCGGGCTTCTGTGAAAATGAATCTTACAAACCATGTGATGACTTTCCATAGTTCATTCTTATCCAAGCCAACATATGAACACTAACAAACCTTACCTTCAGTCACTGTTGGATCGTTTATACTGCTATACTCTACAGTAGTCTCCTCATGGACAGACAGTAACTGAATGCTTGATGAAATCACTTCGTTCATTCAGTGCAAATAATAAGGACCTAAATTACATAACAAAGAAAGTGACTTGGGACTGATGTTTGGTGTGAACAAATACTGACATCACCCCCCCCCCCCCCCCAATCTCATAAGTGTATGCAAAAGTTGAGTTATATTAAAACTAAAGTACACTCAAAGGTGTGATGCTTCTTTTTAACATCATAAAACTTGCCCACACAGGTTGATGTGCAGTACTGTACTATAAGGATAAACATGTCTACTGTACTCTACATGATTTCAAAGTAATTATTTTTGTTTTCGTACAGTGTACCGGGGTCACCCCACATGGATAATTTTTCTATACTGTATGCATATAATAATATACTGTATATACAGTACAGTATATATATGAGTATTTTTGAAGAAGCATAAACTATCCCCACGGAAAGTTGTCAATAAATCTGCAGAATACAATCAGATTTTATGAATTTTAAAGCTTTAAAGAACAAGACTTTTACTAAGGTGCTAAATATTTAGGCGTAGCAGAGGATGGAAGCCAAGTGTGGTGGCCCAATCCCTTTAAGTAGATACCTGTACAGTGTTGTGTCCAGCTTGATGCTCTGCTGTACTGTATCTGTAACTCATTCACTGAACTTGGGGGGAGTTTCCGTCTTTTGATTAGATTAAGTTGTAAAATGTTTATTTCAGTTTTCTCTAATATGTGAAGTGTATACAGTTGAGATGGTAGTTTATTAAAGAAATATATTGATTTATCTTTATCAGTATGATTCATTTGCTTCCTAATCTTGAACTTATACAACAGTTTACTGTTATCATGTACTGTACTGTACCTTAAATCCTCTCTTCTAACTTGGGGTATAACAACACCTCTAGTTACATTATTATTTTGGTCACCACGTATGTGACACACCTAAAGTGAGCCAGGTAGATGCATTCTTTTATATCAAGCTAAGGAGAAAATTTAATATACTTTACTAACAACTCTGTCTTAACAAGGACAAAAGAAATGATGATGAAAACAGAACTGGAAATACATGTCACTTGTTTTTGTTTTGTTGTGACAGTCTCAACCAAGGAAAATATAGTACGTACTGTATTACACTACTGTACAGTACTGTAATATGGTACAGTACTGTATTAAGATATCTGTATTACACTACTGTACAGTACTGTAATATGGTACAGTACTCTTTGTTTTCTAAGCTGAATGCCATTGATATATTATAGAGTACTATACTTTATAGTATATTATGATGACAGCAGAATATAGTCGTGTAGATACACTGTAACATGATGGTTAGTGTTAGTGCTACGTGTTTGGGTTCTCTTGTTATTTTAATGTCACTAAATAGATTCTTTTCAAGTTTATGTAAAATATTACTCGGATGATAAGACTTGTCCTATGCTCTTCTGATTACTTTAGGTGTTGCATTTCTGGGGTTGCATACTTGTTGCACTTCTATTAGCTGAGCCATTTGTTCAACTCCATAAATCAGAAAATGTATTTTAAATAGAACAGGATGCCGGCTGCTCTATCTCTCTCCTTTTGTTTTTTTAAGTTCGATATTTGCTCTTTGTTAACTAATAATTATTTATTTGTAGTTGTAGGTCAATATTTGCATCTTGGGAGTGATTAAGTTACCATTTTATGTGATCTGAACGATGTTTTTACTTGGCTGGGATTATTGCCTTGCTAGTTCTTTACAAAAGATGAAATGCACATTAAGATACAAGTTACATGATCACCAGAAAAGGCTTTTATATAGTATTTATAATAAGAACTTGAAGCAGAAAAAGTAATTGAGTTATAAAATTATGCGGTTTTATTATTCACATTTTCCCTTGACACTATTTGTTGATCTCCATAAATTTGCATTAAATAAAGCATTCAATTTTTTCCAATATGGTTTAGACACAATTCAAGAGTAAAATATGTAAAGTATTGTAATTCTCAAGTTATGAGTAATATTTGTATACTGTAGTTCATTGCAGAACCTGTAAAAATAAGAACCAACACAAATAATTCTAAAATCCTTCAAGTCATTTGATTAATGTTTTAGTTCCACAGCATTTGTTGATTATCAAAGCAGATTAAAGACAACAGTTATATTATTCTTGAGCATGATAATAATAATATAATTAGTTGTGAACTTTTATGACAGTGCATAAGTGAGGCATCCCCCACAGGTGGGTCTGGACAGTGATGGTCCCAGGACTGATGGGAGAGGAGCCAGGGGAGCGGTAAAGGACCTCACCGGACTCAGCAAGTTCCATCATTGTCCGTATTGTTCTTACGCCTCCCCCATGAAAACGAATCTCAATAACCATATCCGCACGCATACTGGAGAGAAACCGTATCCTTGTCCCCACTGCCCCTTGAGATTTTCTCAGAGAGGAAGTTTGCAGACACATATCCGCACTCATACGGGAGAAAAACCCTTTGCTTGTGCTTACTGTTCATATCGCTCCGCACAAAAGAGCACCTTGAATAGTCATGTGTGGACCCATCATACATAAATGTTTCTGTTTGTATGAAGTCTAGTGGAAAAAAATACTGTAATCAGAAGACAATTTTCCTTGTACTACTGTGTTAGTCTCTGGCTTAGTGGCTGTACAGTAGGATGATTTGCTTATTTTTCAATACAGTAAATACTAGGAAGTTCATAGAGGTGTATTTAGGCTGTTAGTTTTTGTGCAACTCTTTCTTTAATGCAAGATTATACTGATTATTTAAGGTAACTAATCAAATAATATTTATACTGCTTCCCACAAGTTATTGGGTAATAAGCCAGAGAAAGGAGGTTAAGGTGGGGACTTTACATAACAAATAGCAGCGCAGTACTGTACAGTACACTCTTTTTGATGTATAAAACCTACGGTAATTTCTCGGCTGGTGGGTCATACAGTAAGTGTTTTTCATGTAAAATTATGGAGAAATAGAATATTGCTTTATGAATCAGTGAAATAAAGTGAGGGAACTAATAGCAGTAGAAGAAAAGATGCAGAACAATGAATGAGAGAAGATTTAAATGACTACCAACATCAATTGATGTTAAAATAGTTGTAGTAGGGACAGTGGCCAACATAATGGATGTTTCATTTTCTTCACATTGTGGTCTTTTTGCATATGGGGATGGATGAAGGAGGAAGAAAGCATGTGGAAGAGCAAACAGCAGTATAAATTAAAGTGAATTAGGGATGTGTAAGTCTCCGTGGTTGGTGAACATATGTATGTATGGCTGGAGTGGTTGAAGGAATGAAGGCAAGGATGACTGGGGCTGGAAGTTGGATGTGGCCATTCTGGTAATGTGTGTCTCATGGATGTTGGTACTTCTTGTAGAGAGTACAGAACCTGCAAAAGGTGGTGAATAACATTGATAATTGTCTTGGATGAAAAAAAAATTCAAGTTAAATGTTAGGAAGAATAAAGTTGTGGTTTTTGAGAGGAAGGAATCTGGCCTAGTTGATTTAGGTAAATCAAATGCAGTACAATAGAAGACATAATACATTTAAAGGATAGAATTATGATGAAGATATTACATAAGAGAGAAGAGGCAACGCAGTATTTCAAGTACTGTACCCTATTGGAAGAAGGCTGATATATAAGGAGAGTGACTACTGAGCTGAGGAGTACCAAGTCAGCAGAAAGAATGTACCTAAACATAGAAACAAGGGAGGAGATCAGAGATTGTGTAATGCTTATGGTCATAGCTTCTTTTGGGAGTTCAGCATAACCGTAGAATGTTCTAGAAGTCAAGCTAGAGATATGAATTACCTGAGTGCTGGATCCGGGGTTACCAAAATGGACAAGTTTTAGAATAGCAGAGAAGGCAGAGGGTGTAAGTTGTGGAGTGATGGATGGATGAATAGAGGGTCACTGAGATGGTAGGTACTGTACAGTCATGGAAAAAATTTCCTGTCAGTCCTCTGTCCCATCCATGAACCCTGAAACTCATGACCCTGTGAAGCCGAGACATCACACAACCCATCGTGCTATCTGTGGACCTAACAAGATGTGATGGGATATAAGATATAAATGAAGCTGATGATGTACAAGTAGTTGTCATCTGTGGGGAATGTTTGCTGGAACAGAATACTGTACGGTACAGTAGTGAGGTAACCCAAGTTAAGTGTGTTGTGTGCATCAGGTGAAAATGGTTGGAACAAGTTTTGTTGAATTATTGTTCTTAAATAACTATATTATTTTACAGTAAAATACCGTACTGTAGTTACTGTGTAGCTTCTGTGTACTTAATCATCTGGCTCAGTTGTATGTACAGTTTCCTATAATACAGTAGTGTTAGGCTGAATTCAACAGGTAGTTACCGTAAATTTGAAACACAATAAAGTTATACGTATTACACTTTATATATAAATGTATCAAAGGATTGTTTCAAAACATTTGTACATTTACAGCAACTCTGAGTGACTGTAAATTATATGCAAATTTTTACCGAGCCATAAACACCCTGAAATTATTGTAATAAGTTATTTAATATTTTCCTTCGTGGTGTCCTTTCTGTTATGCTCTTGGAGGTGTTACCATATACTTTGTATCACAATTCCAAGTTTAGACAACCTGAATGGATAATTATTATAGATGTTAATCCAGTAAAGTATTGTATTACTTTTTATTCTACACAGAAACACTTACAAAATAATGAAACTTTAATATTTAAATGAAAAAAGGTAAAAGAAATGGTTATCAAATTTATGGTAAATGTGCATTTAAAATTATCTTGAATCTCCCTCAAGCAAATCTGATATCTTCCAAGCAAATGGCTGATTTAGGCGAAGCTGGTACTTTTCAAATTTAACTTAGAGTGTTCAGTAGTTTTATAGACATAAAACAATACAGCAAATTTGTTTTTCAGCATAGACTTTTATTATCTCCACGTATTTTCTTTATTGTGCTTCCGTTCTCATTGATATTCAATAAATGAAGCTCCATACTATATGTTGCATTATAAAACCTGAATAAGCTGGGCGTCCCCTACAGGTGGGGCTGGACTGTGACTATCAGAAGACTATTGAGAGAGGAACTGCCATACCCAGCAAGGGCAACGCTACTGTCGGCAAGATGCACCAATGTTCCTGCTGTACTTATGGCTCAGACAAATATGATTCTCTTCTCAAACACATGAGTATCCATGCTAAAGAAAAAACGTTTTCTTGTGCTCACTGCACATTTTGTTCAGCTCGAAAATGGGATCTTAAAGATCACATTCGTACTCACACTGGGGAAAAACCTCATTCATGTCCACACTGTTCTTATGAGTCCTCACGAAAAAGTAACTTAAAGCGACACATAAGGTCGCACCATCTTAGTCACACTTTAATTAATCTAAGCGTTTGTCAACAAAACTAAGTACAGTACAGTACAGTATTCATAAAACTGATTAATGTCATAAATAAGGTGTAAGAATCTGTTGAAATGTAATGTAAGATATGCACTGTACAGTATACTGTCTACTGTACTGTATATAACTGAGATTGGAAGTAAACTCAGCATTACAGCACAATACAATACAGTGTTGTACTGTGCACTGTACTTGTAAATATTTGACACTAAAGTTTTATGTCTTTGACTGATCATGGTGGTACAGTAGTTGTGTTGATTTTCTTGTTGGGTTTTTCTTAAAACTTAGAACATCTTTTTATCACTTGACTAAGAAGTTCTCTAAAGTTACATGAAGGCATTTAAAAAACAACCATATCTCTCTATAATGGTGATACTATCACGTACTTTACCTGGATAAACAATGATGAACCTAACAACAAGTGATAAGACGTATCAGTTATGAAAAAAAGATCATAGGAATTTGTCAGCTCAGTGACACAATACATTTATAAGATAGATTTACTATTGCTCTCATTTCTTGCATCTTCATTTTCCTTTTGTGTATTAACAGTGATCTTTTATGGTATGATCAGTTTAACATCTGCTTCTCTCCATCATGACAACAAATGGCATGAATGCATCAGATAACACCTCTTGACTTATTCATCCAGCTCTTTGTAATGCTTTAGGAGTACATTAGTGTACCTACATTAGTGTAATCAACTCCTGCAGACTTTCTTGCATGTTCTAGTTTGGGGAGGATTTGTGTCTCATGTTACAGTACCGTACTGTACAAAGATTAATTTGTTTTCTTGCATGTTGAGTTCAGACGTCATCATAGGAACTGCCGTGCATTGGATTCCCATCTTATGTAATTAAGTTCCCATGAATATTTCCTTACAGTTTCATGAAACATTGCATAACTGGGTGATAATGATGGGGGTTGATATATTGTGAGGGTTCTGGGTGAAAAAAATATATATGGTAATCTTTGATGCCTTTTGTGACTACCTCTCCTCTCCTTTTGTATTCCACCAGGTTCACAATAATTAGGCAATATGTCTTTCAGCAGGACATATGATGTAATGATCTTGTAGAAAAGGCAAAATTGAACATGTACGGCACATTACTACTTGTTTACATGAGTTTATAAAGGCACAAACACCATGTCAGTATCCAGTATTCTGTCCATCACTTATATCATTATTGGTTGGGACTATTACACAAGTTCCCAGAACCTTAGTTACTTGTGATGTAAGAAGCACACACACTGTTATAATCCTGTGTGCGTGCGTGCGTGCGTGTGCATCAATTAACAAAACAGTTAGTTGCTCAAGTGAACTGCATTCTTAATCAAGATGTAACAATTACTTATGAAAACCCAGTAGATTGGCTCAATATTTGTTTTAATCTGTAATATTCTAGATTTCTCTGATTTTTGCTGGTTGATTATAAATGAAACATGACATCAATATGAACTAAGACCAGACTAATTCTCCACAAGTTGAAATACCAGGATTGTACTGGTGCAGTATTTAGATTTCTGGCTAAGTTGAACCCAGTTTAATGGGAATTTACTGTACTGTACATATACAGCACAGTACTTGGAAACTTTCTTGTTGGGTTTAGTTAAGAAATTAAAATAATTGTAGATTACCACCAATATACACAAAGTACAGTAAACCTATGTTACAGTTTTCTATACTGTACCCACTGGTGCCCCAAGGAGTTTCCTTGACATCAACAGCTAGTTTTTCTACCTTCTTCCAGGACTATCTATAGTAAGTATGACAATGATTTTGTGAACCCTTCACTTACAGTGTGCATTTTGTAGTACAGTCCTCTACTCTACTCTACTCCAAGTTTAACATTTTTCCAGACTTTAATGCAAGGCAAAATATACAGAGCAGAATGCAGGTAAAAACCCCAAATGGGTGTGGTGTTGTCGGACTTGCTCCATTAATGGCAGTGTTGTGATTTTCTCTCTTCCTTTTATGTTTTTTTTTATATTATCAATATACTGTACAGTTACACTTATGGTGGACACTTGCTGTAGTTAAAAACCTTCTTGCATTACAGTATTTTTATCACTGATAAACTACGTGATAGGAGACTGACTTCTATGTTACTGTTGTTGCTTTAACTTATAATGATTTTTGTATCAATACAAATTATTGATAAACGTTCTTGGTTTTGGTTTGATTAGATGTTGTTTTTGTTTTGGAAATCACAGTTACTGTATTCATAAATCACAGATTACATTTGGAAACTTTGTAAATTTTTCATGACCCTGAGTAAGACAGGCGTCCCCTACAGGTAGGTCTGGCCACCAATGATCAGAGGATTGGCCGGCGAGGATTCACAGCAGCAGAGCAAAGCCTTCCAACCAAGATTCACCGGTGCTACTACTGTGCGTACATTGCTACAACGACGACAAATTTGATGAATCATATTCGAACCCACACGGGGGAGAAGCCATTTGCTTGTCCTCATTGTCCATTTAGAGCGACTCAGAAAGAAAACCTTAAAGCACATATTCGTATTCATACCGGAGAGAAACCGTACGCTTGTGCTTTCTGTTCATATCGTTCTGCACAAAAGAGCAACCTTAAAAGTCATATGTGGACACACCAAAAATAAGGTAACATAGCTAACCACTCTACATTACATTGACTCTTTTAGCTTTAAAGTTTTGTTTGTACAGTGCTGTACATAACTTTGTTTCCATATGTAGCATTATTAGATTGGCTTATTAATCTGATGGGGGAGATCAGGGATTTTGTGTTGACTGTTGTATCATACAATTGGCTCAGATGAACTGATACAGAACTGTACTGACAGTACATTAGTGTTCAGAGAGCTTCCTTTCTTGATTGCAATAAAAAGAAAATGGAACTGGACAAACTTAATGGATTTTCATGTTAAATACAAGTTAAAAGTATATTTATACAGTATACTGTATATACTGTATATACAGTATTGTGAATCTAAAGAAGATTTTAAGAAATATAATACTGAGGAAGCATGAAGTAGTAGAGTGAAGTGAATGATGCAGTAATCAGTGTCGGTCTACAGCCATCAAACTTTCCTTATCAGCAATTTTTAATACAACTGTTCCCCAGTTGGTCAGCTCACATTGCTCACTTCCACTAAAAATGTCCTCCTATAAAACTTAAATGATTGATAGTTTTCTGGTCTATGGTACTTAGAAGCTTGTCCCAGTAATGCTAGTTTTACTATTACTGTGCACTATTGTTCAACTCATTAAACTATATTCTGCATTAAACCTTTTGCCAGAACTTGAACAACACCAACATTACTGGAGACTTCCTTCCTTCATCTTAAACCACTGTACATCTTCATCCCAGACTAAGCTTTACTTTGGAAATCTTGCCGGTGAAGAATATAACTATAATTATCATGATGAAAGAAGGTTATATGATACTATACATTACAGTATCACAAAATAAGACAGTTATTATAGGTAAGTGACAGAACCTAAAATAACTGAGTGATGGTAACATATTAGAAATTATGTATAACTAATAGAATTGAAGAAGTGACTTGTAGTTTGCATTGTAAATTACTTTCTTTATTTTCTGTGGAGGAGGATGGGGGGGGGGGGGATTTATGTGTCTCGACAGCATCACTACCGTACCGTACTGTACACAGTACATGTGTTTACCGTGTGCTTGACTATATTTGAGATTACAGCACTGTGCTATACATACTGTACTATATTTGTTAACCTATAGTGTTATCAGGAAGCATTGTATGATGACTTTAAGTTCTTATTAAATTACAGTAATATTAAAATTATTTAGTACAGTATTTAGGAAAGAGTATCTTTCAAAAGAATGTTGTCGGCCTCAGATGAAACTCAAAATGAATATGTACTGTTACAGCACCAGTTGGTGATTGTTGCTCTAGTTTAATATGAGTGCATCATGTAGAAGATGCATCTTTTACTTGTTTTGCATAATTTTTGAAGGAGCCATTTTTCAAAATTTAAATACCCTGTACTGTATACTATTGTGTGTGTGTGTGAGAGAGAACATAACTTGAAAAGTTACCACCCAAAAATACAAATTAGCTGCCATTTTCATGTAGCTCTGTTTATTGTTTTGAAAATAGTCACAGAAGGAATATTATTGATACTGGTACATCCCAGTTGACTTTATTTCAACCTAAGTTCCTGTTTTGTACATTTCAGTTCACAACAGGATTCTTAAGAGGTTATTTGTTGAAAATATAACTGACAGTGTACTGTACTGTGCCCTGTATGACACTACAAAACCAAACCATTTTACACCTTTTCTGAAGGTCTTATTGAATGAATATTATAGATGGAAGATAGCTATATTCCTTATTTACTTGTCTATTCTTTATGGATTGAAAATGTCAAGGAAAAAAATAGTTTGGGATTTAACATGAATATGTCGTCTTACTTTGAGGTCTTGAGAGTGTCATTTATATATGAATTATGTTATCTTACTTTGGGGTCTAGAATGTGTTAGTTATTAGTTATCTAAGCTTTGTGAAGTAAATGACAGTGAATAATCTTGGTTTAGTTCAGGACTTCAACCTAGCACAGTGAGTTACCTCAGCTTGGGATTTTGAGCTCTTTAAAACAGTATAATATCTACTGACCTCACCTGGTGGGTGGGAGTCAAGATCATTACCGCCTTCCTCGTATTTTAGCGTAAAAATGTGGCATAAATTATGTCTGAGTGAGAAATGCTTACTGTATGTACAGGACAGTACAGTACTGATGTAACTAAGCAAAGACCTTAAGTCATGGGTATTGAAGACATTATAATATTGTAGAGCTGCATCATCCTAACATTCTTTGTGTGTGATAATGTTTGTGCTGCTCTTGTCATGAAGCTCCATTAATTGCTTCATTGAGGTAATTAAAGACATTAACAGGCCAATGCAATCATAATGACAGCACAGATGATATTATTTGAATAATGCCATGAAGAGTCATCTTAGAAGAACTTCATTACTGTACTGTACTGTACTGTACAAGCGAAATATTTCAAGATAATTAAAATATTTATCAGCCCAATTTAAATTGTACATTGTTTTAAAAATTTGAAAACAAGAATTTATCATAAAGTTTAACTGAATTCTTAAATCTGCATATATATATATATATATATATATATATATATATATATATATATATATATATATATATATATATATATATATATATATATATATATATTATATATATATATATATATATATATTGTATTACCATTTTTTATGTAAGCAGAAGCTACTTGTATACAAAGACTACATAATTTGTTACAATACTATTTACTTATCAAAATATTAAGGTTAGAGATTTGTACATTAATTTATTTTTTTAAGTTAGTACCTAGTGGTTTATTATCCAAAATGGAGTCACACTAACTAATATTTCATTTACTTCTGATTTTTATAAATCTAGTTTTTATTTTCTGTATTTTTGATAAGTTAATTTCCTTGAATTCATAAGTAAGATGGCATCCTCTACAGGTGAGGCTGAACAGTGGTGGTCAAGTGACAGATGAAGGAGGAGCCAAGGGATCGGGAAAAGGCAGCGTCGTCGTCATGAAGAAACATCAGTGCCCTCATTGTCCTTACTCGACTCTTGTTCTTGCTCGCATGATTGACCACATGCGCACGCATATTGGAGAGAGACCATTCCTTTGTCCTCACTGTCCATACTCCACTTCTAAAAAAGATCATTTAAGGAGACATGTTCTCACCCACACGGGAGAAAAGCCTTATGCATGTAACATATGTCCGTATCGCTCCAACCGAAAGGACACGCTGAAAGGGCATGTTTGGACTCACCATACCTAGCTTATGTGATTTATAATGGATTTGGGTACATTGTTATTTGTAAAGCTGCACAGGAAAACTGTTTGAAGCATTGTGTTAATACGGTACAGTACTCTATATGTAATTTAATAAAAGCCAATAATTGTACAGTACAGTACAATAATTAGCTAACTCAGTGATGTGCCAGGCATGTCCATTTTAATGCAGAAAAGATTTTTTGTAGTTTTTAAAGACACAAGAAAAGTTTGTCAATAGCTCATTTAGTTTTAATGAAAGTGAATAGCATTGGATATTTATTACTATCTTACTATCAGTACTCAACACATTCTATGTAACAGTCTTCAAATAATACAAATTACCTTAAGTACAGTAGCTGTGCTGTATTATAAAACAACAACTCAATAAGAAATTTCAGTAAATTAACTTTTCAACAAAATGAAGCGCAATAAATTCGATTTTTTATAATGTATAATACTGTACTGTGTCTCCAGTACTGCAGCTAAGATAGTTCCTGTAAGCCTTGTTAGGCTTAGAAACTGAATAATTCCTTCGTATAAAGAAAAAGTTATATTGAAGAGAGAGAGAACTATAAAACTGTACCGGTCATTGTGAAGGATGTGGTAACTTTTTCTTACATCAATGAACGGAAATGGAGTCTTCATTAAGGGACTCGGCCATAGGCAAGGTAAATTGTTTGATCTTATTATTCCTATGCATACCAAACAGAAATCTTATAAACTGTTTGACAGGTTAAGCAGGCTTTCAATTTGACCCCCAAAAAGCTGATTCATTATTGGAGGATGTCAGTTCAGTATCCTGGTTGTGTTATTTACTCATATCCTAGCTCTATTTGTTATTACTATTTCACACACACACACTCACGTACATTTTTGTTCTCTTAATAATTAGATGTACAGGAATTAATAGTGATATGCTTTAAGAAGTATATTCACTGGTGGAAATATTCAGTTTTGGAGTCTGCACTTTCCATCCATAAAGGGACGTACTGTACTTAGAGGGGACCAGAAATAAGAGACACTGATAAGTTTAAAGTTGGAGGATTTTCACAGTAAATACAAGTGATATTTTTATGTTTCCTAATAAGAGATAATACAATACATACATACAGTATAAGTTTTGGCTGACAGGTGTATACAATTTTAGATACAGTACTATGTTGAAATTGAAAATAATAGAACTTAAATTATCTCGAAAACTTTTATTTATGAACATACATAAATGTTTTACTCATTTTACCGTTACAGCCTTGAATATTTACTAGTATATGTTGTTTACAGATAAATACTGTACATTACAGGTATTAGAAGGAGGAAGTACAATTGTATGATTTTGTGTAATTGTGATACAGTATATGTACAGTTGGCCACAGGTGTAATGCTCCACCCCTCGCTGGCCTTTAACATGTGACCAGTAATACAATACAGTATAGTCTGCATTTACGCGGTCAATTGAACCCGTGGAGGTCTGCGTAAAACGAGAAACACGTAAATGAAATAACAGAACATATGGGATTAATTGAAATAGAGACTGGGCCGACTCCCAAACTCCACTTTTTCCGGCACAATATGTACGTTGTAGTAAAAATAACATCTTAATTTTATGATGGTATGCACACAATTTATATTTAAGAGAAATATCAATAATATTAGGTTTTTTAACACCTACGTTAGTAGAAAAGTTGGCTGGGCACACGGGGATGGGGGGTTGGTTCTGAGGCAGAGGGCAGATTATTGGCCCTCACCTGTATCACTTGTATCAATTGTATCACTATCCACCACAGAGGCTTGCAGGGCCTCTTTGTCAAACCCCTCAAAGTCCATATCCTCACTATCACTGACTTGGGCTGGCTGTGGTGGGTGGCGGGTGAAGAACTCGGCAATGTTTTGATGACTGGGCGACCTTGTGCGCACCCTGCCCGCGCTGCTTCCCGCAAGGCACAGCGTAAATGACCAAACGCTTAAACAAAAACCGCTTAAATCCAGACTATACTGTATATTTTTTCAGTAATATTTGTTCTTGACATTTGTGCTGAGTGATATGATAGATGTAATATCTGTAAAGAAGGTTCCACTCTGATTCCCACAATGCCACATTTTGAGGAAGGCCAGCGAGGGGTGGAGCACTATACCTGTGGCCAACTGTATACGTATACAGATGAAATTATAGAAGTATTTTATTTATTTTTCGTGTATGTGGAAATTTAACTAAATTTTAATTATGTACTGTATAACATCAGTAAAATAATTTAATTTACTGTTCACATGCAAATCATCTGCATATATAAATGTATCAAGTTTAAAAAATTATTTCTCGTTATAACAAAACAGAGACACAGTCATGGTGAAATAATGTTTCTTACAAAACAAAATAACAATAATGATACTGTAATAATGCTATTCAATTGATAAACTTTATAACCATACAAGATCATGTTCAAATAGACTTATCGTATATATCTGTGAGAAAGTTTTCCTTAATCTTGACTAAAACTGATATCATGTTACCATATAAGATATTCATTGCAGTATAATATAATCCAGATAAACTGCAATATTTTTCATATGACTTTTAGATAGCTTATAGTCTACAATATTAATTTGCCATTAATTTTATTTTTGAAGGCTACACCTTGGTTACTATGTTTTAATGCTCTTGTATTTAAGTCTGAACTAATAACTATTGTTTAATTTAGCTAAATTTATTTCGAGAAATAAAAATGCACAAGTAAAATTAAGTGTTGTATTGTGTGTTGTCAGCAGAGCCTCAAACAAACCCATTGTACTAGACAAACTAAGTAACATTTATTTTACTGTCCATGATGGTGGATCATCTGCTCAACCTTTTACTGTGTAATACAGTACAGTATTATGGTTGTGTTTGGGGATTTTCTTTTAATTTTGCCTTTATCATAGTTGAAAAATTTTAAAGGACACATATTCGAAAACAAAGCAACTTTTTTCTTGGTTGGTAAGTGAAAGTTTTAAAAAAATTACAGTGAAAGTGCACGAGTTAATACAGTACTATACTGTGTAGTACAGTAGATGAAGAAATTAAGGGAGATTAAACAAGATATATATATATATATATATATATATATATATATATATATATGCAAGTAATCACTGTAGGTGCGCGTGATCTAGGTATATGCTGATAACCACCAGGAAAGAAGAAACACGAAGTTCCCAAGCGCTGGGAACTTCGTGTTTTCTTCTTTCCTGGTGGTTATCAGCATATATATATATATATATATATATATATATATATATATATATATATATATATATATATATATGCAAGTAAATCACTGTAGGTGCGCGTGATCTAGGTATATGCTGATAACCACAAGGAAAGAAGAAAACACGAAGTTCCCAAGCGCTTTCGTGTAATTCACATCTTCAGGGGTGAGTACAGACTAGAGAGAGAAATACAAATCAAGGTGTATATATACACCTTGATTTGTATTTCTCTCTCTAGTCTGTACTCTGAAGATGTCTTGAATAAAGACGAAAGCTAAGGTACTCCGTTGTTTCCATTTTCCCGTGAGTTTACTGGAAGATTAAGTAAGTCGGGCGTTCCCTACAGGTGGGGCTGGACAGAGCTGATGAATGGACCGGAAGAGGAGGAACTGCTGGAGGCCGGCCGGGTCAAATAACCGTCAAGACTCACCAGTGTCCCTACTGTCCCTACACTTCCCACGTTACCACTAACTTAAAGAACCACATGCGTACTCATACTGGCGAAAAACCATTTTCATGTCCTTATTGTTCGTTTTGTTCGGCAACTAAAGAAAACTTGAAAACACACATACGTACCCACACCGGTGAAAAACCATTTTCCTGCCCATATTGTTGCTATTGTTCGGCTTCAAAAGAATATTTAAAAACACACATTCGTACTCACACTGGCGAGAAACCGTTTTTGTGTCCATATTGCCCGTATCGTTCTGCCCGGAAGGATACTCTGAGGACCCACGTTCTGACTCATCAGTCCTAATGCTGGGACATAGGTATGGTACTACTGTACAGTATTAAGATGTATGATGCCACTTTTTGGACAATTTTATTCATGTATTTGTAGTGAAATTATTTATATGCAAAATGGGTTTTATAAATAGTGCTTCTTGTGAATATGTGTACTGTACTGTACACATGCTATACTATATTGTACTGTAACTGTACTGTATTGTATTGTATTGTTCTGTACTGTGCAGTACTGTATTGTACTTTACTGTACTGTACTGTACTATACTGTACTGTGCAATACTATACTGTATTGTACTGTACTATACTGTACTGTATTGTACTGTATTGTACTGTACTGTACTGTACTGTACTATACTGTACTGTACTGTATTGAACATTCATTTAGATAAAATATTTGTTGATTCCTGCATAACAAAGAAACACTGAATTTCATGAACATTTAAAAATTCTTGTGGTATTTCTGTTGAGTGAGATTGGCTCAATGTATAGGTACTGTAGATAGTAATTGACATTATGGTAAAAAAGATAAAAGTACAAAAATGTAGAGTGACATATGGAATGCATTTTGAAGAAAAAATATAACTTAATGTAAGTAACTTTCTGGGTAACAAGATAAACGTTTTATTTGACGAAATAAAATGGATAGTAATTACCGATTGATTAATTCCTCTTGAAAGATTCTTTTGTTCATATTATGTTTTTATTTTTATTTTGGAATACTGTACTTATTTTTGTACATGTGAACACACAGGCAAATATGCCTACAGTACCAGAAACACAAATGTACCCATTGCATATTTCTCATCTGCTAAGTTGGCTCAATCTTCAGGGTACTCAGTTATATTATCTTTTTGCCATCATTTTTATATTTGGCACCAAGTTTTTTCCTCTTATGATGGCTATGCAGGTTGGCCAGGCACCTCATTCCCTGAGAACTAGCATTCAGCAGATAGTGAATTACCTCATGTCCTATACTAGTCCACCTAATACTGTAGCTCCATCAGTGACAAATATATCCAAGTGTGTGTTTGTTTTATGGCTGAATGTGCATGTCTTCTGTTATATCTCTCTCTTAGCAATGTTGACAGCTCCCATATTCTTCCACCACACAATAGGTCAACATCTCTGAGGTCTACCTTCATCTGGTTACCCAATCAGCTGCTTCTCACACTCTCACACTGCACTGTAGGTGCACGTGATCTAGGTATTTGCTGATAACCACAAGGAAAAAAGAAAACACGAAGTTCCCAAGCGCTTTTGTGAATTACACGAAAGCACTTGGGAACTTCGTGTTTTCTTCTTTCCTTGTGGTTATCTGCATATATATATACAGTATATATACAGTCAACCCTCGCTTTATGCGGTCCCACATTCCGCGTTTCCACGTTTACGTGGTACCCTGCCGAAACCGGAATGCTCACATTCCGCGGTGCGTGTACCCGTTTACGCGGAGAGCGGCTGGCGAGCCGCGCCATTTTTGGATTCAAACCTCCCGCCCTCTCCCGCCATCCGCCATGTTGTGTAAGCGTGCGAACAGGGTGCGCACAAGGTCGCCCAGTCATCAAAACATTACCGAGTTCTTCACCCGCCACCGACCACAGCCAGCCCAAGTCAGTGATAGTGATAATTATAGTGAGAATATGGACTTATATGGATTTTGAGGAGTTTGACAAAGAGGCCCTGCAAGCCTCTGTGGTGGATAGTGATACAAGTGATGCAGGTGAGGGCCAATAATTATCTGCCCTCTGCCTCGGAACCAACCCCCCCATCCCCGTGTGCCCAGCCATCTTTTCTACTTATGTAAGTGTCGGAAAAAGTGGAGTTTGGGGGTCAGCCCGGTCTCTATTTCAATTAATCCCATATGTTATGTTGTTCACTTTACGCGTTTCTCACTTTCCGCGGTACCCTGTGGGTTGAATTAACCGCGCAAAGTGAGGGTTCACTGTATTTTTTTTTTTTTTTTTTTTTTTTACTCAGCGTCACATAATGTTCTAACATATTTCGTTCAGGTTGTCTTTGATTGTTTTAGATTATTAAACATCCTGTACAGCATAATGTTTTCCCTCCAGTATAATGTATCTTTATTTAGACAACTTAAACACTTAAGGAATAAAAGTTCCTTAGCTGCACAATTTTTAGTCTTGAAAACTTCAACTGTAAGATGACAAAAGTTGCCTATAGTTGTCTAGTATCTGTTTTATTAATGTGATGTGCCCCTTCCCCTATTTAAGCTACCTCTTCTGCATTGCTAAAAACTTGCACACAAACTCACACATGAGTACATTTGGTGATAATCCAACAACACTCAACACCATCCACATTGAATTTTAAAAAGGAAAATACCAACTTGTCGTTTGGGGTTTGTCTGTCATTTCATCCGTTGTTTCTTAGGCGTGCCGGGTGTAAAATGGAGCAGCAGTATCTGGTAAAGCTGGCGGTATCTCACTCCTAGACTAGAGTTCTATTGGACTTATTGTAACACAACCCGATCTTGTGTGATTTACTCGTGATCTGTGATGGGGAGTTTCAGCCATTACATGTTGGCCCTGCGTAGTTCATATGTTATGTACCGTGTAGTCGGAGTGAACTTCAGTACACAGTATAATCTATAACATATGTTCTTTTGTTGTAATTGACATTGTGTATAAGATGTCACTTTTATAACCTTGGCTATATTTTTCCCTTACCTCTTGGTAGAGAGTTATGGGTCATTTTGCAATATCAAATTATGAGTAGATCATCATTGTTAATAAACAGCTAACATCATATAATGAACTAAAAGTATATGCAGAAATGTATTATTTGTTTTGCTGTGTATTATAGATGACGTAGCTACTAAGATTCTGCAAGGATTTTACAAAATTAAAATCGTTTTATTGTGTAGTTAATTTACATACAGTACTGTACATTCTTATTTGAAATTATGAAATAATTTGTTAGGTAACTTGTTTGTTTTTCTTATAAAACACAAGACTCAACTGTGCCCATTGTTTTATATTTTCTTGACTGAATATTGCAGAAAACAATTAAAGTCTCATTCCTTAGAATAAGTTGGGTATCCCCTACAGGTGGGCATGAGTGATGATGGCGATTCGACTCTAACGAGGGAAGACCTACATCCTTGGAAGGAGCTTGCCACCACCCGCAAGATGCACAAGTGTTCTTATTGTACCTACAGTACTAATAATTATGCCCATTTACTGAGACACATGCGCACACATACAGGAGAAAAGCCATACTCATGTCAGTTTTGTTCACATGCCTCCACCACCAAGGATAACCTAAAGAGCCACATGAGAACTCACACAAAAGAGAGACCATACTCCTGCTTATACTGCTCCTATTGTTCAGCCTCCAAAGAAAACCTTAAATCTCATGTTCGTATTCATACCGGAGAAAAACCATTTGCCTGTACGCTGTGTACGTACCGTGCCGCACGTATTGACACCTTAAAGACTCACTTGTTAACTCATAACAAATAATTGGAAGGTTTAGTCAGCTTAAAGCACATCCACATATTATACTTAAAAAGACACACATCTGAGCACAAATACTGTACAGTACATTTATTGAAACATGGTTCATTCATACACATCAGCAAACTCATACACTGTACTGACGGTTCAAAAGTACACACAATTATACATATTGTATAAAGAAAATCTATTTTTGGGGAAAAGATTATTCAGTTTACAGATTGATTGTGAAAGAATAATCACCTTGCATAAAAATTTATGACCTTTTTATGATTGGTCAAATGAACCCTAACTTTAATAGACCTCAAACAATCCTGACCATTAAGACTGAGGTCTAATCCAACCACATTAGTCCCCAGTCCTAGACTCAGGTTAATTTGACATGTCACCATGTACTGTACTGTACTGTACTGTACTGTACTGTACTGTACTGTTAGGACTTGTGAGCAGCTCCAGAGTTACAGTAGTAATATATTTAAAACAAATACAGTATATACTTTCTCTAGCTTAAACATATTTACCTCTTTAATATTTTGTATACACAGTACGTACATCTGTATTTATTCTCTTCCTTTCTTTTCCTCTTTCTTTGGGATTACTACACCTTCACACCACACACAGGTGGACAATACTAATGTATATAGATTATTTTCCTTAAGACCATCAAGTAATTTTCACAAAGTTCGAAGTGTCAGCCAAATTGATAGTAACTGACGTTCCAATGTTTCAGTGTTTTTGAGGTTTGATATTGACCAAACATCAGAGGAAATTAAGCAAATGGGCAAATAAGGAAAATTTCCGTGTGAGATGAGACCGAATTTATAAGGAAGTTGAAAAAATTATTACCGTGGTGAAACATTATTTTATTAAAAGATGTGATGTGTGTAGCAGCATAATGTGAAGGAAGGTGTAGGATATTTCAGTAGACAGTGAGATGTTTAGTCTTCTGGTGTTCTTCCATGACTCGGTGTTACACGTCCCGTTAACTGTAACTGGTTGTTGAGTTGCCAGCAGCTTCACCAAAATAGATTACCATGATTTGAGATTAAAATGTACTGTTTGAAATCAAATTCCATAGAACATAGTTTTGATTATAGAGCGAGGCAATGCCGGATGACTGTTGTTGTCTGTATGATGTTTAGAGGTGGACGCTAAGTAGTGCTCAGCCCCCAAGGAAGTTAACATTTCTCTTCATAGTGAATTTGGGTTAGGTTATGGGCACATTGTAAAGTTCTGTGTTTAAGTAATGAATTCAAAATTTAATTAAAATACTGATACAATAATAAGATCCTTTATGTTATATCCCACAATTTGAAGGTAATAATGCCCCGGCAAGAAGGGTTACCGGCAGTTTAGTCTGGGTGAGTGTTTTGCTCAGCACACACACCACAGTTCAGAGTACCACCAACCAAGCTATGGGATAGGCCTATGTTCATTTAAACATGAGGAAATACACTTTAGTTACCATACAGTTATTTAAAGACAATTGAGAAAATATTTTGTTGGTTAAACAGCACTTTTTATAAACGAGAAATATGGTGGAAAATAGGAAATGTAATTGGAAGGAAAATATTATTTTTATTTTACATGAAAATGCATTTTTTTATTTTTATATATACTATATACCTGTATACAGTTACTGGTATACAGATGATTAAAGAAACACCAATATATGTTGATATAACCTGTGAGATTACCGAAGGCATGATGCTGTGGTTCAGACGTCATATCTGAGGCAGGTACAGTACTAATAAACAAACTAAGGTTTACTGTTATTAAAAACACCATTATTGTGTAAGCTTAGAGAGATTACACCATTAAAACTTTCTCCATTCAAATATATAGTGACTTCTGGCAACAAGTAAGAGGTGGCTCTGAGCAACTCATTTGCTCTGTACAGAAAGAAAGATCAAACTGCAGAAACAAATTTATTGGTTTTTTACAGTGTCTTCTGAGGCATTTTATAATATTTTTTCCAGATTTTTTTTTTGTGTAGAAGATCTATTTGAAGGTTTTATTTTGATACTGACCATGAAAATTTTATCATTTTCTCCATATATGAAAATTTTATTCATCACTCAATATTGAACACTAAAGGAATAAGTAGACATTCATTTTAATAAAGAACTGTACAGTATTGAGAGTAAGATGGGCATCCTCTACAGGTGGGGCTGGACAGTAGCAGGGAGTGGACTGAGACAAGAGAAGCTGGATTGTTTGGGAAGACAACAAATACTTCGAGTAAGACGCATCACTGCCCCTTTTGCCATTATTCTTCACCTGTCTTAACTAATCTAACAAGACATGTACGTATCCATACTGGAGAGAAGCCGTTTGCCTGCCCGCATTGTTCATACAAATGTACAACCAAAGAAAATCTTAAAACTCATATTCGAACACATACCGGAGAGAAACCATACGGGTGTCCTTACTGCCCGTACCGTTCGTCGCGAGCGGATTCACTGAAAAACCATATGTATATTCATCAGTCTCAAAAGACATAAATGCTATTTTCTTCACGATCAAGCATTTCTTGTCTCAGAAATAAAAGAACAGCTGAGATGTTTACATTGATCTAATGTAGTTGAAAGAATTATTTAGATGAAACTCTTTATGATCAGCATTAACATTCAGCACTGTTATATAATTTCCTTTACTGATTATAGGGAGTGTTGTCATGCTAACACACTCCATGTATCTAGTTCTATTATAGAAATGTATTCTAATTCTTCTTTGGGCTAATTGTACAGTAATTGTGTAAGAATTTATTATCACAAAGCACCAGGAATGAGCAAATTGTTGTTAAATTATCAATATTAACTTATTTTGACCAAAAGATCTCATAATTTTGCTTTAAAAGGGGATATACTTACTGTACTGTACAAATATAGCTAGCAGAATTGTACTCATAATGTTATTGACTGAAGTGGGGAGGAATATACTGTACAGCATATTACGGAAATTTCTTGGACAAAATACTCTCAGGTCTCAGGATTGAACATTTAGAATTTGTGTTTATAGACTGAAACTCTTGAGGCATAAATTTTCAATTCTTAGTGAATGTTCATTTTAAGCAATACAATAAACCCTTGTTATTTGCGGGGGTTACGTTCCAAGGAATGGCGTGAATAGGCAACACTGCAAATAGCAACTTATACTACCTTAGTGCACTTCTGTATACCTATACCAAGCAACCAACTAGCTGCAGCAGCACTCATGCCCTTTTTTAACTTATCTAATAATTCAACTTTCTTTGTCCGGATCATCATTGACTTCTGCCTTTTACATTTCACTCCACTAGCATCACTAGCACTGACACTAGGCAGTCTTTTAGGGGCCATTTCACACAGAAACACTAAAGTTTTGAGAGTACAACACTAGATGCTGCGTGGGGTGACTCGTTGTGCTGCGGGAAAAGGCTTACAAACTAGCCACCATAGTCACCATCTGCTTACCGCGAATTGTCAAAATTGCGAATCGCAAACCTGCAAATGGCAAGGGTCTACTGTATGCTTTCAATCATGAATTTCAAATAGTGACAAACACACATAAGAATACTGTTAGTTCCACAGTGTATGGTGAATCTTACATCTGTATTCTGAAGGACATGACATGCTCACACATGATCACTAAGCCAAGTAATGTCAGCAGACTGGATCAATCTACCCTGGCATGGACAGGATACTGAATTTTGTGTTCTGTGGCAGAATTTTCCTTTAGTGTATGAAAGTGGATTTGTACAAATACCTGCACCTGCATGTTTGTATGCATTAAAATTATTATCCAAACACAGATCATGTGAATGTACAGTATACGAATACAGAAAAACAAAAAATGCACAAACACACACAAGTCCAGAAAAAAAAACCTTATTAAAAAATATTTCATGTTAGTCAATATGACATTGGAAGAGTAGAATGAATGTGCCATCTATTACTGGTATTATTGATGATTGTTAACATCACCATGTTTGAAATAAATTAAACCACTTACAAGTTTCAAATCTTGTTTTAATACCTCTGCATGTGTTAAACTCGATTATAGTACTGTATAACTATGTAGGTTAATGGTAACATGTAAATCACAGTGTGTGCAGCTGATAAATTTTGACCAGATTATACTGTATTATATAATAGCTGGGGAATTGTCTGGGTTTGTTTTTGAGGGACAGCTCCTAACCTATGTCTGTGATTATACTATCAACTTCACTACACTATCACATGTAGGTGGGTGTCAACCCTTGCAGAGCCAACACCCTAGTTTAGATGTACTGTATTTCTATTGAGGGAATTCCACCTTTGGGAAAGGTCAACCCCTCAAAATTCTACCTTTGTCTTAAAAACTGTAGCCAGAGATTGCGAACACACACACACACACACTGTCCTTTATATACAGTAGATAACCAGTACTGTACTGTACTATATGATGGTGAATGTCATGCAGAGTTTTTACAGGGGAAATTAATTACTGTATGTGTCAGAATGTCCCAAGAAAAGGAAGACTGATTACCAATGAAAATTGAAGATATGTAATGTTATTGTGGTTGTTTAATATTTTCACAGGTGGAGTAGTAAAGAGTTGAAACCCAAAGTACAGTAATGGAGAGATAAGCAAGTATGGTATATTGAGATATAGGATGGGAGGCAGGTGCCACTTGCAAATGGAACAACTCTGGTTGAGGATTCAGAAGAAAAGCTGCAAATGTTGGTAAATGAGTCTGGGCGTGTGTATACTTGTAGGAAGTTTAACAATCACTCTAAACAGGACTACACTGATGAAGGGTGACAGGTAAAAGTAAATGTTCTTTTGAGAGTAGACAGAATGGAGGGAATGAGGTAGTTCAGTTATCAGGGAATGAAAAGGTAAAGTGACGACCTGAATGACAGAACAGGGGATAGAAAGGAAATACTTATCAACTGAGAACTGTTTAGAGGCAGAGACCTATACCAAAACAGGCAAAGGTGGAGCTGTGCACCAGAAATGGTGTGTCTGAATGAGAGGAGCAGAGTTTAAAGTGGTTTATGGGATGTTGCAGCAGTAATAGAGACTGAATCAGCAATTGAAGTCTTGTTTCCTCTTGATTCCAGCCATTTTGCATTACATGTATACTATAGTAAGAAAGAGAAAGTTGTAGTAGCATTGATAAAGATATGCAATACAGTACAGCATGCAGTAAGGGTAATGGTTACCATATTATCCCACAACACGAGCTAAACCAATTACTGTATACAAGTGATAACTTGTTTAATGTGTGAGGTAATAAATTGCCATGGTGTTGCCTGACTCAGAAGTACTGTACTGTAGTGTATAAAACAACATGACAACCTTCAACAAAGTATTTCTCTACCAGTTTAAGCTTAAAGGAAATGTTTCATATAGAAAACAAAAGAATAATTTTTTACTTCTGAAAATGTATTTTTATCAATGTTTACTCTTAGGGCAATGTACTGAATTAATTTATTATAATGCAATATGTTAAGACACTGATGTGTAGTTGTCAGTGTTCATATACTGTACTGTATGTTATTGTGAAGCTTGGCCGTAAGTAAGATAGGCATATTCAACAGGTGGGGCTGGACAGTGGCGGACTGTGGACTGATGAGAAAGAAATTAGAAGAGGCATGAAGTCACCCAACGCTACTATCAAAATACACCGGTGTTCTTACTGCCAGTACTCAACTGGAGTTATAACACATTTGAAGAGACATGTTCGCACTCATACTGGAGAGAAGCCTTTTGCATGTCCATACTGTTCATATTGTTGTACTACAAAAGAAAATTTGAAGAAGCACATACGGACTCACACCGGAGAAAAACCTTACTTTTGTCCGCACTGCCCTTACCGATCCTCACGGACGGATTCATTAAGATCTCATTTGTTTCTTCATCAGAACTAGAATTATTTTGTTTTTCTTTTTTCTAATTTAGTCTGAGATATTCACTCATAAGCAGTTATGTGTGACCAGGCAAGATATAGAATACTGTCTGTATTATAACCACTACCATAACACAAAAATATGGCATTTATCAAAGTTATCTAATTATTCAACAGATTAATATTGGTTATTTCATTACAAAAGTGTTGTCATGTGATGTTGTGGCTTATTATACGGGACATGAAGTGTACAGTACAGTATCTACAATTAAAACTTTTAAAAATTCTTCAAAGTAAAACATAAAAGGAATTTCCTTGTGAGTTTTATGTTCTTATGGATTTATTTATCTGTTATTAAAGATCAAAGTCTGATATAGTCTGATGTAGTTTAGTATGTGTGTGTGTGTGTGTGTACTGTATACAGGATATGTATGTCTGAATATGCCATCAGGTGCATTTTATATACAATCACTAAATGAAGTCAGAATATATCCTGCAAAAGGCTTGTTGACTAAGGTTATAGTAGAGCAACATTTTCCAGTCATAATGAATATTAACTTCTGTACACTTTGGTATCTTATACTGTACTGTATTGTATTTCCTGTGGGTGCCGCTGGTAACAGATAATACTTAATGTGATTAACCATCAAGTAAATCTTGTGAATTACTCTATGTATTACTGAAGGGACGCAATAAATAACATCTACTAACAAACACCAACAGTTACTGTAACTTAATTGTTTCACCCACAAGACTTCTTAATTCAGCGCTTTATGTCGTAAGTAATCCATAAGTTTATGAATTACGGTAGTTTTTTCTCACAGATTCATTTTACATTAATAAAAAGTAGAGGATATATGATTGATCCTAAACTAGTAATGCCACTGCAGACAACTATCAGTGAGAGAAACACGTAATATGGGTTCCATGCTTGAGAGTTGTACTGTATGTGTATATTGCAACTAACTCAGTGACTACAAGTCTTAAGTAAGATGGGCATCCTCTGCAGGTGGGGCTGGACAGTGGCAGTCAGTGGATTGGTGGAAAAGGAGTCAGAAGAGACCGAAAGATGACGAACACCGCAGGCAAGATACACCAGTGTCCCTTCTGCCAATATTCCTCGACTGTCATAACAAACCTCAATAGGCATGTGCGCACACATACTGGAGAAAAGCCATTTGCATGTCCACACTGTTCTTATACTTGTACACAAAAGGAGAATCTTAAAACACACATTCGTACACATACTGGAGAGAAACCCTATATATGTCCCTACTGCCCGTACCGCTCCTCTCGCACAGACTCTTTAAAGAACCACATGTTCTTACACCAAGTATGAACATATTTATAATATTTTACTTTCATTCACACTGCCCTTTACAAATTTCATTTGGTACTACTGTGCAGTACAGTATATACACTGTACTTATTTTTTATACTTTTTTACCAGTTATTTTTGTTTGTTTGAGCACATACAGTGTGTACTGGCCCAGGCTGGTGCTAATTAAAGTTCAAAAATAATTTTCAAAACTATGTGAACTTACCTTATAAAGATTTTTAATTTTATGAAGATACTGTACTGCCAATTAGATTTAAGACAAAGTTAAATTAGTTTCTATTGCTTTAATATACAGTAGCAATTGGCACTGGGGGGGGGGGGGGGAAGGGGACCACTAACTACACCAGAAGCCATGAATTTAAAAATCTTGTGGTATCGTACTTATAAATCGTGGTTATTACTGAGAAGAATGGTTTGAATGACTTAGTCATGCTCAGTAAATGTAAGCCTTGCAGTGAAATAACTTTGATGACTTGCAAAGCAAATGTGAAATTATAGAGCAGTGTCTATAGTTCATGTATGACTGCAGAGTACAGTATTGTACATTATAATTTGTGAATGTTCTAACTTACGGTAAGTAAGTACAGGATGTACAGGTTACTTATCTGGAACACAACTGCTGTACTCTACAACTATTTTAAGGAAAGTATTTAACTTGTGTAGTAAGTCACTCCCACTGCTGGTACAGTACAGTATAGCACATTACAGCACAATACAGTACAGTATGGTACAATACAGAACGGTATGGTACAGTACAGTACAGAACCGTACAATACAGTACCGTGCAGCACAACACATTACAGTATAGTACAATACACTACAGTATAGCACAGTACAGTATAGTACAGTGTGGTACAGTACAGTACAGTATGGTACAGTACAATACAGTACAGTGCAGCACAGCACAGTGCAGTACAGTACAGTACAGTACAGAACCATACAATGCAGTACAGTGCTGCACAGTACAGTACAGTACAGTACAATACACTACAGTATAGTACAGTACAGCACAACTGGCTTCTTGAGATATGATTGTAGATAAAAGTGACCTAAGATATAAATTATTCTATACATTCGGGCCAAATAATTTTATTTATTTTTTATTTAATTAATTACTGTCAGATTAGAGGTGCTGTATTACATCATAAAATGTAAAGGCAAAACATTTAAATGAAGGAAACTTTAAGTGATATTGTCACACTATGAAACTCACGATAGTTATTATTGTGACTTTGTAAAATGGAGAACTAGAGTCCATGGATTAAAACATGAAACTGAAGGAAACATAAATAAGTTGAGCACCAGACGTTACAATATGGTTAGTGACCTCCTACTTGTAGCTCACTTTATATGTAAAAGAAATATACTGTACAGTGCAATATTTTATAAGCACATCCAGTGTAAAATGTTTTAAAATCCATATTCTAAGAATTCTAATTTTCAGATTTATTCCTGTGTTCCCTGTAGGCCTCTTAATGTGTAGTGACCTTATTCCTTGCATCATCATCTTCTCCACTGTTCTTCATTATCTTCTTTACAAATCCTGTACTGTACAGAACTAAGTTTAAAATGTATCTGCCATACTTGTATTAAATTATCTTTTGTAAATATGTCATATGATGTTCAAGGTTTTAAGTGATTCATTGTATAAATTGCTGTAATAAATTTATATTAAACTGCAATATCGCCCGGAGGTTAATGAGAGATACCTATTTCTTGATTTTTTTCTCAAAAAATATAACGAACATAAGAACACAAGAATAGAGGAAACTGCAGCAGGCCTATTGGCCCATACTAGGCAGCCCCGTTTACACCCAACCCCCATCGATCAGATATCCTTTCAACCTATATTTGAAGCTTCCCAGCGTGTTCGAGTTGATGATGTTTGGTAACTGGTTCCACTCATCCACTACTCTATTTCCAAACCAGTGTTTACCTATGTCGCGCTTAAATCTGTCTTATTTAAAACCATTGCTATGAGTTCACTCATGGTTGGATAGTTATTGGAGGTACAACTCAGTACAGTACAAGGGTAAACTGAGGAACACAGAGTCATTCTGAATCCGGGAGAGAACCACATACAGTATTGTACTGTACTGTACTGTATGTAATAAAACAGGGTGGACATGCTTGGGTATACTGTACAGTACAGTAGTATTCCTAAAAGGTTACTCTGTTGTCTCTTCCATTAAAAGTCACTGAAATAAGAATTCAAGATGCTAAAAGACAAAATTCTGAGTTACTAAAAAAAATATTACAGGACAAATGATATTTGAAGATTACAAAACTGTGTACCCTATAATAAAAGATAATGTTAAAATTAACTTTTATTTGATGAAAGAAGGACCGACTGATCTTTCTAGACCTTGTTTTAAACCTTGGTCTTTAAGCATATTTTCTTATTGAGAAATATTTGTGTACTGTATATGGGATGGGAGTTCTTCCACTGTTTAAACAGATACAAACTAGACACAAACTAGGAAAAAGGGATGGATGGACAGATGAAATTACAGTTAACTGGAGGTACATAGCACCGACCTCGTGTTCCCTGAGCTGATTTCAGATTGTCTTTAAAAGAAATTTTTTTGGGAAAATTTCCCACCTGTACAGAAAAAACAAGATGATTTATAAGTATGGTGTTGACAGGCTGGTAATACTGTGGTTTAGTTTATAGCTTGTCTGGTGTTCACCTTTTATGTTTGAATTTATCAAATAGTGTGTCAGATCATGTGTTAAAGGATTTATTCTTGTGAATCTCTATATTCTTTATTCTCTCCTGTATTATATTCATTAGGTCTTGGCTGGTAACATTGTTTTTTATTAATATTTATTAAAGGAGGTTACTGGGAATCTCCTTTGATTTGTCAATGGCTGTTTTAGCCTAAAGTAAGATGGGCATCCTCTACAGGTGGGGCTGGACAGTGGCTGTCAGTGGACTGATGGAAGAATACCCAAGCAATCCTGGACCTGCCTCAATAGCCTCGACAAGATACACAAGTGTCCCTACTGTGACTATTCTACAACTGCCTTAAATAATCTGAAAAGACATATTTGTGTTCACACTGGAGAGAAACCGTTTGCTTGTCCTCACTGCTCCTACAGTTGTTCAAGAAAAGGCAACTTGGAAACACATATTCGAACTCACACAGGAGAAAAACCCTACTCGTGTCCACACTGCCCTTACCGCTCTTCTCGCATGTTCTCCCTCAAGAGTCACATGTCCACTCATCACCCATTTCAAGATGTGATCACGTCAAACACTCGATGATAATCAATTAAGAAATCATCTTTTTATTTATATCTTATTAAAAGATATATACTGTATATATACAGTATATATATACTGTATACCTGTATACTATATACAGTATAGGTATGTATGATACATTGCCAAATTATCCTCCTAAAATTTTCTTTTATTATATTTTATTATCCTCATTCCTGTCTCATTTAAGTTCTGGGAATTTCCAACTACAGTATAATTGTTCAGGAACTTAGCATCACTTTTAATGCTCAGTTTATGCCATGATTAGCAGTTTATTCCAGAAAGCCTCGTGTAATGTATTTTGTTCTCTTCTTCTGCTTGCTAAATCTGTTACACTATTAAGATGATTTATGGAAACGTATTCTTGTACAGTACGTGTAATACCATTTGCCAAGGACTGTGGATATTTAAATAATTACTTCAGACACATTTAAAATGTGTCAAATATAAGTTGGGATAGTTGAAAGGCTGTGTCATGCAGCAGCAGCTAGAGTGGTCATGCTGGGATGTAGATATACCCAGTAATTTGCCCATAATAGTACAGCTGTACCTGTATATCATCAATTGCATGAAAGGACTAACACCAAGACTGTAGTGTATTTTATACATAATTCAGTGAGAAACTACAATTTGTTATAATATGTTATGTGTCAAATACAGTACTGTACAGTACTATACTGTCTGTGTTGCCTGTAAAGACACAGTACATGAAATCTGCTTATAACTAGGGTACTACTGGGAAGATTTGTTGTTGCTTTTGTCTTGGCTTTCTTTACCTTTTGTTGAATAATCTCGAAAATTTAGCTTTTCTTGAAAAGTCCAAAATACAGACACAAGACTTAAAAAAATATAAATAAATATAATCATCTGAATATTACATCAGGGGATAACAAATACTACTGTAAAAAATCTTGCTTATTGATTTAATAATATTTAGGTTTGCTGTAGTCTACAGGGATACCTGTACCACTGTATAAGAACCATTAATACTGTCTTTAGTCTTGAGTCTATGGAATATGTCAAAATTTAAATAAATTTCAAAATAGTATTATGTATAAGTTGTTATGAGAAGCAGAGTCTTAACAGTGTTTTTCCTCAAAATCATTTGTTACACATTTAGGCCTCAATACATTTTTGGATTAACTGATATATTGTTCTGTACTTTTTATGCCAAAAATATATGTCTTAATTTTTTTAAGCAGATACTTATATATTATATATCATCAACATTGAAGATATATTCTTCAATTCAATTTTACAATTTTCACATAGTCATTCTTATACATTAACTGATAGAGGTGCATGTTAACTTGTAGCACTATGCTGAGTACAGTACACATGCTCACTGTATATACTGATCCCATAATCATATCTTATTGCAATCAATGTAAATATGACTATTGAGACCTTTTGATAACCCTGAGTAAGATAGGCGTCCTCAACAGGTGAGGCTGGAGAGAGACCATGTGTGGACTGGGAGGAGAGGAGGCGTGGCAGCGGGACGGGGCCACAGCTCTTCTGTCAAGATGCATCACTGCCCCTACTGTGACTACTCCTCAAATGTTACTACTAATTTGAGGAATCACTTACACAGACATACTGGGGAGAAACCATATGCGTGTCCTTTCTGTTCGTTTGGCTTTGCTACAAAAGATCGGTTAAAGACGCATATCCGGACCCATACAGGAGAGAAGCCCTTTGAATGTACCATATGTCCATACAGATCTTCAAGAAAAGACTCTTTGAAAAACCACATGTTGACCCATCAGATTTAAGGCAGTTTTGCTTTGTTTTAATTCCTTTTAAGCAGTTTTTACACTGGTTTTTAATCAAAGTTATTTTGAAGTTCATATCTTTAATATTCTTTATTTTAATCTAATATATTGTACTGTACTGTACATGCTCATTGTATTTGTTCTTTTTCATATGAGTATAAAATCTCATTCATGTTTACAAGGGCATAACCGTACAGTATATACTGTGTAGACTCGTGTCTCCAATAACAAGATACTCTACAATCACTACCAGACAGGATTGTATTGTTACTTAAGTCTGTGTACCGAGACTATGAAATGGATTCGAGTGTAGAAACAACCAGAAACATTCATTCTAAATACAAGATATATTGTACTGTAATATAATATTAACTCTACAATTTCCAAGGCTTTTTGTACATGTATTTCCTGTTACATTTCCTTAGTATTACTTTGGCAGAATAATGAATATTGGCCAGATAAGTGTCAGACACTGTATACACCTGTACATATGCAGTTTTGTGTATACTGTACTGGGTATGTGTTCATGCATGCAAGTGAATGGCCTGACCATCACAGTTATGAAATAAAGATGGGTTAGCTGCTCTGGGCTAGTAAAGTAAATGTCATCAAATTAATGCACATACTGTACATCATATAGCTACTTGTGATAATTGGGGCAAGTCTCAAACATTTTATTAAAACAGTTAATTAGACTGAACTATAGATGGAAGAAATAAAAAAATGCCAGGGAAAGAACCAGAGTTACATTACAAGGAAGTCAACATTATTGTGTTTGTACTGTATGTGTCTGAATGTGTAAATATAATGTTGGACTACATAAATAAGTGCAGCAATGTTTGTATACATGAACCTACATTAACTGATACACATATGTTAATTAACAAAGTGCAAACCTCCACACAAAAATTTACTGTAAAAAATCCTTCTTTGAATTTATCAGAATTGATTATAAATCCTTACCATTAATTTAGGTATAATTTTTGCTTTGTTCAAAATTAATCCAATTCGAGGCAGTTTGGTACAACTGTAAGCATCAGGGAGCAATGAATGAAAATACTGTACCGGTAAGTATTACATTTCTACAGATAATTTTTTGTATGTGTTATTTTCATGAGTAAAATTGTGAGGCAAAGGTCTGAACATGTAGTCAGGGCGAGGTAAAAATTGTAACTTTAATTCTTCTTTAATACTGTACTAGTCATTTCTCCAAACAGTGGTTCTTCTACAGTTGCTGCTTCAATTACTCTCTATCTGTTGACACACTAGAACAAGATCAATACTGTACAGTACTTCAATACACCTCTATTGTTGCCATCAGTGTCTCCCTCATTACTATTGGTATTAGATAATCTTGCAACTATTAAACACTTCTTCAGTAGGTCTCTCAACTATCACCAAGTTCTTAACACATGTACAGTGCTAACACCTCAAGATACAGCTAAAAAAATGCTTCCTCCAACACTTTTCTGACATAACTGTAACTCAACAATTTTCAAGTACAGGTACAGGGTACAGTACTCACTAATAACTCCAGTGAGTGAAACATCTGTATTATATTTCCACCAATGCTCCACCTTTTTCCAAAATTGCTTTCACAACATCCATTGAAAATGTCATTTATTCTCCAACATATTGCCACACTAACAAGCTACCAGAGGTTACTTCATTATTTTATTTTCAAAACTATTTTAATGGTCCACCAAATTCCTCCAACATTTCGTTGCATATTCACCTTCCTCATAAATAATTCTTTAGAATGTAATACTGTACAGTACAGTACTGTATGCACTTTTAATCATGCTTAACCCCCCCCCCCCCTACACACACACACACACACTCATACCAATATAATATATATGCACACATGCACATGTTAACATTACAGTGTACTATACACACACACACACACACACTACTACTTTGCTCACTTGGAATTGAGTATGTTGATCATCCAGCGATGACATGATGATACGAGTTTTTAGTGATGTTACCTTCGTTGGTGAGTCTGAGGTGACTCGAGAGGCAGATATGGCATCGGCGGGGCCATCCGCGGATGTTGCATTGTGGAGGGGTACATCTAGCGCAGGAGGGGCTGCATCAGCGTCTTTCCAGCACTGGCGCTTGTCTGCCACAGTATGCAGTTGGGTTAACTTGAAAGTATTGACACCTTTTTTGGTGCTCCTCCAAGCATTGTGGTGTGGAGTGATCATCTCCCAGATGAAGGAGTCAATTTGACACTTTTTCAGGTTTGTCTTAAGACTATCCTTATACCTTTTCCATTGCCTGTTAGCATTATGTTTACCATTCTGTAGGTGACAGTAGTAAACACACATGCACTTTTTTTTTTTTTTTTTTTTTTTTTTTACGGGGATTAGCCCACCCGGGCACAGGTCACTGACCCACATCGGGGCCTGGGGGGGGGCGAAAATGTAATAATAATATTAATAATGATAATAATAATAATAATAGTAATAATAATTATTCATAGTAAATAAAATTGAAAATAAAATAATATAAGAATAATAATGATAATAATAATAATAATAAAGAACCAAAAAGAAATAAAAAAATATAAAAAAGATCAAAGTGAGAAACAATATATGTATGTTGTGTTGTCAATGGTAAGAGAAATGATTGAGACCCTGCAATTGTGTGTAAATGAGGCAGAAAGTCAGATCAGCAACCTGAGACTTGGTCACAATTTTTGTTATGCCATAGGGCAGCAGGGTCTACCATTAGATAATACATTATGCTGTATACCCATATGCACATGGTAACATCACTACAAACAAGAAAAATACAATTTGATATACAGGTGTGTAGTATTTCTATGACAAATAAGGATGTAGATGTTATCAAAATGTAGAGAAAGCAATGCTCTGGTGTCTGTCATCCTCCTCGTTATAAGAATATAATGCACTGTAATATAATTTTCATTTGGTTCAGTTCTCGTACATACAACACTCATTAAAAAGATCTTGTTTTATTTATTACTGCTAAAATTATATACATTTTGTCTTAAATTTATGGATGAAAGCCTCATCTTTAAAAGGTTGATTTACTGTACAGCACAGTATTGTCCATCAAGGGTTAAAGCTTCATCCTCAAAGATTTAACAGACAAGAAACTCTACTTGTGGAGTACAGTACAGTTCAGTTCAGTACAGTACTATGGTTAGACTGTAGCATCAACCACTTCTCTTGCTTTGATAATTCTTTTTTAATTGATTTATTGTAAAGTTTATTTTTATTTTTTATTAACTGTTCAATCAAATTATGACTCATAAATATTAAGCTTAAATAAGCATCTTTGTTTTTTATCTAACATGTGGGACCATAAACGTGCGGCACCTTTTGCATGTCTGTATAGAACTCATTCCTGCTACGTAACTTGATAAAAGCTGCACTGGTTGAACTGACAAATGATTTGTGGCTTATAAAAAAATATATCAGCCGAGTTCATCAATTAGTACTGTGCATTACAATTTTATTGACCAGATATATACCTCCATTTCAACTTGGAAATTTTGGCAGGGGCAAACTTTACCTTCATTCAAGATGAGTTTGTATGTTAAGTTTAAAACTATTACTTGTGTGGCCAAAAACATAAGAAGGTACTCTATAGTACTTAATATAGTACAGGTAACTACACTCACTAATTGAAAAATACCCATAATTATGTTGTTCATGAGATTTTCATATATAAATATCCTGTGTATAGTTTTTAAGAAACTAGGCTAAACAAAACAAATGGTGCATAAAGAAGATGTACTGTAACTCACCTGCTATGCCTTATGCTGTTACAGTTCATATACAGGTAGTCGTCGACTTACGACCTAGATTGGTTACGGCCGCCCGGTCGTAAGTTGATCTGGTCGTAAGTCGGCCTATGTTATAATTACCTTACGTATATTATAATGTGTAATGATAATATGTTTAAGTCATATTTTATCAACATTTTCTCTGTTCATTATTGTTACGGTCGTCAGGTTTAAGTAAATCACTGCGTGTTTGTAATTGAGCGCGGGGATGCGCGCGGCTCCAGCTCCCGGCAGCGCCAGGAGGCTGGGGCCAAAACTGTCGTACCGCCGGTCGTAAAGTCGAACAGACGTAAGTCGCATAGGTCGTAAGTCGACGACTACCTGTACATAATGACAGGAATAAGGTTTCAAAAAATAGAACTTGTTCAAATATGGTTTAACGTTCAATAACACCACAAATTACCATAATACTGTATTGTTATAGTTTAAGCTCCTCTTCACTATGTGCAGGTGAGCTAAAACTTTGCACTGTACTGTACTGTAGTGTACTGTGTATGTTACTGGATAACTCACCTGTGTTTGTGTGCATGTAAAAGTGAAGGGAAATCAAGTTTTATGTGTACAGTACAGTAAGTCCTTGTTTAACGTTGCCCCCGATAACATTGCTTTGTTATAGCGTCGCTATTCTTTAGGTACCCATGATTCGGATAACGTCCCGCCGATTCAGTATAACATTATCACAGACTACTTATGTACGGCGCATCACTCTCTCTTATCTTGGCGCGCTACGCTCTCTCAGCTTGACATGCTGCGCTCTCACTCACAGAGCATCACAGCGTCGCTGGTCTTTGTTAGGCTTCCATAGCGTCATGATTGTTTAAGTGTTTTTGCTCTTAATACTGTACTCTAACCATTCAAAATGGCTTCCAAGCTCCCATCAAGTGTTGCTGATGCTAGTGTTGCAAAGAAGCAACGCAAAACCATTAGCCTTGCTACGAAAATGGAAGTCTTAAACCATTTTGAACCACCCGCCAGGTCTCAGTGACCCACCACCCTCTTCCTCTCCCGCCCTCCACCTCTCCTCCTCCGCTCCACTACCCACCACACATTCGCTCCACCGCCTCCGGCCATCAGTGAGTACAATACAAAATGATTTAGTTTAATTATATATATACTATTTTCTATAAAAATGCCATTGAATTTCTGTATATGTAATGTATTTTATGGGGCAAAGGGAAGCTGGAGAGCGTAACTCCCGTATTTTATCTATTTCTTATGGGGAAAATTGATTACGTTAACGTTGTTTCTGTTAACATTGCGGTTTTCAGGAACGGAACTACGGCATTAAGCGAGGACTTACTGTACTACAATACTGTTAGATGAACACAGTATTATGTTCTCACTGCCTGTGTACCCTACTGTACTGTATATTAAGTTGAAATAGGAAGCTTTTATCCTTTCAATATTAAAAACATGAAGAGAGTAAGATGAGCATTCCCAACAGGTGAGGATGGACACTGATCGGCTGACGACTGCAGGGAGAGGAGCCACAAGACCTGGGAGTAACCCCTTGACCAAGATATACCAGTGTCCAAATTGTACCTATTCCACCTATGCAACCACGTGTATGAGAAATCATATTCGCACTCATACTGGAGAAAGACCATTCAAGTGCTCGCACTGTTCGTTTAGTTCTGCTACAAAAGACAATCTCCTGAAACATATTCGTACACATACCGGTGAAAAGCCCTACAAGTGTACAGTGTGTCTCTACCGTTCCTCAAGGAAAGATACTCTGAAGGCTCACATGCTAACTCATATAAAAACTCTTTAAAATGAGAAGAAACTATTGTGATTACAGTAAACTGTAACACAGAACTGATGAAAAAAGCAAATAACAATTGAAGTTCTCACAACTTTCCGACCTTATGTATCATATTGGATCTTGATCTGTTTTACCTGCACTGTGTATTATTTTGTAAATACTGTACTATTATTAAAATAAATGAAGACACAAACTTATAATTTTTTGTAAGTATAGTTACATTATTCACTAATTTATTGTCAATGGCCTAATGGCTCTATTTATGTTTGGTTAAGTGAGCATGAAATATATTCTGTACAGTACTGTACTGCACAACATAGTTATTGTAGTCATCATCCAAGAAAATCTTTAGCGTACTTGAATGTAACGTTGACTTTCACAATGAACATTCCAGCAGTAGTCTATATACAGCAACGACAGTATTTTTTACTTACACATCGAACAGATAAAAACAATCGTTATGCTATGTTATGTGTGAGCCAGACCCGAGTTATGTAGATAAATGATCTTCCAAAGAAAAACATGGTATAACTACACACGCTTGCATAGTAATTTTCTTTCTGAATGCTGATAGATGTACCGTAGCTGCTTCTCTGATGTACAGTTAAATTTGCTACATTTTATCTTTATTTATATACTATATCTGTTTGTGTTATTGATCTTTTGTTTTCAATGTGAGTAAGCTGGGCGTTCCCAACAGGTGGGGCTGGACAGACTTGACCAGAGGATAGACCTGAGAAGAGCGACAGGACCTGGGATGGGAATCACCACCTTCTTCAAGACGCACCAATGTCCATATTGTCCGTACAACACAAAATTTACCTCAAGTTTGAGGAACCACATGCGTACTCATACTGGAGAGAAGCCATTTTCTTGCTCCTACTGTTCATTTTCTTCTGCCACGAAGGACCGTCTAAAAACACACATTAGAACTCACACTGGAGAAAAACCATTTTCGTGTTCCTATTGTCCTCATCGCTCCTCTCGTAAAGACGCATTAAAAACTCATATGCTGACACATCAACTTTAAAATAATTCTTCAAATGTATATTAACATATAATGTTTAGTTTTACTTCTCTAACTCTATTATCACCTTTAAGTTGCCATGATTGTAGAGTCTAGATATATGAAATACTTAAAATATTGTCCAAGTCTAACGAAATAAGTTCACCAAATGAAATATTAGAAATAAACTGTACTGTATAATTACTGTAGGTGCGCGTGATCCAGGTATATGCTGATAACCACAAAGAAAAAAAGAAAACACGAAGTTCCCAAGCGCTTTCGTGTAATTCACATCTTCAGGGGTGAGCATAAACTAAGTTTATACTCACCCCTGAAGATGTGAATTACACGAAAGCGCTTGGGAACTTCGTGTTTTCTTTTTTCTTTGTGGTTATCAGCATATATATATATATATATATATATATATATATATATATATATATATATATATATATATATATATATATATATATATATATTACAGTATTTGATATTTTAAATCACTTGACACATTTGATAATACTGAAACAACTTAAAAATACCTATGTTTTGGGATGTACGGTACTGTACACTACTTATTTCAGTTTAAATTTCAACAGTTCATTGCATATTATAGGAAACAGGATCTTAGTGCTGTTCACAATGTTACCAGAAGCATCTGGCAGGAGTCTCAAGTATATATGAATTAAATACTGAAATACTAAGTTAAATGTCACAATCAAATAATAAATATGAAGCTCAAGTGATTGAGATACTGTACAGTAGAACCTCAAGAGGGCACAGTAACTGCTCCAGTGAGTTGTTTCTAATGGGAATTTTCCAGAAAGCAGAGGTCAAATTCCTCAAGGGGCTGTGTAGGCAATTAATACTGAATAATGACTTAAGAAAAAATAATACAGTTATGTCTTATGTATATATAATCTCTATAAACCTGATTTCATTTGATAAGATGAGCAAATATAGTACAGTACATACTGTACACCGTATAAGGGATAAATATTTTCATAACAGATGGCTGTACTGTACAATACATTAACAGCCTGTAATTTGTATATTACTTTATTGTAGGTTGTGGTCATCAGGTGGTGTAGCCTTTGTCACTTCTTATAGGGCTGTACTCTTGTGTGATCTGACCTGGGTCCCTTTAGCATTATTATGATTATCCAGTAATTGTGCACACTATTTCCATATGAAAAGTTTTAATTGCAGGAAGTCTCCTTCCCACAAAACACTCATTATTAGCACAGGGCAGGGCAGAGCAGGGCAGGGCAGGGCAGGGCGAGGCAAGGGCAGGTGCAGGGCAGGGCAGGGCAGGGAACTATGGAGGTTACACAATTCACAAGGCTCTTTTCTTTACAAGTCAGTCAGCATGAGTACAGTATGGTACTACATAAGAAAACATGTTCAGTTAGTGTTGGTCACTCGCCCACAAGCACAGAAGTATGCTGGATATGTGCAACATTAAATTTTGATAAAAAGAGAAGAAAAGATTTTCTCATTCAATGGATTATACCCTCAATGACTCCCATTTGGGAACAATAATAATGATTCAAGACAGTCAGCCATAAGCTTTCACTTAATGGATTTTACATATGATGGTTCCACATAGCAAACAAATGTATATATATTTATATATATATATATATATATATATATATATATATATATATATATATATATATATATATATATATATATATATATATATATATATATATATATATATATATATATATGTGATAAATTACTTTCTTTGAGTTTTGTTTCGATGACAAATTTTTGCCTGATAGTCAACATGCTCTCAGCTTCCAGTACAGTATCTCCACTACTGTACCTTTACTTCACAGCCATACCATTAACATTCTAGGCCATTGAGTTCTATACAATGAGGAAATGTGAAAATATATTTGGTCTTCAAAAATTTAAAATGCAGAGTTCCTTTACAAAAAAAATACCGGTAATTCTTAAGAAGAAAATAAAAATTAGTGTGATATTCTCCTTTGACAATATTCTTACCATAATGTACTTTAATATTATCTTACTTTTAATTTGTGTTGAAACTAGACAAAGGAATTCCAGAAATTAAATTTATTGCACTTTTTTGTACAGGTAGTTAGAAATTACTATTTTAATTTTTATGCTTTTAATAAATATGAGGAATTTCAAATTGTGTTTTAATTTTATGTTCTTCATGAATAAGAGAGACAATGACTTCACAGGTTTTTTTATGCCTCAAAGTTGCCAATGTCTTTCTGTTGATCATTAATAGCTTTATTAAGAGTATGCAATACAGTACTCTTGGACAACATAATTGGAATAAATTACATGTAGGCCACTACATGATCTTCTGTAAATATGATCCTTTTGTACAGTGAAGTAAGTCCAAACATCAAATAAAGAATTTAAGTCTCAAACTTGTAATGGAGAGTTTTCTTTCCATATCTTATCACATTAACTCTTGATTAAGATGGCGTCCTCTACAGGTGAGGCTGAACACTGACGATCACAGGACTGGCCGGAGAGGACCAACAGGAACAGGAAAGATCCTCCCTTCATCTGGCAAGGTGTTGAAGTGTCTCTACTGTACTTATACCACCAATGTTAACACAAATCTGAAGAAACATGCACGCACTCACACCGGGGAGAAGCCGTATGCCTGCCCATATTGTCCATTCAGAGCATCTCAAACAGAGAATCTTAAAAGACATATCCGTACTCATACTGGGGAGAAGCCTTATGCGTGTAATTTCTGTTCTTATCGTTCCACCGAGAAGAGCAGCTTGAAGAATCACTTATGGGTCCACCATTCATCAGGTAATTCTCCTGACTTCATTCATAATTAACAATAATGTCTTTTTCGTTACTGTATGTGTTGGTACAAGTATAAACAAAAGTTTGGATGATTTGACTTTTACTTTTGTTCATATACAGTACAGTGTGTGTGTGTGTGACCAGGAATTTAGTGTATCTTGATGTTTATTTAAAAAGCTGCCATTTGCACCCTTCTCATGGCATGTGCTTTAGTTGTCACTCTACTGGATCAGTTCAGAATCTCTTGTTATCACACATTTTTCCAGTTCTGGTAAAGTATAGTACAGTACAGTACAGTATACAGTACAGTACTTAAAACTGTACACTAAGAATAAATCTTGAAATGACAAGTGTATACTTTACTGCACTGTACTATACTGTACTGTACTGTATTGTAATGTACTGCACCATACTGTACTGTACTGTACTGTACTGTACTGTACTAATATACTGTACTGTAAAATCTGTTTATGAATTAATGTGATGGAATTTGGTCATTCTTCGTCCTGTATAACTTATCATGTACAGTACACTGAATGACTGTACAGATAAACTTCACAAGTTTGTTTACCAAAGCAGAGTAGCACCTCCTTCGTTCAGATCTCCTGCGCGTCAGAACCTCAAATGGTTGAAGCGGAGGAAATCACGCTAAAATTTTCAAGCTGTACACTCCTCACACACAATTAAAGTATAGATGGTTGCAGTTGGCAGTGTGGTCTCATCTCAAGAAAGGTTCACATTCATTTCACAATGTTTGATGTCCCATTCTCTTCATAATTCTAGATAATTATAAGAGACAATTACTGTAGCATATTTTATGTTTTACTTCGTTCTCCTCAGTACTGTACTGTACTGTCATAACTGTTTTGTGTATATTGTACATAAATTAGTTCATGGTGGCTTTTGATCTATGATTCTTGAATGTTGAGAAGCGTGTTTTTTATGGTGATAATTTTTTGGAATTGTATACAAAATTTTAGCTGACCACTGGCAGAGTATCTGAATTTTGCATGTTTGTGATTCTTAATGGTATACCCGGGGACTTCAGTCAGTGTCTCACGTTTTATTATAGAAGACTTCATTCGTCAGGTCATATAAATATTTTTTATTTTGCAATGCATCTAAATTTCTCATTTCAAAAAACCTTCCAAGTCTTGACACAAGTCTGAATTCTCACTTAGGATAACTCCTAAGAAGAAGACAACTTCCTCTGACATAAACTTCAAGCTGCAGTTCATTCTCCACGTTCATACCAACACCTGCTTTACCTGAGCCTGACATACAGTAATTATAAGGAGATTATCAACCTCCCAACTGTTCCAGACACCCTGAGTCAGTACTGGAGGAGTGCTACTCTTCATTTATTGATTAGTTTCATATATACTGTACCTGAATACAGTATAGTATAATCCCAGCCTCTTCTCAGCATGCAATGTAGTATGCAGTACTGTGAGCTGTACTTTACATTCTTCTCCACAGGAACACTTTCTCCACCTCCCAGAATATTGATACTGAAACATTTTATTTAGCCAGAAAATGCAGATGCAGAGTGGATAATAATGACATAACAATATTAACATGGTTGAGCCAATTGAGAGGCTGAGCTCTCTTAGTGGCACAAAGTTCCTAAATATATTAATTAACTGAGGTACTATACTGGCATCTGACTTTGGTTGTTATATTTTCATGTCAAGTTTGTTTTACTCTCAATAAAACTCATATTCTGTTGTAATGTTGAGAAATGAGGTTCAAAGTTTCTGTTACATTTTATGTGAGGGCAGTTATGTACCCCAGCTCCCTCCTACAGGGTTATCAGTTCCCATACATGGCAGGAATTATACAAGTGCATACAGTATTTATGATATACAGTATTAGCAGTGAATATGTAGTGCTGTACAGTAGTGTGATTTATTGTACAGTATAATCATTATTCTATCATTGTTTGCATCTTCATGTGTATGAGTATTTCTGTGTGTGCACACATACTGTGATGGAGCCATAACTTGGTAAACATTTGGTTCATGTATCCTCAACACCACCTAAATATTTTTACTTACTTTCGTCTTAGAACTTTTATAAGTGATTTAAGTTACATATAGAGACTATTTTTTTTAATAGAAAAGTACAGAACTATATATTGTAATGATAAGAAAATTTCATTCATTGTCAGCAAGTTTTAAGTCTCATTATTCTGACTTGTGGGAGTTGTCCTCTATTCCTTGAAGTCCACTATGCTTTGGTTTGGGTGGTACTGTACAGTACTGTTATTAATTCAAGCTAGAGAACAGCTCCTGAATTCAAAGAGAGTTGTTGTGCTAATACAGTACTGTAGCCATGTAAGTTTGTATTTCTGGGTGTGAAGGAAAATACTGTCCACAGGTAAGTAAAAAAATCATGAACACAGAGCAAGCTTTCCTTGCTGAAGAAATTATACAAATGTTAATTTCACAAACAACATTTTTTTTCCAATTCAGCATGTACTGTGCAGTAGCTAGCACAGAAGTTTCATCAATATTTTAAAAAGGTTCAGTTCTTTATATTAGCAAAATTATACAGTGTCTTGATCTGATTATATGGATTACGTATGTACCATACGAGGCCTACCATTACTGTATATATAATATTATATGAATACTGCATACTGTATAGGATCTTTTGCTTTAAGCATCATGAGTGAGTTAGGAATTCCCTACAGGTGGGGCTGGACAGTGATGACCAATCGGGTTGGAGTGGACCCAAAGGACCTGAGAGAGGCAATACTGTTGGTAGCAAGATTCATCAGTGTCCCTATTGTCCCTACAATACTAATTTCACAACTCACCTACAAAATCATGTTCGAACACATACCGGAGAGAAGCCATTCATGTGCCCATACTGTTCCTTCCGCTTTGCACAGAAAGGAAGTCTACGGTATCACCTGTCGACTCACACAGGAGAAAAACCGTATGCATGTCCACACTGTCCTTATCGCTCTTCACGGAATACTACATTAAAAGCACATATTTGCACTCACCACATGTAGGTTACTCTAGGCTACTTAACAAGCTTTATACTAAGTTTATAGCAATAGAATCTCATTATATGTGAAGAAATGTTTTGTAGGGTTAAGTCATATATGCATCTCATCTCCATAATTGGGCTGAGTCTCAAAAGCATTCTTGTGCCCCTAAGCCTGGTTCAGTTTTACAACACCAAAAGAAATTTTATATAGAAATGAAAATGAAGTTCATTACTGTGCAGATTTATTCTGATCTTACCTCCTAATTGTAGGACAGTACAGTACCAGTTATGCTTTGAAGTGCCATAAGTTGTACTGTACACAGATAGACCAATGAAACTAATTTTATGAACAAAAGTATTTTTTTGGGAAGGGGGAGGGGGGGAGTAGGAAAGGGATATATGAACATAATGCAGTGCTTTATTATTTAAATATTTACATTACGTGCCTCCTTTCACCACATATTACAGTATAACGTTTCAAGTCATGATAAAGGTTATGTGTTGTCAGTCAAACTTGTACATTAAGTCAATAAAATGTGTAAAATCATTGTTTTTCATTCCCCTAAACACAAAAAGATAACCATATGGCTTAATGTATAATTCTGTATTATTAACAGCTCTACCATTACACTAAGTTATAATTATGTAACCATTGATAATTTTGACACAATACTTACAGAAGAGTTTAATATGAAAACCTTAACTGTATGAATGTATGTGTACAATGTAAGGAAATTCCTTAATTCTTTCATATCTAAACCAAACAAATTAAACAAAAGCTTGTACAGTAATTGTATGAATCAGTTTTTACATCAGCCTATTACCTTATGCAAAACAATACTGTGTTTAATGTACTGGTTGAAATATGACTACTGTACTGTGTAATAAATACATACAGTACTGTATACTATTACTGTAAAATATTTACTGGTACATTGCAGTACAATAAACTGCAATATCCTATTCAGTTAAATTTAACAGTACAGTACAGTATATATTTTTCAAGCTCAGTATATTACAGTGCAGTACTTCCATTATTATTCAATTATTTTATGATAGAGGACATAAATAAATCATCATCATTATAATCATCGTCTTAATGGCCATTTTACACGCTCAAGTGGGTTAGCAGTTATGTGTTACTTAGAAAATGACAACACCTGTGATACTTAAAGGGAACTGCACTGAAAAGTTGGGGAGAAAAAATACTTGGTCTATCCAATTAGCAGCTTATCAGGGAAATTACAGCATAAGATCATTTTATTGTGTACAGTATGTACAGTAATATTGTACTGAACACTCTACTGCGAGAGGACACAAATAATAACAGTAAATATTTAATAGTCCCAAAATTGGTCTTTATTGCCTGTCATCTGGTCACACTTCCTCCTGATTGAAAATTTATGCCTTTAAATAACTTGGACTTTGATTGATAAAAAAATAACTTATTTTTCTTAAGATATCATTGTCTCAATCAAATAATGTATTCATCTTATTCTTCTTTCATAAGTTCAACAAGAAATACTACCATTACATTACATAACATGCCCACTAGTATGTACAGAGTACATACTGTATAAATAGTCAAACAAATATGAGAAATATTAACTATACATGTACAGTATTGTACGTACAGTACTGTAGAAACCAATTGCCTTGCAGTCATTCAATGACTGTATTTTATAAGTAAATTATTTGGTAATTTTTTTATATATTTCCCAAAACAAGATTTTTTCACTACCGGGTAAACTAATGAAAAACTTCTTATTATAATCAACTGTTATCAGTTTATTTGACTTTTTTTTTGCAGATTATGAAAAGTACAGAAACAATGGTTATTTACTATGAGAATATGAGTTAACATTGAGGTACGATAACGTTAAGAACTAAGCAAGGAAATTCACGCATGTCAGGATGTATGACTTGTTGTTAGTACTGTATACCATGAGTAAGATGGGCATTCCCAACAGGTGGGGCTGGAGAGTGACGGCCAGAGGACTGGCTGGAGTGGATCCACGGGAGCTGGGAAGGGTACTGTCATCAGATACAAGAGTCACCAATGCCAGTATTGTCCCTACACAACCAATTTTACAACCAATCTCCTGAACCATGAGCGCACTCATACTGGAGAGAAGCCGTACTCGTGTCCCTATTGTCCTCTCAGCTTCGCTCAAAAAGGAAGTCTACGTTCACATATTTTGACTCACACAGGAGAAAAACCTTTTGCATGTCCGTACTGCAGCTATCGGTCCTCACGAAAGACTACATTGAAAGCTCATGTGTGTGCCCATCATGCCTCCTAAGTCGGTAATGAACACACAAATGTGTGAAATGATTTTTATTCTGAATACAGTACTACATACTGTACTGTATTTATCACTGTATAAAAAGACATTGAAAAGGAACTTTCATCAAATTTAATGGATATTAGATTGATTTCCAATTCAATATAATATTTATTTTTTCAAGTTATCAATTGTAAGTTTGTGTGTGCATATGTGTGTGTGTCTGTACATACCTGTATTTGTGTTTTTGGCCAATTGATATTAGCTCAAATTGCAGAAAAATTTAATGGAATTACTTTTGTCAACATAAATCTAAAAATTTATTAACTTAACAGTGGTCAAGATACTGTACTGTAGTATTTTTGGAAGGACAGAAGAATGGTGGATATGAGTTAGCAGACTACTGCTTAACTGGATGTGCAGTAAGTCTGAATGATGAGTCTGCGATCATTTATAACTACAGCATCCCTATATCATTGGATCTGACTTAATAGTAATCAAGGAATTTTTGGTATATTCTGTATCTTGTGCAATCTGATATTGCATTTCTGTACTAAATACAGTATTATGAAATACATGTACCGTAATCACTGTGCTGTGGGTGGCGATTATCAGGAGAAATATAAAATGGTTATGAAAATTTTGTTTATTATATAAGAAACAAAATAGGACTTATTATTGACGTGTGTGGTGGAAACAGACTAACTCAGTTGTTTAAAAACAGACTATAAGTTGGGTCACTTGAGGCGTGTAAACATGTTCTCTCAGTTAGTATTAGTCAGCCCGGTGGATTTATGATTCAGTTTTAAGACAATTGAATATTCATTGTTGATGGCACAGCTATGAATGGTGTCTAACAATCTCCCTTTAAAGATACTGATGAAACTTTTTCTCAAGCATAATGTAACAGTCATGATGGTTAATAAGATGCATGTTTACTGATCCCTTTAAAGACATTGCTAGACAACTTTCTACCTCTTAACACACATGATGGTTGAGAGGAAACTGTTCAGTCATTGTTTATAAAAGATAATTTAATTTTACTATTAGGTCTCAACAGTACAATACTAAGGCATGAGAAAGACTTTATTGTAGACTAAATCATAATCATTTGTACAATAATGAGAATACTGTAGAAGGAACACTGAAGGAATAATAGTGTTCTCCATCCAACATTATTTTCATTGTCCTTAGATCAGAATTCCTAAACCAATTATTTAAACATGTATGACTAACTTGAATCAGTTCATCTCTTGTCATATTGTTTACTGAGACCAAGTGCTATGTACTGTCTCTTTGTTATTGGTTCTGTTTTGAATAACACACACACACACACACACACACATGCACACACACTCGCACACACACACACACACACACACATGCACACACACTCGCACACACACACACACACACACACACACACACACACACACACACACACACACACACACATATAATTCTTGATTTAGTAAAGGTTGAGATGTATGACTCTGTGCAAGGAAAACAAAAATGTGTATTTTATTTTAAGAATTTATCTTGTTCCATTTTGAGGTTTGGTCTACATCAGAGATTCATCTCTGCTGCTGAACTCGTTGTCTATGACATCACAACACAGCATAGTTCTATACCAGGTCATTCAATTGCCCTCTACAGTACGTATAGTATTGCTACCACTCACCCATGTCATGGGTTTGTCCGGCTGGTTTTCCTTCCCCTCATCTCTCCCCCAAGAGGGTATCCTCCTTGGTGGGTTACCTACTGAGGGTTCAAGTCCCACCTGCCTGGATGTTAGGACTTTGTAATAAGACAACTGAGAGACTGAAGGGTGGTATTTTTTGCTAATGTTATTTTAATATATAAGTACAGTAGAAGAATCATACCAAAAATATTAATATAATAAGATATTAGCAATTTCTGTTTGTCATTATTTCCTTTGGTACTGTGTTGCTGAGTAAGGTGGGCATCCTCTACAGATGGAGACGGACGAGAGAGGACCCTCGGGGGCAGGGAAAATGCTCAACACTGGCAAGACTCATCACTGCCCCTACTGTGCATACATCACTAGTAATTATGCTCATCTAATGAGACACCTACGCACACACACTGGGGAGAAGCCATTTGCCTGCCCACACTGCCCTTTCCGAGCAACTCAAAAGGATAATCTAAAGAGACACATTCGCACTCATACTGGCGAGAAGCCCTTTGCCTGTGCTCATTGCTCCTACACTTTTGCAGAGAAGAGCAGCCTGAAGAGTCATGTATGGAATCACCATAGCTAAGGTATTTGTTTTCTTAATGGGCTAAATACTGTTTGTTTATTTAGTGTTATTATGGTATTTTCAAGTGATAAAAACATTACAATACCCAATATCTATAAAACTAAAAAGTTTTGTAGAAATATACAGTACATAATAATGAATATTGCAAGTTATATATAACTTTTACCTCTAGTAAAGGAAATCAGACAAATTTTTCAACAGTTTAGTGTACACTTCTGTATATAGGTTAGTAGTTCCATTAACTGCTACTGTACTCTAGTCTTTATTTACTGTAAATATTAATAACTTGAAGTTTAAGTGGAGAGGAGTTTCTTTTCAGCTTTATCTCCCTGTATCTTAACTCTGTGTGATCTGTGAGGCATTCAGCTCTTGATGTGGAGACAATTTGACTGTCCAGCAGTATGTCTCAGAAATTTTAATTTCAGCAAAGTGTTTCAACACTTACTATAACATTCAAAAGAATTAAATAATGGTCAAACTTTTATAATAATATATACCCTTATTAGTTGTACTGTATTAAGACTAACTGTTGTATATTTATGATAACGCTCACTTGAGAACAAACACCACATTAAAACACATGATGACAGACATCCATGGCAACAACTCAGAGTACACTTTATACTGTACACTGAACCTAATTTAGGCAGCATTACAAGTAAAGTAAGTAGTATGTTTGGTATGATCATTTGAATAAAGAAAATGAACAGAAAGTCTGTTTATTTTAGACTGCTTTAGCTTTGAGCTCTGTTATATTTCAAAATTTTAATGAATATTACAGTACCTGTATTATATGATTCAGTACAAGTTATGGGGTAGGTAAATATTGTGTTAGGATTGAAACTGCTGTGAAGAGATACATTAGGCAATTTTTCACCTTGATATTATAAAACAATCTATATTTTTGTTGTTCTGCACACAAATATTACTGGTACTTATTTTGTTGTTTCTATATTATGTGGAGTCACTCCTCAGGTCCATATGATAAAAACCTTTTTCCTGTATCAAAAACTTTCATTAACTTCTAAATTTCATAAGTACCTTTATTATACTTCTACTTTTTTAGTTGAAATATCACTTTTGAATCACTACTGTACCATTAACATGTGTAGATGGGTAAAGTACCTTAGTGGATAATGTACAATATTGATAACCTTTATCCCCACTCTTATGGTACTGTACAGTACAACTACTTCACATACTGTAACAAGACTTGTACAGCATAGCCATAGGACTTCCCTAAAGGTATAACTTTCATTAGAATATATAAAACGTGTTCTTTAGGGGAGATGGAACCATGTTGACAAAACTAGTTGAATAAAAACTGGTGAATAATGAACAAGACTGTCTTCTCTTAAACTGGTGAATAATGAACAAGACTGTCTCCTCTTAAACTGGTGAATAATGAACAAGACTGTCTTCTCTTAAACTGGTGAATAGTGAACAAGACTGTCTCCTCTTAAACTGGTGAATAATGAACAAGACTGTCTTCTCTTAAACTGGTGAATAATGAACAAGACTGTCTCCTCTTAAACTGGTGAATAATGAACAAGACTGTCTCCTCTTAAACTGGTGAATAATGAACAAGACTGTCTTCTCTTAAACTGGTGAATAATGAACAAGACTGTCTCCTCTTAAACTGGTGAATAATGAACAAGACTGTCTCCTCTTAAACTGGTGAATAATGAACAAGACTGTCTTCTCTTAAACTGGTGAATAATGAACAAGACTGTCTCCTCTTAAACTGGTGAATAATGAACAAGACTGTCTTCTCTTAAACTGGTGAATAATGAACAAGACTGTCTCCTCTTAAACTGGTGAATAATGAACAAGACTGTCTTCTCTTAAACTGGTGAATAATGAACAAGACTGTCTCCTCTTAAACTGGTGAATAATGAACAAGACTGTCTTCTCTTAAACTGGTGAATAATGAACAAGACTGTCTCCTCTTAAACTGGTGAATAATGAACAAGACTGTCTTCTCTTAAACTGGTGAATAATGAACAAGACTGTCTCCTCTTAAACTGGTGAATAATGAACAAGACTGTCTCCTCTTAAACTGGTGAATAATGAACAAGACTGTCTTCTCTTAAACTGGTGAATAATGAACAAGACTGTCTCCTCTTAAACTGGTGAATAATGAACAAGACTGTCTCCTCTTAAACTGGTGAATAGTGAACAAGACTGTCTTCTCTTAAACAGGTGAATAATGAACAAGACTGTCTCCTCTTAAACTGGTGAATAATGAACAAGACTGTCTTCTCTTAAACTGGTGAATAATGAACAAGACTGTCTCCTCTTAAACTGGTGAATAGTGAACAAGACTGTCTTCTCTTAAAACTGTTACCTGTTAAATCATTTGTGTGAATCATGTTGCACCGAGGTGTAATGTACTGGGAACCTCACCTCCCTCTTCTCTGTTAACATTTTCATAACGCTTTACTGCACTCCTCATTAAGGAGTACGAGTATTTATTTTTAAATAAGTAGTGGTCTCTCAAGACAGTTTAATATAAGAAAAGTCTTGAGAGTGTAATGCAGTACTTACTGTACTGGTTAATTTATTTTCTGCGAGTTAAATGGTTACTACTGTACTGTGTATATGTATATACAGTATATATAGTATATTTATTAATTTATTTATTTATTTAGTTTTTTCATTATGTGATCAAGTCAGGCAACAAACCTAACTGTCTGATGTTCAACAATATATAAACAGTTCTGTACAGTAACAGGATTTTTTTTTCCAAAACATAATCTTTGGTTGATGAGTGATAATACTAGGAAGGGAAAAAGATGTTGTACAATCACTATGGCAGTGGTTGAGACATTCAGTTAAATAAGTTTGGCTTTCCTTTAAAGTTTGAATATTTAATACTAAGACTAATAATCTAGTTTCCATTTCACATTGTATAACTTTAAGTAAGCTAGAGGCATTATCAACAGGTAGAGCTGGAGACTGACGCTCTGACACCTGGGAGGAGAGGACCCCTAAGAGCCGAGAGGATCTACGGACTCACTACAAGTACCAGGATGCACCACTGCTCTCGCTGTTCCTATTCAACTGACGTCAAATCAAATCTAATCAGACATTCACGGATTCATACCGGGGAGAAGCCATTTGCCTGTCCCCACTGTCCGTACAATACCACCATGAAAGATAATTTAAAAAGACACGTTCTTACACACACTGGAGAGAAACCATTTGCTTGTGCATATTGTCCATATCGCTCAATACAAAAAGTTCACCTTTCTGCTCACTTGAGGAGTCACTATGCTAATTCTAATGATTCTCCCGAGAACACTGGACAGTAATGCGTTGATCTACTTTGAATTAATTTGGGTACCGGTGATTATTTGAATATTTTGTGATTTCACAGATATTATTCAGCCACATAATTACGACTTACAAAAAATTATGAAGCATTCGTTTGTATTTTTATTTCAACATTGAAATGGTAGTATTAAAAAATTAATATTTAATAATTACTTTTCATAAAATCTGATTACTGTATTTCTGGTTATTACTGTACCATGTAACTCACAAGTACAGTAATATTATATCTTCAGTCATAAACATTGATTGTTATAATTTATAATAACTACTTCTGTTGTTATTATTATCAACACTATTGATTACTGTATAGTATTTGATATTACTGTACTGTATTATCATTATTTCCTCCATCATAATTTTGTTTATCATAAGCATCAATAATGTCCTCTACTATTTTTATTATTCTTATGAGTACTGTACTGTACTGTACTGTACTGTACTGTACTGTACTGCATTTACCATTCTCATTATCATTATGAATATTAAAATATATAATAATCACAAAATTACAAGAGTATGATACTGGTAGTTACATCATAGAACAATCATAGCACTCTGACCTCTTACCCCCAAAGGCAGTTGTCCGGTACACAAATGTCTGAACTTTTTTATGAGGTTACATTATGAAAACCCCTGTAAGACATAAGTACAGTAGCTATAAGTACTGTACAGTATTAAAACAACACTTTTGTAAAGATAAAGGGTTATGTTACAGCACTAACTAAAATATAAAAGCCAAAAACATATTAATGCATAAAAGAATAAATAGTTTTGGAATATGTAAGATAAATTAAGAACAGTGGCATGAAGGGGATTAATAAGATAACAAGATATTTATGGTAGACAATTAATTTCTTAAAAGTCAATTTAGTTTTGTTTATAATAACTAAAATTCAATCCATATTATTAGAATTTAATAGAATTTAGTTTGAATTCGTAGTGGAAACTTCCCAGATAGGCATCTGGGTAACTGTCAGCTATGTCATGAAAGGCTCTGTGTCCATTTCCTCAGCCCTTCTCTTGCCTCAGATGTAGGGTAAAGGCTAAGCACTGTACCGAGGTACTGTAATTTGATTTGCACTCGAGCATTTCTTCTCACATCCAAATATATATGATTCAGTCGAACTTAATATAGTAATATCAACACCATTCACATACTGGAAGTTTGCCTCTATCATATTTATTGATCATAAATAATCTTGTCCAGTAGGTAATTTCCTGAAATGCATTAGAGGAGCACAGTTGTGTACAGTAACATGGGGAGCCAGACTTCATGTTAAGGCAGGATCAGTTGTCAGTCACACATCTGAGAGTAATATTTATCTTCTTTACTGTACTACAGGTATCCCTTACTGTCTGAGTGATCACTGTCCAAATAGAGCACAGTACTGGATTCACTTATCAGAATATTCTTTTCTTACACTCCATTTTCATTATCCCAAGGTGATATTAGCTTATCCAAATGTTGGTTTGGTCAATAATTAAAATAACTAGAAGTGCGAATAATAGTAAAAACCTTATACAGTAGTGCTCATGAACTGAATACAGATACAGGGGTATTTGTGAATGTAAAGTTCATAAAAGGTAGAGAATTACTGTAAACTGATCATGTTGGAGGCTGACAGGGCGCTGTTATCTCTTTTCTGGTCGAGTCAGTATGAGCCATCTGAAAATTTAGGTTATTGTATATATCATCTCTTGGCCAGACCAAGTCTTTGACATTATACTGTATGGGAGATGGACGTACAGTACTGACAACTGACTTTATTACCGTATTGTGAATATTACTTTTGACTGTAATAACGATGATGCCAATGAGATAATAATATTGGTAATGATAATAGTAATACTGTATTGTAATAATAATTGTTAGGGATATTATTAATATGATTACATCTACTGTATTATTATCTCATCATAACCTTTACTGTATTATCATTTAACAATCATCAGTATCAAGTGAGAGACGGTAGCAGGGAAGGGAAGGAAAGGCAACGGACTTTAAAAAAAAAACATAAGGGGGCATATGTGAGACAACTGAACACAAGTTAACATTTGTGTGACTATGCATCAGGTGATCGTGGCTAACCAACACAGGCATGAAAATGGCCGTAGAATGCCGATGATGCAAAAAATGTGGTATAATCGTTGTTTGAAAATATTTTTATGATATCAAAATTTTGCAACAAAAATTATCTAAGGATCATACTGTATGGACAAATAATTTAGACACCACTGTGTGTTTTTACATTAAATAGAGTAAGTTTCTTTACTGTTTAGATGAAGCTTAAAGGCATGCTGTACACAAATTTCATCTAATAAATCATAAAGCTAGACTTACTTCTGGAAGCAATAAGATGAATTCACTTACTGTACTTTGTAAGTCCAGGCACAGTTGTGTGATTTGTTTAATGTAGGTCTGTTATTAATAGAACATAAATCCATGATGATTTATAGCATGTATGTAAAGTATATTTACAGGAACAAAAGGAAACATTAGCATAAATTTCGCCTCAGTTGTTTAGCTGTTAATATTTTTATTTTTTTCCTGAATACTGGATTATTTTTCTTTTCATAATTTTAAGTTCTTATCTGAACACCAAAACAATATTCCTTTCAGTCAGTGAAGACAATGACCTTCATTATGAGATCCTATGGATTTAAAATAAAATCCTAAACATTACTTCACAAATATACTTATCTGTGACCCCTGTCTTAGTATGATAATAAAATATATTGACTAATTTATGTTTTACATCGTCCTTAAGGCTTTATCCATCAAGTGTATTATCCTGTATTATAATCTTAATGTACAGTATAGTGCATGGCACACTTGAACTTGTGAATCTTTCTTTACTTCAAAAATTCACACACTTTGTCATAGTCATTTGTTGAGTTAGTCTCGGAGTGGACCATTGGCTTACACGCGACCTTCTGCTTATACAGTATACTGTAGTATTTTTTTATTAAAAAGAAAATAAACATGAAATAAATATATTGCCATAATTCTGATGCAGGTGGTGTACAATACTATACTGTACTTTATGTACACTTCAATTTCAAGGTACATTGCAAATCTGATCAGTTTGTTAGCCACTTGGGCAGTTGATCACAGCTCTGTTATGCACTGTTGGCAAGTACTGGGTATCTACTAACTCTAAAATGTATCAATACCTGTGCCAGTGATGGTCAAGTCTGGTCTTGAATGAGCGCACACTCTGTGCCATCACAACATTCTCTGGTAGGTTATTATAAGAGTTCACAACACTCACTCCCAAACTTGTGGCTTCTTCAACCTGAGGTTGTGACCTCAGATGGGCTGGGCATCTGCTAGTTCTAGGTATAAACACTCAACTGAATAATGTCCTCTGAGGTGCTTTAGATTTCTATTAGTCACCCTTTGCCCATCTATAGTATAAATTAGGCAACTGCTGGCATTCTAATATCTGGATACTTGAAGTGCGGGGTGCAGGCACCAGTCTGGTGTCCCTCTTTTAGACATTCTCAATCAATTGACAGTCTCTAGTAACTCCTCACTTTTGAAGAGCATTAAGAGGGATGGACCATCTAGATTTGTGAATGCCCTTCTTGTGAGACCTACTAGCTTTGCTTGATATACCTTCTTCTCACAATGGTCCGAGGACTTTTAAGATACACACCCAGGTCCTCTTCACATTTGGTCTTGGTTAATGATGTTTCTTTACCCCGTTGGAACGTATGATATGCCTTCTTATTATTGGTATGACCTCGGTGTATCCCTTTGTATTTCATTGAATTTTAACAACCATCCTATGACCACTCAAACAGAGTTCTTCCTGTAGAGCTTCACTGTCCTTTTGGTTTTTAATTTGTCTGAATGACTTGGCATCGTATGAAAGCATTTGTCTGGAGAAGTGTTTAATATAGAACTTGTATCTGTCATATAATTTAAGAAACAAACACACAACATCAATCCCAGTACACTACCCATTGATCACTATGCACTCGCACTGTTTGCTGTCATGAAGAAAATATTTGATTCATGACAGAACGTTACCCAATTCCATACCCTTCCAGTTTAATTTTCACCTTTAAATGAGATACAGTGCAGTACTATGTATATTGTCAATATTGCCACCAAGCTGCAGACTCTGTGTCCACACATCCATTACCATAAGTGATTGCATCAAGAAGGAGTATCCAGGCATGAAACCATATTGGCATTCCTTTATAATGTTGTTTCGTAGTAAATGTTCCACCAAGGCATCTCATATAATGCTCTCTATTACTTTACACATTATGCTGGTCAAGGGTTAACTAGTCAGTGTACAAGCACATCCTCTTTATTCTAAATCTAAAATGTCAGAAAAATCAAATATATTAACTTGTAATTACATCAAAAATCACAGCAAAAATTATTGACATGTTACTTGCTATATTGCTTGTAATTTGGCTTTTTATCCCTCAGTCTAATGCACATCCCCTACGTGTGGAAGTTGTGAGCTGCATTTCAAGGACAGAAGAGGTCGAGGGATTAACAAATGCTGCCAGTACCTGTATAATGAACTTCCAGTGTTCCTATTGTTCTTACAACACACCAAGACTAACGCATCTGAAGGAGCACATGTTAACTCATACCGGAGAAAAGCCTCATATCTGTCCACACTGCCCATTCCGTAGTGCTCGTAGTAATAACCTGAAGAAGCACATAAGAACACACACCGGAGAAAAACCATTTGCTTGTAGTCACTGCCCGTACCGCTCCACAAGAGTAGATAATTTGAAAGCACATATTCTGAGGCATGCATCAAGAATCCATACACCATCTCAGGGTACGTTTATATCATAAAAGGTCCACAGCCTTTAGTTTTGACACTATATATTCCATACTCTCACCAGTAGTTACATTATGCAAGTTATTACTTTGCCAAATACCTCAAAAATTTATTAACGTTAAAGGGATTTAGGCTACAATGTCTCATTTTCCATCACTTAATGTATTATAGATTAACAACAAAGACAACAGTACTTTGTCACAGCAACAAATACAAGAAAACCCTTTATTGCAGCAATATAATTGCTGAGAGCATATAAGTTAATTAATTTATACATTCATGTTTCATGTACAGAATAAATTTGACATATTGGTTAACATCCTAAATTATTAAATACTTTATACTATATTTATAGTTTTCCTTAAAATCTACTATAGTTATACACTCCTGCAGTGCATTATAGTATGTACTACATTGTTTGTGTCTCCTGTTAAGATAAATTAAAACTGACTTACTTGTGAGATGTAAAGCAAAAACATTGAATGTTTGGGTTAATAATAAATTGAGCCTGAACACCTCCCTCTACTGAACCTCAAACTCCAGAACCCCTTTCAGAAATGAGTCATGTTTACACATATAAAAGTTTAATTTTTTTATACTTTTTTAATATTTACATTAGTAATACACATAAATCAGCTGGATATTCTCTACAGGTAGAGCTCAGTGGCAACATGGTGGTGTGTAGCGGCAGAGTCAGAAGAACCAACGACAAGAAGATCAACATCTACAAATGCCCGCACTGTGACCACGCAACGCATAAGCTTTACTCAATGACCCACCACATCAGATCACACACAGGAGAGAAGCCATTTGCCTGCCCATACTGCCCCTTCCGATCTGCACAAAAGACAAACCTCAAAACACACATACGTATCCACACAGGAGAGAAGCCTTTTCCATGTGATCTGTGTCCTTTTCGGGCTGTTCAAAAAATTCACTTAAAGAATCATATAAGAAATAACCATTCTTAGTACTGCTTCAATGCTTTATATTCATGCTCATATGTTTCTTTGTTAAGCAGCCAATCAGAGATATTTTGTTACTGAAATTTGACCACTACAAATACAATACTGTACCTGTATCATATCTTTGTGCTTCTTTATGTGCATATACAATATACTCTACTGTGTATATACAGTATATCAATATATAGTATATTGTACATACATATATATGTTTGTGTGCATGCATTGTCTTAATACAAATATGAAAACATGTAAACCGATGCAGTACAGTACATATTAAAGATAATGAAGCATGCAACAAATACTGTAGTACTGTATCTGATGAAATGCAAAATGTCCTAAATTACATTTCCTGTACTGTACAGTACATGCTTGTCGTATAATAAAACACTGGAATGTGTGTTTGGAGTGGCAAATTATTATTAGTACAGTATTTGTGTTGGTAATTTTAGTTATATTTATTTATATTGGTCAAGTATTTGTAGAATTGTTTATTTGTGGTTAAGGAATTGTGCAGTACTCCTGGTTTTTGTTGTGGAACATCAATGGTGTTTGCTTTGTGATCTCCAGCTAGTCATTTGTTGACATTTGACAAGTTTTACAACCTCGTTCCTCGAGTCAGTTGCTGACCCATTGAATTTGATCGCAGTGGGAGATTCTGGTGGATTCTATCAAGTTCAACAAAGGATGAGTATACTTCTTGTATTTTCATACAAACTGTAGATCTATTCTGGGTCATACCTCATGTTGCTTTGCTAACTCATTTCAACATAAGTTAGAAGTACACCTCCTATCATTATCAAGTGGCAACTCTTTGGGAAAAACTTTATATGACAGGTACGTCATTACAGTCCACTTGACAATTGGTCATGATACTCTAATTTTGATTTAAATTTTCCTTGTTAACAAATTAACTGTTCTAATATGGAAGACATATTTGTCTTTATTTTTCCCTTAGGGGAGAAAAGTCTGATGCCATTACTGTATTACCATGTGGTAACTCGTGAACATCATCGCATAATAAAATCCAAAAAGACGTTATGACTGAGTGAGTGAATGACAGCATATTAGTTTAAGTCTCTGTTGATTGCAGTCACAACAACTGTGTACTGGAGAGAGAGCTTGTGAGAATCAGTAGAAATATCTATAATACTATACAGGGGTATAGTTGAAGCATTTATGGAAAAAGAAATACCATACAGTACAGTATGCAATTTTATAATAAGGTTGAATTCACCGGTGCTGGTGTAAATATAATTAATAAAGGATGTAAATAAGAGGATACAGTAAGTGGATCTCACTGAGATGATGTCAATAACCTCACAGATTACTTCAGTACAGTAACAGGTCACATCAGTACCCCGAGAGATGCATCAATGGCTCACCTTTTGCTTTTCCAATAAATATGGACGATAATTTCTCCTAAATCCTGTACAGAAGTCTTAAATCTCCATTTTAACACGTGTAAATATTTTCTTATCATCCAGTGCTTTCTCTACAACAAAGCGTGTTAACCACCGTATTTTGTGGAATATTTTGGAAAACTTTTGAGTGTATATTAGCATTTATTGTTTACTCCTACTAATACATGATGCGGTAAGTCTGTATAAATGGAATACATATTCAATGATAATTCTGGTAAATAAGCTGAGTAACTCATGAGAAAAAACATCAAGTTTGTGTAGCAAGATAAGTAATAACTCTCCAAATATGGAGTATCATCAGTAGTTATAAATCCAACTTTTATATTTGCAATAATTACTTTTTGAACTAATGATAAGCAATGAAAATATGTTTAGGTAGACAATAAAATATTTTTAATTCAGGAGTTATGAGACCACAACTTAATGTATAGGATGGTGGGTGATGTTTTTTGCCATTTTTCAGAAGATAACAGTGTCTTATACGTACAAGTACGCCATAAAATACGGTATATTAATCATGTGGACTACGACACACACACTGTGCAGAATGATGAAAAACTTGCACTGCAGTGACTTTTTTATTTGTTATATCGTTTTAGTTACTGTACTGTATGTTGTATCAAGTAGAACTTATAATAAATGTTCACAATGATTGTCATTGACATCTATTTGTAAGTTGTTTATTTGAACATGTTTTATAAGTTCTACTTTATAAACTACAGTCGACCATTGCCATTCGTGGGTTTGCAATTCAAGATTTCGATGATTCGCAGTAAGCAGATGGTAGCTAGCTTGCGAGCCTTTTTCCGCAGCACAAAGAGTCACCCCACGTGCCTGCAGCATCTCCTCTCCATCTGTTCACGTTCAACCATTGTCTGTGATGCAGCATCTCGTGTTGTTCTCTCAAAACTTTAGTGTTTCTGTGTGAAATGGTCCCTTAAAGACTGCCTCGTGTCAGTGCTTGTGAAGTGAAATGTAAAAGGCAGAAGTCAGTGATGATCCTGACAAAGAAAGTTGAATTATTAGATAAGTTAAAAGAGGGGACGAGTGCGGCTGCAGCTGGTCGGTTGTTTGGTATTCAAGGTTTTGCTAGTTGTGCCATTCCTTGGAACCTAACCCCCATGAATAACAAGGGTTTACTGAATAAAAAAAATGGACAAGAAAAATGAGAAAAACTAAATACAGTATTCAGTACAGGGTAAACTGTACACTTAAATTTTTTGATCATCCTATAGTGGTTGGCAATTAGCTGAAAATGTTTGTTACAAGCATAGAAATAGTGACTTTTTTCCTTTGTTGTAAATACAAAATAAAGTTTCTGTTTGCCACTGAAAAGTTTAATTCACATTTTGCTAATTGGAGAGTGGTAGTTTGACACCGGCTTGCCTCCCTCTTCCATAGTGCTGCTGCTTGGTGTATAGCGACTGTTGTAAATACCTTACATCAGCTTGACATATTTTCACTCAGTCAGTAAAATGTTTAAACAGTAAATTTCTATAAAATCATAAAAGTAAACATTGTACGTAATATATAAAACTACAGTACAGACAGTATTGTGGTGCTGAACTTTGGGATTTTCTTAATTTGCAGTTCCTAAATACAGTACAGTACTGTACTGTACTGTACTGTACTGCACACTCTTAAGCCAAGTGGTGCTGTGTGTAGCCCGTGATGCTACATTCCAGTTCCGGTTAGTAAATCTGGTGTGATGATGAAGCTTTCAAATAATCTTTGCTGACTTGAATTATACACAAAAGTGGCCATCAGTGTTGTATAATACAGTACTACAGCATCCTGTTTAGGTGTATGCTGGACTGTATACTAAACCAGTCTTGCTGCCTCTCCTGTAATGTGAATGTCTGATGCTCTTGTGGTGTGATGGAGGAAAATAAAAAAGATGGCAACAGATGTTCTATAAAAGATGGAAATTAATTATAGTGGTAATACGGACACCTGATGTGTTGCCCTACATACCGTACTAAAGTATTTTGAAAAATCTGTGCAAAAATTAAACTAAATACTGTACAATGGTAATTATTAAGTGAGTGTTAATGACCATAACAAAGACTATGGTGCTTATTCTACACACATATTGTTGTCTTCTTTAATTTAAATTGTTGGACCCTTGTTGAGTCTAGGGTGCTTCCTCTACTGAAGAGTAATATACCACTTATGTTTTATGGTATTTGGAGATTAAGAGTTCAAGTACTGTACACTACTGTAATCATGTAGAAACCAACTTGTATATGGCTTATGGACAGACAAACAGACAAATGGACAGGCTGAATCAAGTACAGTACTGTGTATCCCCTGTATAGTATTTGTTGCAGGGGGTTACAATAATAAATAAAAAGTTTTGATTAGTGTATTGATTTTGATTAGCAAACTTATTGTATTTACAAAGTCATATCATGTTTGTTTATGAACACATCTTAGTCATATGGTTAAAGTGCTGACCTTATATATGTGACACAAGCCAGCAGGGTGAAAGAACACACACACATACATACATACATACACACACACACACACACACTGCTTCACTATGCTTCTGTCACTCTTGAAGGCATTAGTGTAGGAGGAATAAAGGGAAGGGCTCCTTATTATGAGGTCAGGTCTGGCAGGTTAGGTTCTTGATCCAACATTCTGTCTCATCTCCAACACATTTTTTTAAGTTAATGCTATGTTCTCTTGTTATGTTTATTCTATACCTAATTGGGTGTACTGTACTACTGAAGGGAAGTTACCTCAGTGTTCATTTACAGAGACCATAATATTGGGCTGTAATTTTAAAGCTGTTTTATGGAAAATTGGAAATACCTTTGATGAAAAGTATCATACCATTAATATATATAGTGTACAAGCATTATTAATTACTGCAGAACATTTGGAATAATTCTTAGTTTGTGTAAGGTAAGTTACAGATGCTAGGAAACCTGGTCAATTACTACAATAAACATAAAATATATAAAGAATTTCCCTTGTTAGCAAGTTGTGTCACTTGCAGGAAATATAGTCAATTAGCTACAATGTATCTAATAAATATTCCTAGTTAGTAAGATGAGTGTCACCTGCAGGAGAACTGTGAGGCTCAGAGGTCCAACTGGATGGTGGGCTGTTCATCATCCAACACCACCTTTGCCAAGCTCAACCAGTGCCTCTACTGTCTCTATTCCACCCCTATCATCACTAACCTCAAGAACCACATGCTCACCCACACTGATGAGAAACCTTTTGCCTGCACCTGGTGCCCCTACAGGTGTAAACAGAAAGGCAACCTGAAGCGTCACATCGTAACCAACCACAGCGCTGAAATGTTAATGTTAAGCAAGACTGGAAATGAATGTAAGTTAGTTATCATTTTCTGTGTGATGTAGTACGTAAACATAAAGCCTTAACAAAGTGAAATACAATTCATTTCTTTGAGTATAATATAACTTCTCAACTAATCAAAGCTTTTTTTGATAGTTTTGAAGCTTTAAAGATTAATATAATATCAGACAGTTTTACATAAAAAGTAGTAACACCAACTATGGGCATAAAATTCTGATTCAAATCAAGACTTGAATATGAAGAATAAGAAAAGAGGTTTTTACAGAATAAAAGAATCCTTCATGTTACTTTTTGATTATCCTGTAACACTTTTGACACTGAAACATTTACAGGTTTTATGAATCTATTTATTTATGCTTTATGTCTCACTCGCCTAATTTACATTACGGTAATTAATTTATTTGAATTTTCTTCCAGAGTGTGAAAGTGGATACAGTGTGTAGGTCAAAAGTGATAGATATTTCACATGTTTCATCTGATGGTCAATTAAATTTAAGTGTAAATATGAAATAGTACAGAATTACTTAAATACTATATCATATTTTGTATTGACCATTGAATTGCATGATCATAATAATTCACCAAAAAACATCATCATCAAGGAACAGACAAATACTGTACAATAATGTAATGATCCCACATGCATAAACAAATTATAATGGGTTGTTACATAAATACATATTTTTAACAAAGAAAGCAAAATAAATATACCAGTACATGTATCTTATAAAGCATTCAATTATTTTCCAAGCAGTACAGCATTTCACCAGTCTATCAGAACCAGGTCCAAGGTAATGGACAGTATGTTGATAAAATGATTGACATTAATATACGTAATTAAATTCTTAACATCTTTTGCTAAACATGCAACTTCTTCCTCAGATGGAGCGAGAGACCTCAGTGACCCAAGTGCCATCATCTTACCCAGGAATCAGTACATGGATGAACTCAGGTAAAACAGTGTCTCTCCCTGCCCGACCTGCCAGGGACCTTGTCTGCACCTACTGCTCCTACACAACCACCTTCAGGACTAATTTCCAAAATCATCTGAGGAAGCATACTGGAGAAAAACCATTTGCTTGTCCTCACTGTAACTATTGTTCTGCACAGAGAAGCAACCTAACCCGGCACATGATACGCTGTCCATCAAAAATCCACAGTTTTAGTTGAAAATTCAGTGTTGGTGTATAAAGAGTGAGAAAAAGTGAAAAAAATTGATTTGTGTTGTATAAGAATAGTTATATGGACCTCTGGACATATAAAACACTATTGTGGTAAAGATAAAAATTTGTATTATTTCAAGTGCATTTCCAAGTTATCAATAGTAATTTATGGACCTCTAAAAAGTACAAGATGAAGTTTGACTATCCTTATGTTAACTTGTACATTATGTGATTTGAATGAAAGTGGTGTTCATGGTAACAGTATATATTGAAATCTTCAATTTAGCCGCATCTTTTGCAGTGTTTCCTATAATCTGTTGATGCTGCAGTGAGGAGTGATCTGTCAAAGGTTCAAAGTGAGTGTTTCATGATCAATGTGGCTATTGTATAAGGAACACTTACCAATTAGATACAAAAGGTAGCATATTGCATAGTACTGTACCTCCATCACTGAAAATGAATTAATTTTAGCCATTTAATAAATTGATTTTAGGAGGGTATGAAGGAAGTTAAGGATGAGTTCTGTTTATTTCTAGAGAATGATATAAACCTAAAATTCAGAGGTTATGTTTACTGTATAAGAGGAATAGTGTGATTGTTCAAAGGTGGATCAATTATCGTGTACAAATGACCTCATTCATAGAAAGGTGGATCACCATATGAGGATCAGATTCTCTTATTCATGTAAGGTGGATTGCAATGTTATAATCAAATTCCCTCCATGGTCAATCTTTCTCTTTCATTGCCACACAGGATACCTTCACAGCCATTAATGAGTCACTCACAGTCATCATAATAATACCCACAAATTTTCATAAATAAGTGATTTCTTACTTTTAGTATTTATGCAAATCCATGTCTTCTGATATAATACTTTTTGCCACTGAAAGTTATCATGCCACACACACACACACACACACACATACATTATGTATATGATGTAATGGTACCTGTATTTATATTCCCAGCTAAGCCAGACTATACTGTAGTATATGGAGGAAAGGTAAGTCCTGATTGTAAAAGTTACCATTTTTCAAGATGCTTAGAAAAAAAAAAATTAGATACTGTACTGTACTTTGGTCATATAATTAGGGATGAGCAAATAATAAGATAAATATTAATGGGCAAAGTTGAGGATAGGAGGGCCAGAGGAAGGCAGAGACTGGGATGGATGAATGAAATTAAACAATGGGTCCCCAGAGATACAAAACCTTAGAGGATTGGTCAAAACAGTCCAAGAACATTTAGAGTGGAGGACTGTGGTTGCCAACCCTCAGGCTTTAGGTCCGTATTCTGATTGATTGATTGACTGTACTGTACATGATAAGTTTTTTGACTCTAGATCTGATAAATCAGATTAACACAACCAAAAATCTCCTCCCATGGGCCCAACTTTATGTGTATCATATTTTTAAGTAAATATAAGAATATTACATGATGCTATTTATTTCAGTATTATTTTCAGATTGCTTTATTAGTTTATGCAATAAGTAAAACTATTGCTACTTACCTTTAGAACAAATTTTCCATCATTCTGTTTTCATATCTCTGTAAACAATAAAGGAAACAATACTTAAAAATAAATATTTATTTTGTTGACATCAGAAAGTTTTTTTTTTTTTAGTGATTAACTTCCTCTTACAAAACAACACAGTACGGCACAGTATGTATAGTAATTGTGAACTTCAAGATGGCAGGTGATGGTAAGGAAAGTGTTTGAGCTCAAAACTTTTGGTGAATAGATAAAATATTGTCTGTGACCAAAAGCATCATTACGAAACAGCACAGAACGGAGCCACTCCAAATGGGGTACAGTACTGTACTGTATTATATGCACTTTGTATCAAGGTTAAATGAACATGAAAATTTTGAAATACAGTACAGCAGACATCTTTTTTGTTTGCACTTATGGAGAATGATATCCATGGGAGAAGGAATGGGTAAGTTTAGAGGGCTAGATACAACAGCTGGTCACACCATGTGATGACACCCAGTACTGTACTGTACTGTACTGTACTCCTCCCTGCCTGGATGCAGAGCTCAAACATTATTTCTTAATTTTATTCTTTGAGAACAAATTATAGTTATAGATGTGTATTGAGTAAGTTTCTGACACATATCTGCTTATTATCTTATGTGAGACTTTTATAAGAACTTACACTTCAGTTTCAGGAAAAATTAAACATATAAGCCCTTGAGAATCTGGATCTTGAGATATCCTGTAGTATATGTTTTATGGGTGTACTGTATTGTTAACATTATATGACGGTAAACACTTACTAGAATGTAGGCTATATCCTGGTTCAGATATACCTGGTAGTGACGCCTTACCAAAACACTACATCTTCTGTATATGACGATGGTGATGTACCATAAAAGACAAAACACATCTCATTGGATATATGTTTTACAAGCAATCACTTATCAAACAGATTTTTTCTTTTTCTATACTGTTCTGTTATACTGTGTACTGGACCAGCCAATAAGAGCAACAGAGGGCTTTGAGTTTTATGTTACTGGAGGGGATGGTGGTGAAGCAGGGGACTGAAATAATGAAGTTTGAAACCCAAAGTATTTCTGTTTTATTTCTGTAACTGAGAGAGAGAGATAAACCCAACGTACCTTGAACCTACATGTATTAGGATTCCTTTGCATTAAAAATGGTGAAAAATAAAGTGGTCTATATGTATGGCTGCCTTATAAGGACAATATGACTATAAGAACACAGTACAGTTCCTCCCCGACTTACGACGGGGTTAGGGACCCAAATCCAGGTCGTAAGTAGAAATGGTAGTGTCGAAAATGCTTAAATAATACATAAAAATCTAAAATGTGTGTCCCTTTTTCTTCTCAGCACCACAAAACTCTCACTTTTAAGCTTGCCAGCCATTTTAAAGTGAATTACAAACGAAAATTTCGTCAATACACAGCGCAATCACTGACATCAGGACTCGAAAATACGTAATTTGACAAAATTTTGGTACGAACGAGGCGGTCGTATGTCCGGGTGGTCGTAAGTCGAGTATGTCGTAAGTCGGGGAGGAGCTGTATATACTAAGACTTTACATATGGTAATACTTTAGACGTCAGATTCGTGGGAAAAAGCTACTTAATGAAAAATTCCTCTGCCCATTTCTTTCTATTCATGAAGTAAGAAAGAGTTTTCTTCTGTAGAATATTTCCCTGAAGTGGTTCCGTCCCATGAGACTGTAGTGAAGTGTACTACCATTATGAGCAGCTACAACAGAGGTGAACAGTGTCAAGCACCAACTGGTATGTGATTTTTTTTTTCAAGGAGCCAATTTTTTTTCCAAATACTAATTCTAATGTCTAAAATCATAAATATTAACATAATGTACTAGAGTTTTTAAGTATTTGTGATACAGTATATTTACAAGTTATTTACAACTGTCCAATTTTCTTTTCTCTGCAGGCAGGGAGTGGCGATTATTTATTTACCAGTCCTGTGGGTCCGTATGTGTGTGTCCACTGCAACTACAGCTCCATGAAGAAATACAATATCCATCGCCATGTACTGACTCACACAGGAGAGAGGCCCTTCAGTTGTCCCCACTGCCCATACCGCGCCGCTCGTAAGATCAGCATACACAGACACCTCTTACGCTTTCATAAAGGAAAAGCATGATGACTGTAGGAGCTGCTGAGTCTACAGGAGTGGTATTCTATTACTGTACTGTAGATAATTTTATATAGCATTCACAACTGCTACACTAAATAATAAGTGTATATGAGCAACTGCTACATTATACAGTTTCATATAAAAATGATACAATACACTATACTATATAGTTTTATACAAACAGCTGGTACACCATATAGTTTCATATATACAGTACTGTGGTTTCACATGAATACAGTATTTGATAATTATACAATACATTATATATATGCAGTACATATAAGCAGCTGATGCAATATACTGTATATCCTTTAAATTATCACCAACAGTTCAAAACATCCAATATACTTTTGCAATGAGTAAGATTCACTGTAGATCATTCAGCAAATAAAAGTTTTCCAAGCAAATTGTATATACTATACTACATTCCCTGCAATCTTCTGAATAACTAAATTTACCGAGTATTTTCTTAGTTTATTATATATAGGTGTATGCAGAGCCTTATATAGGTATTTACAGCTCTGGGTGTAGGCAAAGCAGTTTGGTCAACTAGGTGACATATGGGCGCCCTGTTGTTACTCAGCTGATGAAAAAGTTTGCATTCGTACTGGAGAGGATGGTAATGATGATGTTTACTCAGTAAATTTGTCATAAATGTTTACAATTAGATAAGCATGTTTATAAACTATGTGGTATACAGCCCGAGAGGCATCCCATCCGCTAAACTCTACGGACGACTTTTGTGTATGGTCCTTACATCGCGCCATCTGTGTTTCAGCTTTCAAACTACATTTCCAGCTTATGGACGTTTGTTATGAGTCCCTTAAGTTTCCTCTCTGTTGATCTACTCACTGTATGTTGCTGACCAGTGTTTAACTTTCAGACAAACTTGAAGACAAACGTTTTGTGAGTGAGTGTTGTGAACTCTTAGAACAATCAAGAGTGTTGTGATGGCACTGAGTGTGAGCTCATTGATCAGCACTGGAGCAGACCCTGGTACAGTTACATTCTGAAGCCAGTACTTGTTAACAGTGTAACAAGGAGCCAGTACTTGTTAACAGTGTAACAAGGAGCCAGTACTTGTTAACAGTGTAACAAGGAGCCAGTACTTGTTAACAGTGTAACAAGGAGCCAGTACTTGTTAACAGTGTAACAAGGAGCCAGTACTTGTTAACAGTGTAACAAGGAGCCAGTACTTGTTAACAGTGTAACAAGGAGCCAGTACTTGTTAACAGTGTAACAAGGAGCCAGTACTTGTTAACAGTGTAACAAGGAGCCAGTACTTGTTAACAGTGTAACAAGGAGCCAGTACTTGTTAACAGTGTAACAAGGAGCCAGTACTTGTTAACAGTGTAACAAGGAGCCAGTACTTGTTAACAGTGTAACAAGGAGCCAGTACTTGTTAACAGTGTAACAAGGAGCCAGTACTTGTTAACAGTGTAACAAGGAGCCAGTACTTGTTAACAGTGTAACAAGGAGCCAGTACTTGTTAACAGTGTAACAAGGAGCCAGTACTTGTTAACAGTGTAACAAGGAGCCAGTACTTGACAACATTATATAACAGAGAGGCAGTACTTGACAACAGTGTAACACAGGCAGTACTTACCCAGTACTTGACAACAGTGTGTAACAGAGACGTGACTTTTTTTTAAAGATTTGTGGGAATAAGTCTTAAAATATAAGAAGTCACGTCTCTTACACACTGTTGTCAAGTACTGGGTAAGTACACCTCTTCCCATATACGTGAGACATTGTTATATACCTATTTGACATATTTCATAACCGAATGACAGAACACATATCGAATGACATTCTAAAATAACTGTTGGTTCATGCTAACAGAAATGATTGACAAAGGTTATGAAATTGACAGACGTGAACATGGACGCGTGTGTGCCCCGGTCTTTTAGTTAGCCGCGTTGCCAACAGATGGCGTTGATCGGAGCTCAGTGGCTCACTTTTTTTGTCAGTAAAGGTAGAGGAGACGTCTTTCTTATTATAGTCTTTGGTTTACATTAAGAGCCTGGCCGGGTACAGTTGACGGAGCGGAATGATTACGACTCCTGTTGGTTCTATAATGCCTGTGTGATAGGGCGCGCTCAGAAAAATTACCATCTTTTGAGAATTGATGGAAGAGAATGACGGAAAAACTGATAGTATGATGTTGCCTTAAGTCTGTCTGTTGCTGGTGCTAAGACTTTATTAACTGTGTTGTTGGTGCTGTTGATCAACTCTGCTGGCAGTCTACTCTCAAGTGGTAAGTAAGGAAGCCTTTGTTTTTATTATCATTGGAGGAAATGGTAATGTGGGAGGGAGGAGGAGGAGTGAGGTGAAGGGGAGGCAGAGAAGAGGGAGGTGAGGGAGCACCACCCCCATCACCCCTGGCACTCCTCTCTCCCTCACCCCTGGCACTTCTCACTTCCCTCACCCCTGGCACTCCTCTCTCCCTCACCCCTGGCACTTCTCTCCCTCACCCCTGGCACTTCTCACTTCCCTCACCCCTGGCACACCTCCCTCACCCCTGGCACACCTCCCTCACCCCTGGCACTTCTCCCTCACATAGTCACTTGGGCAGTATTAGCGGCCACTAATCACCTGGAGAGCTAATTAGCGCCTCAGTTCGTCACTTAGCAGCAGGTAAATGGGGTGCTCATCTCGGCAGTAATTAGCAGGAGTCGCCCACACGTGTTTATCAATAGACTCGTTTACGAAGACGGGTCCTGAATCGTATTTAATGGCTCTCCTTATTTTCATCCCCCCTCCTCTCTTAAGGGATAATATTAACTTAGGAACAATTGTGAATCCATTTCCTTATTGTTGCTTCAGTGAACTAGATAGATACCGTATATCTTGCTTCTCCACTTAAGGGATACATTTAACTTACGAACCTTGAAGAAATTAGATTTATGTCGTAACTTAATAATTGAACATCTCATATCTTTAGTGAGGGAACAAATTTCACTTAGGAACCTTTGGGAACTTTCAATGGGACATAGTTTAAGAGAGTCAGATATATTACCTTAAGAAACTATAAGGATCCACGACTTGACTCCTCCCTCTTTCTCGTATGTTAAGGCTGTAAGAATAAACCATTAAACCCCCCCAGGGCCCCTACCCGTCGCAACCCACTCCCCCGTGTTCGCCTCCTGCGGGAAATATATATATTTTTGGTGAGGTTATTCGTTTTGTTCCGCGTACAAAAGCCCTTTTTGTGTCCGTGCACTTTAGTACGTCTAGTCTCATTGTCTCTCTCTACCCGAAGTCCCTTGTCTCGCCACAGCAGCGCTTCCTGTAGGGTGGAGAGATGTCTTTATCCTGTCTTCCCATCTTCCTTCTGCCTCCCCGCCATCCTTCTGCCTCCCCGCCATCCTTCAGTCTCCCCGCCAGCAGTATACGCAGATCCCCTCTCATTTCGCCACTATCTTAAAAAACATCTCCATTTTTCCGCATCATCACCTTATACAATATTTTGTCCACTCCTTCAGTGCTCCGCCAAGGATGAGCCTTTGTCGTCCATCGTCTAGCCCAGCCATCCACCACACGTCCCCGGATGGTAAATACACGCTCCTTCTTCAACTATTTCCCTGATTCACGTATCGTGCTCAGCATTCTGTGAAATCTGTAGACGCGACATGGTTTACTGCGTGTTTTTGGTATTCAGAGAAAGACTCAGGCTTTTAGTGAGATGTGGATTTCTTCATTTGGCATGAAACTATACTGTATATAGTATAAATTATATTTACTCGCCCTGTTTTTCCCAATGAAGTAAAAGCAACGATACCTGGCGGTGAAAACAAAGCCCAACGACATACTTCATTAGCGACGCTGATGGAGAGAACTTGGTCTGTTCATGAACGAATATATTTCACCCGATCGACAATTTCAGTGAAATTTCACACACCCATAGGCGAGCGAAATGGGGCTCGGTGTTCGAAATTTAGTTTACAATGTTCTCGAAATTTCGGTGGACCAAGTGGCAGCAGCGTTGATAAGTAATAACAGCTGAGTTTGGACCAACGGGGGAGTGTTGTAGAACCGTGACAATAGAACCCCATAATGTCAATTATCATCACAAAAGATGGTCAATTGGAAGCTTTGTGCCATGGTGAGGGAAATATGAGAATCATTCTCTCCTTAGATCTCACCCAAAATGTTTTTAAATTGTGTGTAAACGTTGTGGTGAATCATAGGGAACAGAACAAGACTTCTTCCAAAGGTTTCCCGTCCAGCAGACAGTCCCGTTACAGCTCGGCAAATATTGCTTGTCAGTAAACTCCCAACCTTCAAGTAAATTTAAAACAATATTATGCCATATCTACGGCTGTATTTTATATTATTAACTAGATTTTGTTTTGTGTGTGGTGACAGATTTTAACATCTGTTGACCCGGAAAGTAAACTAGCCATGTTGTTTTTATTCTCTATGCGATTTAAAAGAGACAGTAAAGAGAGCCATTACTTTAACACCGAAACAGAAGTGAAACCTAATTAGATAACAGCGACAGTAGTGTGACCCAGTTAAGGTTGGTAAGTTATGTCTTTATTGAAAAGCTAGGAATATTAGGTTAGGTTGGATAGTTTAGGATGAGTTTTGTTTTGTTGGATTAGTTTGGGCTAAGCTAGGTTAGGTTAATTCTTTGTTAGTCTGATTAGATTAGGAGATAGGCAAAGTCAGGTTACCTTTGATCGATCGAGTAAGATTGAGATACGAATTTATATAGGCAAGAACCATCGATTTATTACTGAAAAGCATTGTAGAAAATTCGTTACAAATATATAAATAAGATTAAATAAGTCACACACTTATAAGCCCGCAGTCACTACACATTGAGAGGTAGCCTAGTGAGTGCAGTAATGACCGGGCTTTATTGTGCTTCAGACTATACACGCTCACACAGCCACACGTACATACAGTTGCACATACCCCCCTCTCATACACACACACAAGTGAATGGCTAGGTAGTCAAGTTTTTGTAATTGCCGCTCGTTTAGCCTCATTTAATTAGGCATTACTCAACAGCGATTATTTTAAGTTGGGACTAATTATAATAATTTTGATAATCCTATAAAAACTAAGATAGGCTTTGTACTGACCCTGCCGTACTCTTGTTATTATTATTATTATTATTACTATTATTATTATTATTATTATTATTATTATTATTATTATTATTATTATTATTAGTAGTAGTAGTAGTAGTAGTATTACTATTATTAATATTATTAATAGTAGTAGTAGTAATAGACAAAAAATAATACTTTAATAGTTATGCAAAGTTACAGCAAAGTTATAATTACGTGAAACAACTATTGGTAAATATTTGTATACATATTAAAACTACCGGAAGATTCTTAAGTAAATTAATGTTTGGTCTTATATCGGTTCAGGGGGCGGTTAAATACTTTCACAATATAATGGCTTACAACTTTCACCAAAGTTTAGGGGTCGACCTGTGTAAACTTTTGATTATCAGTATTAGGGAGACCTCCAACCGCTTAGTCTGAGAGAGAGAGATAATAACAGTAATATATAATAATAACAGTCATAATAATGATACTACTACTAATAATGACAATAGGTAAAAGAACAAAATCAACAATAATAATAACAATAATATTCTCATAATCAAACTGTAACCATTTGTCGTATACTCTAAAAGCTTTTAATAATAATGAGCTTTTCTTCTACGTCTGTTATGAATAAAGTTAAGTGTAACTTAAGATGATACAGTTTATATCCTCAGTTTTATTCTCTTTAATTCATTCAAGAGTACGCGGGGTCACATAGCCAAGGTGGTAGTGTGTTGCAGTGGTAATGGTGGTGTGTGGTACTGTAGTGGTGTGTGGTACTGTGGGTGGTAGTGGTGGCAGTATATTAGGTGGTTGAGTGAGGTAGTGTGTGTGGTAATGTGTGGTGGTGGTAGTAATGGTGGAGTGTGATAGTTTGTGGTGGTGTGTGGTAGTGGATTAGTATTGTAGGAAGGGTTGTGTGGTACTAAAATACATTATGGTGGCTGTGTGATGGTGCAACAAAAGGTAACCTGAATTTTATTAACCCATTATACCTATTACCCCTTTGTAACTTCACGGTGGGGTGGGGGGGGGAGACAGCAACCATCATAGGCTATTTAATACGATCCCCACCCACCTACTCCCCACTCATCCCCACCTTCCGACCCACCTCCACACCCCACCCATCCCCACCACTACCACCCCACTCTGAGCACATTACGTACAGCGCATTTCCATAAACACATTAGCAGGACCCATTAATGAGTGACACGGTTAACAGGGTCATGCCACTGTGGTCTTGGATGCCTTCACCACGTTCGACGCTGTGCACTGTCGAACGTGAAAATCTGGCACTGTCGAAACACTATATCCCAACATTACTCAACACTGTCTCAGATACTGCTGTGGGTGGTGTTGGTCACTGTTCTGCCTACGCTAGTCTTTAATGAACTGTACAATAGACAGCTTAGTCAATACTTGCCCTACCGGGGATAATGGCGAGCATGACATCACGGTATAGTGTCGGGTCGGTGTCATGTTGGTGGCCAAGTGAGTGTGATATTGAAAACATATTTGTAATTAAAAACAGTTCATCATGAAGGTTCATCTAGTTGACAAATTTACATGTGAGTGACGCTGTAAATGAAAAACTAACACAGTTTTTCAATTTACACATATTTCAGTGTAAATAACAGTTTACGCAAATAAATTGGTGTGGGAAAGCATTTTTATATAGAATAACAACGTACACAAACAACATGATATAGACGGATTTGCACTTATATAACGTTATTATAGTGACGTTTATAGTGAAGAGGAATTATTGGTCGAGCAACAAGTGAGGGACATCCAGACATAGAACCCACTTGTGATCAAACCAAACCCACTAAATACTGTACATTCTCTGTATTTAAATAATATCAATATAGTACAAAGGAATAAATACAACTGGTAAAGGGTGAGACATGAATACATCAGATGAATAAGAGATAAATGAAAAATGGCCTTGTATTGCCGTAGACTTGTTGTTGTAACCGACCAAAAGCTGTTTCTCATAAGCTAACTCGTCTGTGTTAGTATGGGTATGTATGTATGTTCAGTATGTAAGCTGACATGATACTCCCCTTACGCTGATAACCTCATTAATAAGAACCCTTAGTGTTTCTATAACCACCTTGTCATTTTTTCCCCCTTAGCCTTAGTGAACGGAGAGTGAGTGAAGGTTGAACGGTGAGGTGTAGTAACCCCTCCCTCCCGCCTGCTCCCCTCTCTCATTAGTGAACGGAGAGTGAGTGAAGGTTGAACGGTGAGGTGTAGTAACCCCTCCCTCCCGCCTGCTCCCCTCTCTCATTAGTGAACGGAGAGTGAGTGAAGGTTGAACGGGGAGGTGTAGAAACCCCTCCCTCCCGCCTGCTCCCCTCTCACCCTTCACGAAGGAGAGTGAGTGAAGGTTGAACGGTGAGGTGTAGTAACCCCTCCCTCCCGCCTGCTCCCCTCTCTCATTAGTGAACGGAGAGTGAGTGAAGGTTGAACGGTGAGGTGTAGTAACTCCTCCCTCCCGCCTGCTCCCCTCTCTCACCCTTCACGAAGGAGAGTGAGTGAAGGTTGAACGGGGAGGTGTAGTAACCCCTCCCTCCCGCCTGCTCCCCTCTCTCATTAGTGAACGGAGAGTGAGTGAAGGTTGAACGGGGAGGTGTAGAAACCCCTCCCTCCCGCCTGCTCCCCTCTCACCCTTCACGAAGGAGAGTGAGTGAAGGTTGAACGGGGAGGTGTAGAAACCCCTCCCTCCCGCCTGCTCCCCTCTCACCCTTCACGAAGGAGAGTGAGTGAAGGTTGAACGGGGAGGTGTAGTAACCCCTCCCTCCCGCCTGCTCCCCTCTCTCACCCTTCACGAACCAATCTAATCTGTATACAATATACAGTAATTCTTCTAAGGACGCACCTCAGCGTGGATGAGTCTTCGTACTAGAATGCATCACCCCTCAGTTCGAGAAGTGGATGAGTCTTATTTATTTTATTTTCCAGAAACTTTCACCAATAAGCTGTTTATCTTTTGATGTTGGCGAAGACATATATGTTTATATACGTGACACCTGACCTGTTATATCTGTGTAATGGTATTGTGGTGGCGCGCGTTTTACAAATTATGTTATATTATATACATTTGAGCTTTGACTTTTGTGATGCTTTTTACTTTTGATTTTGGTGGTTCTCTTTGCAAAAACAATATAAGTTGAGAGGTTGGGTATTGATGTTATTCAGCGTGGGTGGCTTAGTAAGGATCGAAAAATGCATTAAGTATCTAGCAACAATATCATCTAGAAGTGTCTGGCATCTATTAGCTTTGCTGGAACCTCAATAGATGGCGCTACTATTCACCATCACATTTTATACTGTGCTTATGGCAGCCACTTTCCTATCTTGCGTATACAGTAGTCTTTATTGTAAGAATAATAATAATAACGTTATTATTAGTAATATTTTATTATTATTATTATTATTATTATTATTATTATTATTATTATTATAAACTTTAATGGACATGTTATTTGTACAAGCATTATGTAAACTAATACTTACTGAACTTTGCATAATCAGAGTCTAAAAATAACAGGACGCTTTTTATGTTCAGTAGATACAATGATGTTACATACAGTATCAAATGCCCTTTAAAGCTCATCAGATCCTATTTAGACTATCAAACCCGATTTTTAAAGCAGAGATTATTTTTTTTATCGACAAAATGGAAAATTCTGGGGATTTTTATGTCATGTCCATTAACGAGATCAGTTTACAGTTTTATTTAATTCTTTTATTTTTGTAGACTTAAAGGAGGGGGCCGTGTTGGAACTGTTATGATATGTATAGAGGTTAGGGGGGGGGAGGTAACTCAGTCAAAACTTATAAAGAGAAAAATATAACAAAACTCACATCTTCCCTCATGTGTGTGTGTAAAAGTTCCCTCATTAAGACACGTGTTGATAAAGTCACTGCACCAAACTTACGCCATGACGGTCTGTAAGTTGAAGACCAAGCAGGCAACAGCAGGTGGTGGCTGGATGGGGGAGGGGGGGTGATAGTGGTGGGGGTGTGTATTGTTTAGTGGGAGAGAGATGGATAGTCACTTCCTTCCCCTTCCCTACCATCACCACTACCACTACTACCTACTACCTGCTACCACAATCACTACCATCACCTGCGGCAGTAATTAGTCCCTGAACGTGTGGTGTTGTCATAGAGAGTGATGGTGTGTGTGAGGGGTAGGTCAGCAGTACCTCTCTCTCTCTCTCTCTCTCTCTCTCTCTCTCTCTCTCTTATTCCTTCCTTTCCCTCTTCCTTGCCCTTCTCCATACACTCACTTGACCTGGCTTGATCTTTTCGCCTCCAAGCTCCTCCCCATCACCCCACCTCCCCATCACCCCTCCTCCCCATCACCCCACCTACCCATCACCCCTCCTCCCTCCTCCCCATCACCCCACCTCCCCATCACCCCACCTCCCCATCACCTCACCTCCCCATCACCCCACCTCCCCATCACCCCTCCTCCCTCTCCATCACCCCTCCTCCCTCTCCATCACCCCTCCTCCCCATCACCCCTCCTCCCCATCACCCCTCCTCCCTCCTCCCCATCACCCCACCTCCCCATCACCTCACCTCCCCATCACCCCTCCTCCCCATCACCCCACCTCCCCATCACCCCTCCTCCCTCTCCATCACCCCTCCTCCCTCTCCATCACCCCTCCTCCCTCCCCATCACCCCTCCTCCCCATCACCCCACCTACCCATCACCCCTCCTCCCTCCTCCCCATCACCCCACCTCCCCATCACCTCACCTCCCCATCACCCCTCCTCCCCATCACCCCACCTCCCCATCACCCCTCCTCCCTCTCCATCACCCCTCCTCCCTCTCCATCACCCCTCCTCCCTCCCCATCACCCCTCCTCCCCATCACCCCTCCTCCCTCTCCATCAATCATCCCCCCTCCCCATCACCCCTCCTCCCCATCACCCCTCCTCCCTCTCCATCACCCCTCCTCCCCATCACCCCTCCTCCCACCTACCCATCACCCCACCTACCCATCACCCCACCTCCCCATCACCCCTCCTCCCTCCCCATCACCCCACCTCCCCATCACCCCTCCCCCTCCCCATCACCCCCCCCTCCATCACCCCTCCTCCCCCTCCTCCACACTCTCCAAAATATAACTTTTTACCACCATTTTCTGAAGAATAAAATCACCATAACACACAAACATACATTACACAGCCCACTAGGTCGTGTCACCCGTATACAATAAGGAGGATTTTCGACCTTAAAGGGGGTGTGTGGCATAGCGCTATCATGCTTGGTGTTTTGAGTCACTCTCCCCACCACTTAATGCCATCCATCCATAAGGCTCACGTAGACGGGTCAATATAGTGCCATGTCACCAGCTTCAGGCACGTATTCAAAGAGGTGCCACAACTCCACCCCATACACCCCCACCCACACCCACCCACCCCCACCCACCCCCACCCACACACACCCCCACCCACACACACCCCCACCCACACCCACCCCACCCCCCAAAAATATATAAAATTATTGAAAGTTACAATATATATATATATATGTGTGTGTGTGTGTGTGTGTGTGTGTGTGTGTGTGTGTGTTATACGAATCTCAGAAGAATTGTCCACGATTTTTTTTTTTTTTTGGGGGGGGGGGGGAATTAATCATAGCCTCCCTCCCCCACTACCCCCTCCCCCCTCTCCCCCCTCCCCCCTCTCCCCCTCTTCCTGCCCTACTGACCACCCCCCAGGAGGTGACACATCCATCTTCATCCATTAGCCAACAGCTGGCACCTCCGTAACTCACATTTATTTTCTGATATGTGGAGGAAAGAAGGTGCTGAGGTGATATTGGGTTAGGTTAGGTTAGACATAATTCACTCTCTCTCTCTCTCTCTCTCTCTCTCTCTCTCTCTCTCTCTCTCTCTCTCTTTCTTGGTTTAGGCAATTCAATCTTCTTAAATCTTAAAACAAATTCTAAAAAAATACTTACAGTGATGTGTGTGTGTGTGTGTGTGTGTGTGTGTGTGTGGTAGTGTATCCTGTCTGTCTGTCTGTCAGTCTGTGCAGGTTAACTCAACGACACAGGTTCAGGTGTACAGCCTTGGGACCAGAGTATACAGGGAGGGGAGTGTTGTGGCCACGAACAGGTGTGTGGAAGAGACAAGTGGAACAGGTGTGTGGAAGAGACAAGTGGAACAGGTGTGTGGAAGAGAGACTAGATTAATGATTACAGACTGAGACAGAACAATACAGTACGCACACACACACACACACACACACACACACACACACACACACACACGATACAATGAGATTTACATAATGAAATGAACTTGATGGGACAGATAAATGGAACAGGTGTATGAGAGGATGAATATTGATTACTTTCACACTGATGATGATGGTGGTGATGGTGATGATGATGATGGTGGTGATGGTGATGATGATGATGGTGATGATGGTGATGGTGGTGATGATGATGATGGTGATGATGGTGGTGATGGTGATGATGGTGATGGTGATGATGGTGATGGTGATGATGGTGATGATGGTGATGATGATGATGGTGATGATGGTGATGGTGATGATGGTGATGATGATGATGATGATGGTGATGATGATGGTGGTGATGATGGTGATGATGATGGTGGTGATGATGGTGATGGTGATGGTGGTGATGGTGGTGATGGTGATGGTGATGATGATGGTAATATGGTGATGATGATGGTGATAATATGGTGCATGATGATGATGATGGTGATGATGGTGATGATGGTGATGATGATGGTGATGGTGATGATGATGTTGATGATGATGGTGATGATGATGATGATGATGATGGTGATGATGATGATGGTGATGATGGTGATGGTGATGATGGTGATGGTGATGATGATGATGATGGTGATGATGATGATGGTGATGATGGTGGTGATGGTGATGATGATGGTGATGATGGTGATGGTGATGATGGTGATGATGATGATGATGATGGTGATGATGATGATGATGGTGATGATGGTGATGATGATGATGATGGTGATGGTGATGATGATGATGATGGTGATGGTGGTGATGGTGGTGATGGTGATGGTGATGATGATGGTAATATGGTGATGATGATGGTGATAATATGGTGCATGATGATGATGATGGTGATGATGATGATGATGGTGATGATGGTGATGATGATGGTGATGATGATGGTGATGGTGATGATGATGTTGATGATGATGGTGATGATGATGATGATGATGATGGTGATGATGATGATGGTGATGATGGTGATGGTGATGGTGGTGATGGTGATGATGGTGATGGTGATGGTGATGATGGTGATGATGATGGTGATGATGATGGTAATATGGTGATGATGATGGTGATAATATGGTGCATGATGATGATGATGGTGATGATGGTGATGATGGTGATGATGATGGTGATGATGATGGTGATGGTGATGATGATGATGATGATGATGGTGATGATGATGATGATGGTGATGATGATGATGGTGATGATGGTGATGATAATCCTCTAGGAAACAGGAAGGTGTGTCTGTAGGGAAGGACTTTACCGGACAGGTGGTAAAATTACAGGTGTGCGCAACAGGTGTGTGAGAGACTAACGCAACAGGTGTGTGAGTGTACTGTAATCACCTTCACATCGTTCTTAATAAAACTAATACTGCTAAAAGCCCTCCAGGCATCTTGTAAGGGGGGCGTATACTGTACATAGGTGATCCGTCTCCCTGCCTGCCTGTCTCCCTCGCTCTTTTACTCAATTTGACTCGTTGTGGGTTAAGGAAAACACACACACACACACACACACACACACACACACACACACAGAGTAAATCCCTAACTGATTGCAGTACATCTTGCCTCTGTGTCTGTCACCCTCACACTAAGACCACTTGCGACGCCCGTCCTCAGAGGGTTGTAGGTGATAGCCCACCCTCCCTCCCTCCTTGAGTGAAGTAGTTCGTCTCTCTGAGGTAAGTACGTAATTGAATGATGGTGGACAGTGTGGCGTCGGTATTGCACTGAGACTACCTTAACACAAGTAATTATCAAAATTTCAACATTTCGACCACGATCCTTAATCCGCGTGTCGAGGAAGGCCTATACTGAGATTTTGAGAAAAAATAATGTTTTGACCACCCAAAATTCCAGGGTTTATACACCATGTGAGTTTTTGTTTAAAAAATATTAATGTGTCCTCGACACGCTGATTAAGGATCGTGGTCGAATGTTGAGATTTTGGTAATTACTTCTGATTACTAAGTGTTTTCATACAATTAACATAATTATCTAAACTTCATAATCTGTGGTACTATTAAGGTCGTGGATTGGGATCATTTTGAAGATTAACTCACATCTAGTGACTCTCTCTCTCTTCTTGCACCCATCCATCCATCCCGCGTGTTGCATCAGGACCACCATATGACACCCCCACTTTCCTTCCCCTCCCTTTCATCTCCCCTCCTTCCCACTCCCCTCATTCCCCTCCTCTCCATTTCCCTCTCCTCCCTTCCTCTCCTCTACACCATCACCATCAATAAAACAATTTTCTTCCTACAGCCTTTAATAATGGACGAACCCGCGTTAGTCAGGCCAGATCGTCCACTCCACCAGCCTTCGTCCACTCCACCAGCAGGCACTTCACAGCCTTCCCTTCAGATCAATCTATGGGTAAGTTATCCACTCAAGTCTTCGCGCGTCCCCTAGGGCTCTGGTGACGCTTGTAGGGGTGGAGAAGGAGGGAGGGGGGAGGAAGAGATGAGAGGGAGGGGGAGGAAGGAGGAAGAGAAAGAAGGAGAGGGACATGAGTGAGTATTGTGAGTAACGAATGAGCATTGTGAGTAACGAGTGAGTATTGTGAGTAACGAATGAGTATTGTGAGTAACGAATGAGTATTGTGAGTAACGAGTGAGTATTGTGAGTAACGAATGAGTATTGTGAGTAACGAGTGAGTATTGTGAGTAACGAGTGAGTATTGTGAGTAACGAATGAGTATTGTGAGTAACGAGTGAGTATTGTGAGTAACGAATGAGTATTGTGAGTAACGAATGAGTATTGTGAGTAACGAATGAGTATTGTGAGTAACGAGTGAGTATTGTGAGTAACGAATGAGTATTGTGAGTAACGAATGAGTAGTGTGAGTAACGAATGAGTATTGTGAGTAACGAGTAAATGTGTTTGAGACGAGTATGATAAAGTTTCGAAGCTCTAATTCTCTATCTCGTTCACTCATCACCCGACCCCCATCCCCTCACACCTGACTCATCAACTGAGGACCCATTTTTGACTTACAACCTCATGAATATATTGCCTTCCTCACCCAATGTTTACCAAGTCAATCCTGAATCACCATCGGGGGCGGGGGAGGGGGGGTCGTATTGATTTATGTCTACGAATTAGCAGATTAGGAATTATTTACATGGGTTCGAATCATTTACATGGGTTCGAAGCATTTACATGGGTTCGAAGCATTACATGGGTTCGAATCATTTACATGGGTTCGAATCATTTACATGGGTTCGAAGCATTACATGGGTTCGAAGCATTACATGGGTTCGAAGCATTACATGGGTTCGAATCATTTACATGGGTTCGAAGCATTACATGGGTTCGAAGCATTACATGGGTTCGAAGCATTTCATTGCCTCATGGAGCTCAGATTCGTTTATAGATTGTATTGTTGACGTTGGTGTCATGACGTTGTTAGTGAGCTTCATCAACTAGGTCATTAAACAGGTAACAAGGGTGGTAATTAAACTAGACCATCAACAATAAAAATAATGAAGGATTAACAAGTCTATGTATTCATCTTTAATAACACACACACACACACACACACACACACACACACCTCTCATATTTCAGGGCAGGAGAGAGGAATGACTTCGATACAAACACAATCTGTTACTCGAAATTAGCGCCAATGTAACTTTTTGGGAGGGAGAGTCAAATATAGATACCTTGGTGAGTCTCGTTCGTTATAGTGAGTCTCGTTCGTTATAGTGAGTCTCTTTCTCAGGCAGTTGTGTGAGCTGGGAGGTGGTGAGCTGGGAGGTGGTGAGCTGGGAAATGGTGAGCTGGGAGGTGGTGAGCTGGGAGGTGGTAGCTGGGATGTGGTAGCTGGGATGCTGTGGCTGGGAGGTGGTGGCTGGGAGGTGGTAGCTGGGAGGTGGTGGCTGGGAGGTGGTAGCTGGGAGATGGTGAGCTGGGAGATGGTGAGCTGGGAGGTGGTAGCTGGGAAGTGGTAGCTGGGAGGTGGTGGCTGGGAGGTGGTAGCTGGGAGATGGTGAGCTGGGATGTGGTGGCTGGGAGGTGGTGGCTGGGAGGTGGTAGCTGGGAGGTGGTAGCTAGGAGGTGCCGGCTGGGAGGTGGTGGCTGGGAGATGGTGAGCTGGGAGGTGATGGCTGGGAGGTGGTGAGCTGGGAGGTGGTAGCTGGGATGTGGTAGCTGGGATGTGGTGGCTGGGAGGTGGTGAGCTGGGAGGTGGTGAGCTGGGAGGTGGTGAGCTGGGAAGTGGTGGCTGGGAGATGGTGAGCTGGGAGGTGGTGGCTGGGAGGTGGTGGCTGGGAGGTGGTAGCTGGGAGGTGGTGAGCTGAGAGGTGGTGAGCTGGGAGGTGGTGAGCTGGGAAGTGGTGGCTGGGAGATGGTGAGCTGGGAGGTGGTGGCTGGGAGGTGGTGGCTGGGAGGTGGTGGCTGGGAGATGGTGAGCTGGGAGGTGGTGGCTGGGAGGTGATAGCTGAGAGGTGGTGGCTGGGAGGTGGTGGCTGGGAGGTGGTGGCTGGGAGGTGATAGCTGGGAGGTGGTGGCTGGGAGGTGGTGGCTGGGAGATGGTGAGCTGGGAGATGGTGAGCTGGGAGGTGGTGGCTGGGAGGTGGTGGCTGGGAGGTGGTGGCTGGGAGGTGGTGAGCTGGGAGATGGTGAGCTGGGAGGTGGTGGCTGGGAGGTGGTGAGCTGGGAGGTGGTGGCTGGGAGGTGGTAGCTGGGAGGTGGTAGCTGAGAGGTGGTGGCTGGAAGGTGGTGAGCTGGGAGGTGGTGGCTGGGAGGTGGTAGCTGGGAGGTGGTAGCTGAGAGGTGGTGGCTGGAAGGTGGTAGCTGGGAGGTGGTAGCTGAGAGGTGGTGGCTGGAAGGTGGTGAGCTGGGAGGTGGTGGCTGGGAGGTGGTAGCTGGGAGGTGGTAGCTGAGAGGTGGTGGCTGGGAGGTGGTAGCTGGGAGGTGGTGAGCTGGGAGGTGGTGGCTGGGAGGTGGTAGCTGGGAGGTGGTAGCTGAGAGGTGGTGGCTGGAAGGTGGTGAGCTGGGAGGTGGTGGCTGGGAGGTGGTAGCTGGGAGGTGGTAGCTGAGAGGTGGTGGCTGGGAGGTGTTGGCTGGGAGGTGGTGGCTGGGAGCTCTTCTCACCTGTAACCCAATAAGAGGCCACAACACCTGCAGTTATTAACCTTTCCTCACACCTGTACACTCTATATCTCTCCCGTGTACACAGACCTTCAGTCCTGTGTGTGTGTGTGTGTGTGTGTGTGTGTACTTGCTGACACCTCAAATACACACATATCACTCCTCCCTCTCCCTTCCCTCTCCCTTCCCTCTCCATCTGTCAGCTTACGCCACTGTCAGCTTATCCAGTGTCAGTTTATCTACCGTCAGCTTAACGAGTGTCAGCAGGTCAAATAACAACTAATTTTGTATACTTCTGCCAGCTGCTGTTGTCTCACTTGATTCTTCTGTCAGCACCAGGTGGTCTGCTGTCACCTGGTGCCTACGGTGGGTGGGGGGGGCGGTGAAGGGGTGGGGGGGTGAGGGTGGGGAGAAGGTGGGGGTAGGTGGGGGGATAATCTGAGACGCGATGGGAACCTTTTGAGTATTCGGCAGCAGTTGAGGTGTGTGTGTGTGTGTGTGTGTGTGTGTGTGTTTGTGTGTGTGTGTTAAAGTCATAAGAGGTGATATTGGCTGTTGACTTCTATGGCGATAATTTTGAGAGTTAGAAGAAGGAAGGGCAGGAAGGAGCACTATACACGCCCTCAGCACTCCCAACACGCCCTCAGCACTCCCTACACGCCCTCAGCACTCCCAACACGCCCTCAGCACTCCCTACACGCCCTCAGCACTCCCAACACGCCCTCAGCACTCCCTACACGCCCTCAGCACTCCCAACACGCCCTCAGCACTCCCTACACGCTCTCAGCACTCCCTACACGCTCTCAGCACTCCCTACACGCCCTCAGCACTCCCTACACGCCCTCAGCACCATCACTATATAAAGCAGCACTGTGGTAGGTATACACACACACGTCTCCCAGTACCAGGGACTAAATCTGAGTTGTGTAGTAGAGTAGATGGTCGTACACGGCTGTTAGGCTGTCTCATATATACACCTGTACTGTGTCTCTGTGTGTCTGTCTATCTGTCTGTCTGTCTGTTATCCCTTCTCTCCCTTTCTCTTGTCCTTCCCTTCCTCCCACACCTCCCTTCTTTCTCATCCCTTCGTCTCACCCTCCCCTTCCTCCTCCTTCACCTCCCTCTCCCTCCTTCCTCCCTCCCTTTTCACCCCCTCCTCCTCCCCCCCTCAGCTCCCAAGATCAACAACAGGAGGCAATATCAGGCCTGGTGTTGACCCTAACACAAGTTCCCCCCCCCCCTCCCACAGCTCCTCCCTGAATGACACACACACACACACCTTTGGTCTTTGGATGACCAATATTTGACCTTGTGTGACCTACTTTTGACCTTGGATGACATGTGTTTTGACCTTTGACCTTGTTTAATTTACAAGGTCCTGTGAATTTGTATCATTTTAACGTCTGAGCTTGGTTTAATTCAGTGTGTGTGTGTGTGTGTGTGTGTGTGTGTGTGTGTGTGTGTGTGTTAATTAACCTTTTTCCTCACCTGTCTTACTATAAGTTGTCTGATATTTTAAACAACAACAACAACTATTCGTGGTGAGTTATGTCAGCCGTAAAATATTGTCAACAACCCAAATTACAGGTTATTGGTTCAGGGCCTCTCCATAGTTTGTGTAAACATGAAAAAACAAACATTTTTATCATCAGTATTTCCAAATCAGAGGGGCACAAGTCACACCGAGGCTCCAGGGGCCTTGTTAGAAACGAATATTAGAGCAAATTGGACTTAATTAACCCCCAGAGGGAATAAATAAACCACCTCACCAATAATTAATATCACACATTCCCTCAAATCTGGACATCATTCATCACGTATTAAAGAACTGAAGGAATTTCTTTCTCTCCTACCCCAGGGAGTTGATCAGCTGCTCTGTTGGACTATTAACACTGGCCCCTCTAGTGTGCATATTGGCTCTGTTTACACCTGAGCAACAAACACCTCCGGGCAGGCTGGACAAATAAACTTCTGACACGTTCTGTAATGTCTAGTTGAGTCATACTTCACTGTTGTGTTTATAACCTAACCTAACCTAACCTACTACAACAATACAACACCATAAGCACCACTACACACACCACACACAATATTCAACAACAGCTGGACCAGTATACAGTGTTCTTGAGAGAGGTACAGTAAGGCGAGTGAAATAATTCCTACAGTGACTATAGATCTACCCATTACATTACCTGTTCAGCCCAGCAACACAGTGACTGGTGGGTAGTGTGTGTGTGAGACAGAGTGTGTGAGAGAGTGTGTGTGAGAGAGTGTGTGAGAGAGAGTGTGAGAGTGTGTGTGAGAGAGTGTGTGAGAGAGAGTGTGTGAGAGTGTGTGTGAGAGAGAGTGTGTGTGAGAGTGTGTGTGAGAGAGAGTGTGTGTGAGAGTGTGTGTGAGAGAGAGTGTGTGAGAGAGAGTGTGAGAGTGTGTGTGAGAGAGTGTGTGAGAGAGAGTGTGAGAGTGTGTGTGAGAGAGTGTGTGAGAGTGTGTGAGAGAGAGTGTGTGAGAGAGTGTGTGTGAAAGAGAGAGTGTGTGAGAGTGTAAAAGTAGGTCATTGTAGTTTAATGGGAACCACAGCAGGACATGACAGAATGGCTTCATCCTGTACCAGACAGTGTGTGTGTGTGTGTGGTCGTGACATCACCCCATAAGAGTCACTATGAGATTTTAACGACTTAATACTGTACAATGGCGTAACCACTCTTAGTTAATGACGCTGTTATGATATTCATTTGAGCGGAACCATCACCACGGGGCTCAACCAGCGCTCTAGTGTCTCACATACACTGAACGTCTTTAACTGTGTACCCGATAACGCACTCTACACCCAGCTGACCTCACCAACACACTCAGGAAATCACAAAGGCCGTCACTCGCCCGGCGTTAATTGGTGGCCTATGCTCCAAACTCCGTCACTCCCCCGCCTGGTGAGTGACCGCGCTATGCACAAACCATGTCACTCAGCTGCCATAAGCGGGTGCCACTCTGGGGGGTGTGTGTGTGGGGGGGGGGGGGGGGGGTCGTCGCTGTTATCGGATGAACCAAAATTGTTATTGTGAGATGCAGGAAATATTGTCCAAAGAAAAGATTATATGTACTGTACCTCAGATGTTGGGTTCACCTGAAGATTGGCCCCCCACCACCCCTCCCCACCCCACCCCTCCACCCCACCCCTCCCCACCCCACCCCACCCCTCCCCTCCCCACCACCCACCCCAGTTTGTAGGTTGGGTATTTCAGCTTATATATGACTTGTTGATATATATATTTAGTTCTATATCCAGGTTGTGTAAGAGCGTTGTGTCTGTAGCTGTGTATCCAGGTTGTGTTGTTGGTGTAATGATCTGGCAGACAAGATGACAGATTATAATTAAGGTGAAGATAGGAGTGTGTGTGTGTGTGTGTGTGTGTGTGTGTGTGTGTGTTCTGGGCAGCCACAAGACGTTGAGTGTATGTACAGCCGTGAGGATCTTACAGGTGAGCGTCTTATGGGAGGGAGAGCATCGTCTGAGGTGATTGGGATGTTGCCATAGTGATGAAGACTCTCTCTCTCTCCCTCTCTCTCTCTTTCCTCCTCCTCTTCCCCTTCTCTTCCGTGATTTTTATTTCTTCTGGAGTGATTGAAGAGGTCAGTCAAATCACGTGGTTTTGTCAACAATTTTATATAATTAGATAAATATAATAATAATTTACAACACTCAACTTTACCGATGATGAACTAAGGCTATCGAGTACAGTGCCTGATATAATGCCTCTACTGAAAGCCTTATTGTACAGGGCATTATATCCTATTATGTCCTCATTATCACGTTTACAAGTCATATGATGATTTTTTATGAGACTTAACCTCCCTTGTATGAGTTGAAGTCTAGAGGGGGGGGAGGAGGTCTTATATTCCTTGTGAGTTTAATTAGGTGTTCCAATATTACGGCGGGAACTTGTATCACCCCCCCCTGCCAGCCATGGTGTTGATCACTAATGATTTGGTCAACATAAAATTTTTCTTCTCGTTATAATTATGTTCCCTGTTGGCTCAAGCTACAAGGAGGAGAAGGATAAAGTAATGGTTCCTCTCTGCCTGTCTATTAAGGTTAGGTTAGGTTCATTCTGTGTTTTTTTTTTTTTTATCATGTTCTCTTTCATTGTTTATTTGTATTTTATAACAACAACAATGGCTGCCTTTACCTGTGGGACATTGACGTAAATAAAAAGTTGGAAGGCAAACCGTGTGAGGTGGAGCACAGGGCCGGACACTGTATGCAAAGATTGTGTGTGTGTTCAGAGTATGATGAATAATTTACACTAAAATATAATACTCGTCCAATATCGCCTTTAAACAACAGCCAACGCCTTTAAAGACTCACAATACTGAACAATGATATATTTAATACAATCATAAAAAACGATGGAGTGTGTCAGAGCGGGGGAGACTGACCTAAACTCAAACTAAAAAAAGGCGCCACTCAGAGAACCCTTACTGTACTGACAAAGACTCACTACATGTAACGAACAGTTTTTTGTGTAATGTTGAAGAACTTGATAAAGTCGGGAGGTAAAAATCCCTCTCCCTTCCTCCCTCTATCCCTCTCACCCCCCTCCCTTCCTCCGACTCTCCCACTCACCCCCCTCCCTTCCTCCGACTCTCCCACTCACCCTCCTCCCCCCCCGATTCTGAATGTTATTGTAGTGTAAAAAGCTGCCGATAGATGGCCCTCCTCCCACGGATGGTTGTGTTGCTAAGTGACGGAGCGTAAACGTGTGGGTGTGTGTTGGTAGTGGAGGGGCGTAGGTGTGTGTGGGTGGGTGTGTGTTGGTAGTGGAGGGGCGTAGGTGTGTGTGGGTGGGTGTGTGTTGGTAGTGGAGGGACGTCGGTGTGTGTGTGTGTGTGGGTGGGTGGGTGTTGGTAGTGGAGGGGCGTCGGTGTGTGGGTGGGTGTTGGCAGTGGAGGGGCGTCGGTGTGGGTGGGTGTTGGTAGTGGAGGGGCGTCGGTGTGGGTGTGTGTTGGTAGTGGAGGGGCGTAGGTGTGTGGGTGTTGGTAGTGGAGGGGCGTCGGTGTGTGGGTGGGTGTTGGCAGTGGAGGGGCGTCGGTGTGGGTGGGTGTTGGTAGTGGAGGGGCGTCGGTGTGGGTGGGTGTTGGTAGTGGAGGGGCGTCGGTGTGGGTGGGTGTTGGTAGTGGAGGGGCGTCGGTGTGGGTGGGTGTTGGTAGTGGAGGGGCGTCGGTGTGTGGGTGGGTGTTGGTAGTGGAGGGGCGTCGGTGTGTGGGTGGGTGTTGGTAGTGGAGGGGCGTCGGTGTGGGTGGGTGTTGGTAGTGGGAGGTGTGATGTGTGAGGGTAGTGGGTATGATTGTTTGGATGGTGTGTGATGATGACGGTAGTATTTGTGCTATTGGTAGTAATAGTGACCTGGGTGTACAGTGCACTTTAAAGGGAATATCTACACCCGAGAGAGACAGCCGCGGGTGTTGTAATCAAGCGAGTGTCTTAATTTAGTCCTTACAAGTCTCAAGTTTTTAATCTGGTAACTCGTGTAAGATGGCGGACCTTTTGTTCGATAGATTATGAAGGAATTTAATTAAAACCAGAGAGATTTACACACACACACACACACACACACACACACGCAAAAATATGTGTTGGTAATGAGGTGGTGGGAGGTGTGTGAGTGTTTGGACCTGTCACTCACTCGTTTTCCACACCACTCAGTTCATTTATTCTCCTCTTGTGTGAGGTTAGTCCGCCCCGTGATCTGTACAGCAGCAGGAAGGGTCTACACTTAACACAATATATAAAACTGGTGAGAGGGGACGGTACGTGTGTTATGGTACGGTACCTTTACTTTATGGTACTGTATGTAGTTGTTTAATGGTACGTATGAGAGGATGAGGGAGGAGTGAGGGGGTACAAAGATGAGGGAGGGGTGAGGGGGTACACAGATGAGGGAGGAGTGAGGGGGTACAAAGATGAGGGAGGAGTGAGGGGGTACAAAGATGAGGGAGGAGTGAGGGGGTACAAAGCACGATTAGAAATTTTATCTTATATTTCTCTGATTTTTTTTCTGTATATGAAGGAGACTATTTTGTGGTTCCGTTATGAGATGAAAACCAATATTATTAGATTATATACCAATTATCAACCAAATTATCTATCAAATTATATACAGTGACTCACAAGTAGATGGCATATAAGACTAAATGTTCAGTGAGTTTTGACCGCTCCTGTACGCACCCCTTTACCTCAGTCACCTACAAATGTCATAGTAACAAACACTAATTCTTTTGACGTGTTACAAAGAGTGTGACGCGGAGTAATTATCACAAAACAAAGCTTACAAAATAAAACAATACTTTTATATACTCTTGGTAGTATTAAAGTTCACCATAAGTTTATTCGTACTTTATGAAGTTTAATCTGTTATTGTAAGTTATGTAGGTTAAGGAGACATTTATTGTATTGTGACTGAAAATATGTTGGTTATTATTTTCACTATTCATCAGCAGAACCAGCGGAAGAATTAAGTCGGACACAGGAGAGACTAAGAGGACTGTACAGTAACACACTCTTTACACACTCTACTGTACAAGTCGAGAAAACTTTGCAGGGAAATAACAATACATCCGATCGTTCATGGTGTTGGCTTTGTCTTAGTAATAACGAGTGGTGAATGCTATATGAATGACTTTGTAACACAGAGGAAGAGTTGTAATAAAATATAGACTGTTTATTACAATTCAAGAAAATAATGAATGTATTTAAAAGTAGGAATTTATATATCGTTAGAGAGTTATTGAGATGGTCACGTCATAGTCATCTGAATGTGTCCGATTGTGTTTATTTTTCGTATCCGTAACATTAAATCTTGATTATGGTAAAGTTTAATTTTTATTATTGTTGATTAATATAATTTTTAAAGATTTGTTTGTGTAAAATTGTACACGTGAACCTCCGAAGTCGTTTTCTTTTTCAGGGTTCAAGACAGCTATAGCCGCCTGTCTTTCTATATGATGTATCGGAGTTAAAATATTTGGTGTTGTGGTCTCCGTTAGCAGGTATTTATCTCTTATAATACTCATATAAACTATTATTGGTATATTATCTTTCACGACTTCTTGATAAAATCAAACACCGGAGGTGACAGCTAGTGGTGACACTTGGCCTTATGAACAACGATAGAAAGATTCCCCCATTAAAATCGTTTCTATAAACAAATACAAATATGATTTTTGTTAATGTTAAAATATTTTGTCAAGTAACACTGTTGTTATAAGTTGATTACGATGACTAACTTCACTTTTATAACATTTCTTTTATGTATTTCAGAAGTATTTAATGGTCGTCTGCTACACCCAGACAGGTGTTGATGGTTTGTTTACCTGAGGCTGTGGTGCACCTGTCACTGATACACCTGTTCCTGATTTAAGATGTTATTGAGGTAAGAAGCGTGTTACAACCTTATAGACCAGCGTCATGTGTAGGGAACATCCTTCCCTAGATCAGTACTTGTGCTCCGACTAATATATTATATTATTATCTCAACGATAATAATGCATAAGGTACCGACGGTGAAGTGGCCACACATGTTGTGTTCCATAGTCGTCTTGGGTGGCACTCCTCAGGTTCGATGCCAGACGCCTAATGTGTCTCTTACTGTCTCAAGATATTTCTCGGTATGTTAATCTTTATATACGTGTTAAGGCATCGTGGTTAGCAATGCCTTCACCTCGTGGGAACGGCTTTGATAATACTGTGTGCGTAAGTTATTTAAATATCCGAGTAAAATGCTTGACTTTAAACAATACCGAGAAGCGAAGCGTAAATAGAGGGACACAGTTGGCCCCGCCCCCTAGGCCGCGTCCCACGTGCGCCGCCTCCCTCATCTCAGTAGTTCCCTGGTAGCGGTGCTAAAAGGGTTTATGTAGTGTGCTCTCCCGCGGGTCTTCTATGACTTAAACTCTTTTTCTCCCGTAGTACTGAGCCACTAAGACATAGAGTTGGGATTAATTATTGGCGATAGGGATGTCCCATGTGTGATATACGACTGTAGAGGATTGTACTCAGTGGTGGTGGTATAACCCGGCCAGATAAGACCCGTGCACCGCCTTGTTCACTCACGGTAAGATTCATCAACACAAAAACTAATTTATCACACACAGATTATAATTTTATATATTGCCAGGTTTATATGGTGTGTGTGTGTGTGTGTAGTTTTTCTCGCGAATTATATGGGTAACACGTCAATAAAACACGCACTCAACTGGGACCTCTTCGTCACCAGACACTACCACTAGTAAACTCACGACTCAAGACACAAATTCCCAACTTCGTGTTGACGGCATTAACTTATAACCCAACAACATTTTAGAACCAATTTTTTTTAACAAATTCCGGAACTCAGGAATATCTGAGAGAGAGAGAGAGTGGAGTAAAGTTGGTGTGTTTGACTCAACCTGTGAACTACCTGTTGACACTGTCCGCCCCGGCTGGCCAAGGTAGCTAGCTGCTTCCCTCCTGCAGTGTTACGCTGGATATACGTGCACTGTATCTGAACCTAACCTAACCTAATTTAACATGAGCCTTTGGTGGTGGGGAAGGCAGGGTAATGTTGTTGATATGACGTATGGCAGCGCTTTAAAAACTGGGGGTCTTGGTTGATGGTAGTGGTAGGTGGCTTGGTTGATGGCTTAGTTGATGGTGGTAGGTGGCTTAGTTAATGGTGATGGTTGGTGGCTTGGTTGATGGTGGTGGTTGATGGTTGTAGTGATGATAGTAGGTGGCTCAGTTGATGGTGGTGGTGGTAGGTGGCTTGATTGATGGTGGTGGCTTGGTTGATAGTTAAAGTTGATGGTTGAAGGTGGTGATAGGTGGTATGGTTGATGGCTGAAGGTGGTGGTAGGTGGCTTGGTTGGTGGCTTGATTGATGGTGGTGGCTTGGTTGATGAATACTTTAAATGTTGGTGGTTTTGGTGGATGAATTGTAGGTGTGAGGAGAGAGGGAGGGGGTGAGTGGTGCTGGCCTTGAAGTGGCTATTTAAGTGAGCGGGAGGAGGGCGTCATCTGTGGGCGGGTGGGTGGGGGGTTCTCGCCTGGGTTGAGTGGCGTGAGGTGCGTCACTTTAGGGCCGCGTTTTGTGCATGATGACATTTCAATTAAGTCTTTGGTCGACTCCCGAGATTCTGAATACCTCCCGAGTCTGGCATCCGCTAAGATTCAGTGGTGAAGCCTCTCTCTCTCTCCTAAGACGAGATTAACTTTTCAAAAGCCATATGTACGTCTCGCTAAATGGTTTAATAAATTCCTACTCTCTTCAGCTGAGGAGTGAGTGTTATAACCCTTCATGACAGCTTAGATTCTTCTGAAATGTCTTAGGTTAACGTTTTCATTTCATATACATCATAAACTCGTGGGTATAAATTAACACTGGTAACATGATCAGTCAGTACGGCAGCAGCTCGGGGCTATGTGATGAGGCTTGACTGTAGTGTTGTGTGTTAGTGTTATAATTGTTCCTCAGGTGACTTGCTGTAGAGTATTGCTGGCGTTATAATGTACCGTGTATGTTGATTTATCTGCACTAATTATGAAGGTGTGTGTGTGTGTGTGTGTGTGTGTGTGGCTGAGGTTAGAGAAAGGATGGATATTCAGTCCAAGCAAATTGAGTCAATGCAAATGAAGTAATATTTTTTAATTTTTTTTATCACTTTTTTTTCAGTCTTCTCAAAAATACATTTAGTCATCGTCAGGGCAAAAAACTCTCCCCGTCGTAGGTAGATAAAAACACCGTAGTAAAATGAACTAACAAATTACATCAGAATATACGTAGGAAAAAAAAAAACGTGGTTAATAATTTTTTCTGAATATATATCCGCGAGTTAGGCTTTACCAGAGATAAGATTATACATAGATATACATAGACATACATAGATATTCTTTGTCGTGTTAATTGATACAGGTGAGGAGGAGTGTGTGTCCGTATATGTGTTGTACAATGTATCACTAATATAGACAATATTGGTAGTTTGAGTTAGTTTAGTCTGATAGGTCGGTTTTATACGAGAATTTAGATATATTTTGTTTGGTTTATATATTTATAAAAAAATAATTTAGATGGAGTGGTAGATATAAGAATGGTGTGGTTGTGGTGGTGTGGTTGTGGTGGTTGTGGTGGTGTGGTGGTGTGTGGTATTTTGAAGATCTGCATTTGTTGTGATTTTTTTGTTTTTTCTTTGTGGCCTCTGTGTTTGTGATCCTCTCTCTCTCACACACACACACACACACGCAGAGTAACATTATTCCCAATAAGCCTTACATCTGCCTACTCAATACACACCGTTTACCACGAATGCTCTTCAATCGTGTTTTATATATGTTTTATAACCCCTTTCATCCACCTCCCAACCCGGTTATAGCAAAATCCACACAAGGCTCTCAGACCAACCCGGAAATTTTACTTTATAGAAATATTTACACGTGAAGACCTTGGTTGCTTGGGTGAGTTGCCTGGGTTGCCTCAGCTGCTTGGGTTGCTTGGGTTGCTTGCTCTAGATATTACTTCTGGCCAGCGTCCAGTTTAATCTGAACTAGATCCACTTACTTGACACTCAGCTAAACCAGGAGACTCTCAGCTGGTTTATCATACGGGGTTTATCCTGGTTTATGCCTTCATATAATTGGCTGGTGAGATTGGGTGTGGGAAGTACCTCCCCCCCCCTCTCTCCGGTCTCTTTCTTTAATTCTCTCTCTCTATCTTTTTTTCAGGCGATACTCTCTCTTCCGTGCCTTTCTTTCCCCCAGTCTCTGTCTCACTCTCTCTCTCTTTTATGCAGTTCTCTGTCTTTCTGTCTTTCATACTCTCTCTCTCTCTCTCTCTCTCTCAATAGAGGGTAATCAGAGATGCATGTTGATACGAGATAGGGCTGCGGCGGCGTTGGTCTGCTAGCTCTCTCTGCCCCCAGTGAGGGAGAGTTTGACTGCCTGCATGACTGATAACACTGATATCTTCTGTCCCTTGAGGAGGATTTTGGATGCAGTCACTGTGAGGAGGAAGGGGAAGGGGGAGGAGGGTTTCTCAGATGAATTTTGAATATCAGAACACTCGAGAGATTTCGTGACCTCTGACCTCTTATGACCTTCAAGTCTGTCTGGATATGTCAGTATATTTCTTTAGCTTTTTATTAATATTTAGTTATTATTTTTTTCCGAATTGTTGATAAGGTTTGACGTGATGTTATGGGCGAGGTACACAGGCCGTTTCCTAGTGGCTAAAATCCTACCAGATCATTTCCCATTGGCCAGAATCCCGTCAGATTATTTCCTATTGGTCAGAATCCCACCAGATTGCTTCCCATTGGCCAGAATCCCACCAGATCGTCCCCCATTGGCCAGAAACCCACTAGACCATTTCCCATTGGCCACAACGGAAGTGTTTCTGAGATGTGGATATATGTGAGAGGCAGGACTCACCCACGGTACACCTACAGCAGGAGTGCACACACACACACACGTCATAAATACGGATTCCTAAAGGCTCCTACGTTTCATAATATTTTCCTCCTTTTAAACTGCAGGTGTAAAGTGAGGTCATATAACCGGGTCACATTAAGCACCTGGCATAAATATGGATTACCTGAGATACGCCCTTTAGGTTCGGCCCTAATTGGGGGATGTTAGAAGGTGTCAAGTCTCATGCATTTTATACCTCATAGACTACGTTATTTTCTCTGTTTTTCTGTTATTTTCTGTCAATTTCCGTTATTTTCTGTTTTTGTCTTTTTTCTGCAAATTTCCACCATTTTCCGTTATTTTTTGTTATTTTCCGTTATTTTCCGTTATTCTCACCCCCACTTGTTATGTGTGGGCCTTTAACATGTGTTTACTTATGTTCTTTAATGGAGAAATCTGAACGTAGGAACATGTGTAGCGTGATACAGGTGTGTAGCGTGATGCAGGTGTGTAGCGTGATGCAGGTGTGTGGCTTGACGCAGGTGTGTAGCGTGATGCAGGTGTGTAGCGTGATGCAGGTGTGTAGCGTGACGCAGGTATGTAGCGTGATGCAGGTGTGTAGCGTGACGCAGGTGTGTAGCGTGATGCAGGTATGTAGCGTGATGCAGGTGTGTGGCTTGACGCAGGTGTGTAGCGTGATGCAGGTGTGTAGCGTGATGCAGGTGTGTGGCGTGACGCAGGTGAAGCAGTATAGGTCTACACACGTGCCTTACATCTCCTAATATTATGAGGAAAATTTAACACATGAGCCTTTGAGGATCCGGGAACCAGGACATTGAATTTAATTGTGGGATTATGTGTTGAAGCGAGAGGTGAAGTAGGTATGGAGACTGAAGCAGAACTGAGCAGCCCGTGTGACCCTGACCCGTGTGACCCTGACCCGTGTGACCCTGACCCGTGTGACCCTGCCCGTGTGACCCTGACCCGTGTGACCCTGACCCTGTGACCCTGACCCTGTGACCCTGACCCGTGTGACCCGCCCGTGTGACCCTGACCCTGTGACCTGCCCGTGTGACCCGCCCGTGTGACCCTGACCCGTGTGACCCGCCCGTGTAGCCCGCCCGTGTGACCCGCCCGTGTGACCCGCCCTGTGACCTGCCCGTGTGACCCGCCCGTGTGACCCTGACCCGTGTGACCCGCCCGTGTGACCCTGACCCGTGTGACCCGCCCGTGTGACCCTGACCCTGTGACCTGCCCGTGTGACCCGCCCGTGTGACCCTGACCCTGTGACCCGCCCGTGTAGCCCGCCCGTGTGACCCTGACCCGTGTGACCCGCCCGTGTAGCCCGCCTGTGTGACCCGCCCGTGTAGCCCGCCTGTGTGACCCGCCCGTGTGACCCGCCCGTGTAGCCCGCCCGTGTGACCCTGACCCTGTGACCTGCCCGTGTGACCCGCCTGTGTGCCCCTCCCGTCTGGTCCTCCCGTCTGGTCCTCCCGTGTGGCCCTCCCGTGTGCCCCTGACCCTGTGACCTGCCCGTCTGGTCCTCCCGTGTGTCCCTCCTGTGTGCCCCTCCCGTCTGGTCCTCCCGTGTGTCCCTCCCGTCTGGTCCTCCCGTCTGGTCCTCCCGTGTGCCCCTCCCGTCTGGTCCCCCCGTGTGTCCCTCCCGTCTGGTCCTGGTCCTCCCGTGTGCCCCTCCCGTGTGCCTCTTCCGTGATCCAATAGAATAGATGAGGATATATCGACAAAGACAATCGCCCAAATGACACAAAAATAATTGCCAATATAGTTAACCATTTTATTAGTCTAGTTCGTGTATACATCCATCACACACACAGAGCCGTGTTGTGCCCGGATCCATATTATCTACGTAATGGTTTAACGTATAATTGGACGACTAAACATTTGGAACACAACATTGCCGTGTAGTGTGTTGACTCCCGTGTTGATGTTGTCAGAACTACACGGGGGGGGGGGGGGGGGTAAACACGGTAATACTTCATAATTATAAAGATGTTCCTCGGTGTCTTTGGAGTGAATGAACCTTACCTTCATTATGCTAATTAGTGTTGATATGTACCTGTGTTCACCTGTGTTCACCTGTGTTCACCTGTTTTTGAAATTAAAATACGAAAATAAATTAATTGAACTATAGACACAACACTTATCGATGTTAGTCATAACTTACAGGGTGTTTCAAAAAATATTTAAATACAACACTCCCTAAAATCCAAACATACAGGGTGTCTCAAAAACATGTGCTATATTATGTATGGCTGTATAGTACCAGAACATCAACATTGTCCTTAGTTACTTGTTGATGTGTGGACCATAAACACTCTGTAAGGTGGTGGTTTGTTATTGTTTTTAGTGTTCCTGTTGTTTTTGTTATTGGTGTTATTTTTCTTTTGTTGGTATTGTTGTTGTTGTTGTTTTTCTCTGTTATTGTTGTTGTTGTTTTTGTTGTACCTTAATATTCCTTTTTTTTATTAATTTTTATTTTATTTTATTTACATTTAATTATTATTTTTCTTTTATTTTACTCTATAATTTTTCTTACCTTTCTTAATTACACTTTTATTTTCCTTAATTAAACATTTTATTATTATTATTATCTATATTTGCCTTATTATCGCCTCTTCCTCTACAGGTAAGTGTAAGGAAGACGGCACTAATTAGTACCTACTGGGCATAGGATAACAGGTAGCCAGTGCAGTTAGCTATATGTCCGGTCTTCCTGGGCTGGTCCTTGTTATTGGGTCGTACTGAAACATGGAGGACAGGTATTTTTATTATGTAGTTGAGTAGTTAAGAGTTATTATTGTGCAGTTGAGTAATTAAGAGTTATTATAATTGAGTAGCTAACTAATTAAGCTAACTCATGATCTCGGAGCTAATTAATTAACTAACTCTAGGTCGGAAGCGTCATTGAAACATATTGATAATGTACTGTATTATATATTAAGGTGAAAAAGAAAGTGTGTTTTAGCTGGAAGAGTGTGTGAGAGTGCTGGGAGAGTGTGTGAGAGTGCTGGGAGAGTGTGTGAGAGTGCTGGGAGAGTGTGTGAGAGTGCTGGGAGTGTGTGTGAGAGTGCTGGGAGGGTGTGTGAGAGTGCTAGGAGTGTGGGAGAGTGTGTGAGAGTGCTGGGAGAGTGTGTGAGAGTGCTGGGAGAGTGTGTGAGAGTGCTGGGAGTGTGGGAGAGTGTGTGAGAGTGCTGGGAGAGTGTGTGAGAGTGCTGGGAGTGAAGGAAGCTGATACAATGGGGTGTGTATTGTGAAGTCAAGCTGTCACCATGGTTACCTTTCCCGAGACTGAACTGACGCGGTGAGAGTGAGTGAGTCAAAACTCTCTCTCTCTCTCTCTCCTCTTCATTTATAAGGTTACAGTGCCACCAGGTTACAGTGCCACCAGCCCACAGTGCCACCAGGTCACAGTGCCACCAGCCCACAGTGCCACCAGCCCACAGTGCCACCAGGTCACAGTGCCACCAGGTCACAGTGCCACCAGCCCACAGTGCCACCAGCCCACAGTGCCACCAGCCCACAGTGCCACCAGGTCACAGTGCCACCAGGTCACAGTGCCACCAGCCCACAGTGCCACCAGGTCACAGTGCCACCAGGTCACAGTGCCACCAGCCCACAGTGCCACCAGGTCACAGTGCCACCAGGTCACAGTGCCACCAGGTCACAGTGCCACCAGCCCACAGTGCCACCAGGTCACAGTGCCACCAGCCCACAGTGCCACCAGCCCACAGTGCCACCAGCCCACAGTGCCATCAGGTCATAACCCACACACATAACCTGCTTCACTCATTGACCTTTAAAAAATGTCGAGGTTATCTTCCACGATAACCTTACACCCAAGCCAAGCCAACCCAACCCAACCCAACCTAACCTAACCTAACCCAACCCAACCTAACCCAACCTAACCTAACCTAACCCAACCCAAGCCAAGCCAAGCCAAGCCAACCTAACCTAACCAAACCTTTGTTGTTATGACATTTATCGGCGTTATTTACCTCCACCTGTTCCGTCATCACAGGTCAAGGGTGGAGAGATCGATGCTTTGGGGGGGGGGGGGTTAATGCTTCAGGTGTAAAGCTTCACTACACAGGTAACGATCTCTCTCTCTCTCTCTCTCTCTCTCTCTCTCTCTCTCTCTCTCTCTCTGTTCCTTGGTGGCAGGTTGTTGACACACACACACACACACACACACAGACGTTGGTGGTGTTGCTTCTGGGACACAAAAAACGGGAACGCGGTTGCCAACTGTTAGATGAGGTAGTGTGGTGCTGCTGCCAGGGAGACACACACACACACACACACACACACTGAGGGTAGGAGAGAGACAGATACAGGAAGTGACAAGGCCAGAGAGAGAGAGAGAAGAGAAGGTCCCCCCCTCCCTCCCCCTTGATATGCATATTGTGTTCTTCTCTTCTTAACACTGAAATGACACCTGACACACTCACTCATTTATCACTTGACACACTGACACACTCATACACGCTTCCATAACTTGACACGCTGAGTATTGAAGCGTTACGGACCAAAAATTATATTCGAGTAGAAATTCAAGCTTGGAGGTGTGGTAATCCAACATGGCGGCCGTGAAGCTTTCCCTCGTTGGTGATGATCTAAGAATAATTACAGATCAACGCATATTAATAGAAAGGTGATTATATTTATGGGTTTAACTATATTTTAGAAAGTTATTTAAGGTATTGGACGTTTATGGAGATGTTACACTACCCGGTAAAAGTTCTGGACGGGGCGTGAATTATTTTATAGTTCCTGGATGACGTAATACTGCAGACGATTTTGGCTTTCCTGATTGGTTCTCGATTTGTGACGTCATTTATAGATATTTTGTTTTCTGAGTGTGATCGTCATTTGTTTGGAACCTCCACTGGTGTTTATAGCGTGACGTCACTTAATCACGCCGACGTAACACACACACACACACCTAGCAACTGGTCCTCCTTCTATACGTAAACTAACTTACTTTAACTTCAACTAACTTCAATATCATTTAATCTCATCTCAGGTAACTTCACGTAACGTATCCCAAGAGAAATTAAGTTCGTTATGCAGTGTTTACAAATTAATCGAATGACGTCACGCTTCGAGAACCAATCAGAGGCTGTATTGGTATGTCGTCTTGGAGAAGAGAAATGATTGGGTGGGTCTCTGAGGTGATGGTTGGTTGCCGCTACCGTGACGTCACCAAGGACCCCCAGTTTGTGTGTGTATGGTTGGTTGCCGCTACCGTGACGTCACCAAGGACCCCCCTGTTTGTGTGTGTATGGTTGGTTGCCGCTACCGTGATGTCACCAAGGATCCCCGTTTGTGTGTGTATGGTTGGCTGCCGCTACCGTGACGTCACCAAGGACCCCCGTTTGTGTGTGTATGGTTGGCTGCCGCTACCGTGACGTCACCAAGGACCCCCCTGTTTGTGTGTGTATGGTTGGTTGCCGCTACCGTGACGTCACCAAGGACCCCCGTTTGTGTGTGTATGGTTGGCTGCCGCTACCGTGACGTCACCAAGGACCCCCGTTTGTGTGTGTATGGTTGGCTGCCGCTACCGTGACGTCACCAAGGACCCCCGTTTGTGTGTGTCAGTATTTTGGTCGCTAGACGTGTTCGCTGGCTCTAATTCTCTCACTCTCTAACTGACTCAACCTACCCCCAGCGTTCACTTGGTTGAATTTAGACTCATGTCAACCATATTAGTCTACATAGGTACTGGCGTCTCTCTCTCTCTCTCTACTACCACCCTCTACCACTTCCTACCACCCTCTACCACTTCCTACCACCACTACCACTTCCTACCACCCTCTACCACTTCCTACCACCCTCTACCACTTCCTACCACCCTCTACCACTTCCTACCACCACTACCACTTCCTACCACCACCACTACCACTTCCTACCACCCTCTACCACTTCCTACCACCCTCTACCACTTCCTACCACCCTCTACCACTTCCTACCACCCTCTACCACTTCCTACCACCATCGTCTCAATTCAAACGTGACCAAGACTTTGATAATTTGAGAGAAACGTCATTAACTCTCTCTCTCTCTCTCTCTCTCTCTCTCTCTTTCTCTCTCTCTCTCACTAATGGCCGACCTGATCAAAACATCCTCTTTTTACGGCTCCACATCCTAATATTTTTTTTTACTCATGAACTTCTTGGAGGGAAATCCTTGGAGGTTGTAGAGGATAATATAGCCAGATTATTATTGTCTTGGAGAGAGAGGGAGGGGGGGTAAGGAGGGGTGTAGGTATTAAGGTGTTTTGTGTCAGAGAGAGAGAGAGGTTATTCCTTGAACCATCTACTTCTTGAAACTCTCGTCCTCCTCTCTCTCTCTCTCTCTCTCTCTCTCTCTCTCTCTCTCTCTCTCTCTCTCTCTCTCTCTCTCTCTTCAGGGTGTAGTTCACTGAAGGGAACACGGGGAAGGTATTAGTCTGTTTTCATAATTCATCCAAACACGAGTGCATCTGTGTGTGTGTGTGTGTGTGTGTGTGTGTGTGTGTGTAATAATAATAATAATAATAATTAACGGTTTATTGAAAGAGCTTGGCAGCCAGAAGGCTGAAAATATACAGTTACATATTTGGGGAATGGGTTACGAATTACAAATAATATACAAGTAACATAAGTGACACAAATAAGACATATAATAACTTAGATGGGGAAAAGCTCAAACTACAGTTCAATTCAACATAGTGACAGTGTTACAGTATTACAAGTTATTGATAATTTTTACAATGGTTGGGACTGGGTTGTTCTTATAGCGATCAGTTCGTGCACGTATGGGCTGGATGCGGTTGTGGTGTCGAACAGCAATTCTCGGACAAGGGACCTCGGGTGGTAGTAGGAGCCGGTGTCGGGGATGGTGTAGAAGCTTCTTACCAAATTTGCAGATGAGGTTGTGGTGATGGTCAGTGAGAGTCGAAAGGGTCAGTGTGTTGAGCGCTTCTTGATATGTGGAGTAGGAGGAGGAGAGAATAATCTTGCATGCCCTCTTTTGCACTTTTTCTAGGTGTTTACGTTGTGTGGCATTTAGGGAGGAAGACCAGGTGGGGGAGGCATAGGTGAGCTTGGGAAGTATGAATGTTGTGTAAACACTGAGGAGCTCGTGTGCAGGAACTCCGAGGGACTTGAGTCGGCGGAGGAGGTGGAGACGGAAACTGGAGGATTTGACAACTTCATTGACGTGTGGTTTCCAATTTAGTTTGTTGTCTATGGTGACGCCGAGGAGCTTCGTGGAATCTACGACCTGGAGTGTGTTCGGACCTAGAGTAATGGAAGGAGGTGGGACAATGTCGGAGGAGAGGTTGATGTGCATAACCATGGTCTTGGTATGGTTGATGGTGACAGGTTGTTGGTAGCCCAGTTTTGGAGACTGTTCAATAAATCCTGAAGGGCGGTATAGTTGGGAGCAGAATTGTTGACGCTGATCCCAATGGTGGAGTCGTCGACATATTTCCAGCGAGCAGGGGTTTCTCTTAGGGCATCATTGATGAGCATAAGGAAGCAGAGTGGTCCCATCTTGGTGCCTTGGGGGACGCCACAGGTGAGTGACTGAAAGGTGGAGACAGCCCCTCGGAAGCGTACAGCTTGGCGTCGGTCACTGAGGAAGTCTGTAAGCCATGGTATGAGGCTTCTTCGAAGCCCGAGGTCAATAGCTTTGTTGATGATTATATTGTGGTCGACTAGGTCGAACGCTTTAGTGAAATCAATGAAGGCGACAGCTACAGACGTTTTTCGTTTCTCGAGATGGCGGTATATGTAATCGAGAAAGCTGACAAGACAGTGAGTGGTGGAGGAAGTTTTCATGTTGCCAAATTGCTGAGGGTCTACGACTCCTGCAATATCAGCATAAGCCCAGTCGAACACAAAACTTTCACAGATTAGGCTGGGTATTGGGGTGATTGCAATAGGTCGTAGCTGATTTAAGGATTGTGGGCTGGTTGACTTGGGCACTGGTGATACATAAGAGGTCTTCCAGTCAGCTGGGCATCTGGCTTGACTGAGAGAAGCATTGATGATGGAGCAGAGGGGTTTAGCAAGCTCCGGGGAGAACTCCTTGAAGAGTTTCATTGGTAAGTCAATGGGGGTGTGTGTGTGTGTGTGTGTGTGTGTGTGTGTGTATTACTGCGACACTCACTTCTATTATTATACAAAACCAACAAATAATAACAAGAACAACAAGAACAAGCTATTCCCACCACCCCGCTGTGATTAGAATTGAATAAATTTATACCTCAGACGAACCTTCGCTTACCCTCTCCCTCCTCCCCTTCTGCCAGCCCTGACGTTAAAGATCCAGCACGAGCACTAACTCAATCAGGACCCGACACAACAACCAAACGAGAGTGTGCTATTGTCTCTCCAGCTGACGTGAACACCTGAGGGGGGGCAAAGGTCACCTGTTAACTAAGGTGGTGTACACTACTGGGTGACTGATCGTTGTGAACCAGAGAGAAATACGTTTATTGGTTGAGTTTTGGTTAGGTTAGGTTAGGTTTAGATTAGACAAGAATCAGACTTAACACAACTGGTTTCATAATATAAGCCCCCCCCCCCCCCCTACATTCTTGACCTGAGTGTGTGTGTGTGTGTGAGGAAGGAAGAACGTTGGTACCTGGGGGTGTCGGTACCTGCTTGTGGGTGTAGGTACTTCGTGGTGACTGTATCTAGGGATATCGGTACCACGGAGTATCGGTACCGGCCCCCGTTATCCCCCGGACCTCTCCTCCGTAGTTGACCCCTACAGTCTGTTGGTAGCTAGGAGAGACAGGTGTTCAATCCAGAGCTTGTTCAGTCGTGATCTTAGAGATTTGAACAGTTTTTAACACTTCTGAACACATACGCTATTACCTGTTCTCTTAATTGCTAATCGACACAACGTTTATTGATATTGGAACAGAGTGGACAGGAATTATCCCCCCTCCCCCTCACTCCCCCTCCCCTCTCACTCCCCCTCCCCCCTCCCCCTCACTCCCCCCTCCCCCTCACTCCCAACTCACCCTCCTCCCCCCCCCCCCCGTCAGGATAAACATACACTCGGTCGTCATAACAAAACAAATATGATAATTGATCTTGGCTTGACACTGTTGGTATAGCGACTCGGTGTTGACGTGAGTGAGTGACGTGTGTGAGTGACGCGTGTTTATACTTGACTGTGCACATGATGAACTTGGTATCGTATTGTCTGTTTGTCTGTCTGTCTGTTTTTCTCACTTTCTGTCTGCTTTCTGCCTGTCTCCTCTCTCTCCCTCTCTCTCTCATTAATTAACAACTGGTGGTCTTTCTCAGGTGATCATAATGAACTTGTCACTCTCCGTCATTAAGCGTCCGTCATATACTTCACTTATAAATTAATAATAATAATTAATATCTCCTACCTGGCCACCACCACCCCTACCCCTACCCACAACCCTACCACTACCACCACCACCCCTACCACCACAACCATCACCACCATCTCACATTCCCCAAGACCCCAGGAAATGTCTCTTACCTGTAACTTGAAATAATTAATGACACCACCTGAGTGACCACCTCCCCCCCCCCCCTCCCTCCAACAAGTATTAGATGTCTGCTGTAAGTTTCCTTTACTATAGTTAATGGAATCTTTGGGATGGTCGTTTCCTCCCGCCAACAAGAATTCGCGAAGTTGGCGGCGCAGTGAGTTGGTGGTAGTGGGGAGATGAATTATGGTACCTCCGGAGATACCTGTTTCCCCGCCGTCCGTACTGTCTATAAGATACTTGTGAAATGGTGGGGGAAACTTGTGAACTGGTGGGGGAAAACTTGTGAACTGGTGGGGGAAAACTTGTGAATTGGTGGGGAAACTTGTGAACTGGTGGGGGAAAACTTGTGAACTGGTGGGGGAAAACTTGTGAATTGGTGGGGAAACTTGATGAGAATGACGTGTTTGGGGGGGGGGGGGTGTTGCAGGCGATATAAAACCTTCGCTACAACACCACATAGTATAAACCTTCATTACAACACCACATAAACCTTCACAACAACACCACATAGTTTAAACCATTACCACAAGTTTGACGCCCCCTTCCTGCTTCACTGTGTCAGGTATCTGTTAATTGCTCTCAGGTGAACAGGCTACAGTACCTCAGAAACTTGGTCTTGTACAGTTTTGACAGACATGACGTTAGGTTTGGTTAGGTTAGGTGTGGATAGGGAAGGTTTGGTTAGGTGAGGATAGGGAAGGTTTGGTTAGGTTAGGATAGGGTAGGTTTGGTTAGGTTAGGTTAGGATAGGGCAGGTTTGGTTAGGTTAGGTGAGGATATAGGTAGTATCCCGACGAGCATTTATCATTGTTGTAAACTTCCTAAAACTTCCTGGATTAATATGGAGTCTTATCATGATTAGGTCAGGTTAGGTTATGTTAGGTTGGAGTCTCATCATGGTGGTGGTGGTCAAGATGTCGTCGGCATTACACCCAAACTATCGTACCGTAATGTTATTGTCGTCTCCTCTGGATCAGGATTACTTCTTGGGGGGGGGGGGGGATCTGTGAGCGTGGTGGTTCAGCTTTTGATGTTTATTGAGGGATATTGGGCCATTGGGGGTCGTATAAAGTGGTGGTGGTGTGTGGTGGTAGTGGTGGTGGTGTGTAGTGTGGTGGTGGTGTGGTAGTGGTGTGTGGTAGTGGTGGTGGTGTGTGGTGGTGGTGTGGTAGTGGTGTGTGGTGGTGGTAGTGGTGGTAGTGGTGTGTGGTAGTGGTGGTGTGTGGTAGTGGTGGTGGTGTGTGGTAGTGGTGGTGGTGGTGGTGGTGTGTGGTAGTGTGGTAGTGGTGGTGTGGGTGGATCCATCTCATAGTTTGGATTGTGATATTTAATCCATCTATGTGACGTGAGTTTATTGTTGTTCCTCTTGTGGATTTCTAAGATTTCTGCTGCCCTTTCTTTCTTCGTCTTTTTCTTTCACTTCTTTCGACTTAGGAGTATGTTACTAGCCCTCATCACTGTGGCAACTTAGGTGCGTTTGGGAGTTTTCTCTCTTCCGACTTTCTGTGGTTGTGGGGCCAGACGGTGAGGAGATGGCTGCCCTCAATTGGTTCGCATTAAAGGCTTTATATTCTGATCTGTGGTGGTTGATGAGTCTTATTGGTGGATGAGGGAGTCTTATTGGTGGATGAGGGAGTCTTATTGGTGGATGAGGGAGTCTTATTGGTGGATGAGGGAGTCTTATTGGTGGATGATGGAGTCTTATTGGTGGATGAAGGAGTCTTATTGGTGGATGAAGGAGTCTTATTGGTGGATGAAGGAGTCTTATTGGTGGTTGATGAGTCTTATTGGTGGATGATGGAGTCTTATTGGTGGATGAAGGAGTCTTATTGGTGGATGAAGGAGTCTTATTGGTGGATGAGGGAGTCTTATTGGTGGATGAGGGAGTCTCTTCCCCCTCCCTCCCTTCCCCTTCCTCCCCCTCCTCTTCCTCAATAAGGTGTAACCCATTTTCCTGCCCTCAATGTGTATGTGTGTGTGTGTTTGTTTATGTATGTATGTATGTATGTATGTACAGTATGTAAGAGTGTGTGCGCGTTTATGTATACATGTATATTCCCCGTATGAATCAAAGCTTCGAGAATAAAGTGTGTGGGATAGATTCTTTCACATGTAAATTGCTTCTAAAAGGTTGACATTGTCTTGTGGTAGAGAACATTACTATGTATACTGCCGCCACGATATCTGGGGCAGGAGGGAGAGGGCCTTGGGGGGAGGGGTGAGAGGGAAAGGAGGTGAGGGAAGGAACTGTAAGAGGTGATAATCAAAGGAAAGAGCAGACACACACACATATATTTCCCTAGTGTGAATCTCATCTAAAATATGGATGACGAGTTGGAGCATGAAGGAGAGGGAGTGAGAGGGATGGGGGAGAGGGAGTGAGAGGGATGGGGGAGAGGGAGTGAGAGGGATGGGGGAGAGGGAGTGAGAGGGATGGGGGAGATAAAGGAGATAGAGAGAATCATGATGATGGTTGTGTGAGGGAACAGTACTGAAGGAAACATAAGAGGATTAACTGTGTATTGATGGTGGTGGAGAGGGAGGGGGGAGAGGGAGGGGGAGAGGGGAGAAAGAGAGGTGGAGTAGACAACCTGTTGAACGTACTCGATATTATTCTTCTTCCTCCTCTTCTTCCTCCTCCTCTCCTCTTCCTCGTCCTCCTTTTTTACCTCAACCACCACCACTCCCTCCACCACCACTACCATCACCACCACTCCCTCCACCACCACTACCATCACCACCACTCCCTCCACCACTACCACCACTCCCTCCACCACCACTCCCTCCACCATCACTACCATCACCACCACTCCCTCCACCATCACCACCACTCCCTCCACCATCACCACCACTCCCTCCACCACTACCACCACTCCCTCCACCACCACCACCCCTCCCTCCACCATCACCACCCCTCCCTCCACCATCACCACCACTCCCCGCACCATCACCACCGTAAGTACAATATTGTTACCACCTCAACTAGCCGGGTTGCCACAGCGAGAGGCCAGAGAAGAAGGTCACAGCGAGAGGCCAGAGAAGGAGGTCACAAGAGGCCAAAGAAAAAAAACACTGGAATAATACCTCAATAAAACACGGAGTGACTATTTTAACTTGGCGTGTGAGACCTTTTTTTTTTTTGAATCCTGAGGGTCTTGTTATCGCCACACACACACACACACACACACACACACACACACACACACACACACACACACTGTTTTAGTAGGTGACTGTGTGTCTGTATGTAGGAGAATTTTATTTGTTTGTATGTAAGAAGAGAGAGAGAGAGAGAGAGAGAGAGAGGAAATACAAAAACGAGACGAGAAAGATGTATAAACGACTCCCATGTACTGTATAACAAAACATACAGTGGTGCAGTATACGGTACAGTGGTGCAGTATACGGTACAGTGGTGCAGTATACGGTACAGTGGTGCAGTATACGGTACAGTGGTGCAGTATACGGTACAGTGGTGCAGTATACGGTACAGTGGTGTAGTATACGGTACAGTGGTGCAGTGTGTTTACTCACCTGTATCACACATGTAGACAAACAGCGACAAACAACGACAGGTAGACTGACAAACACGACCGACACACACAGACAAAGCTACACCCCCCCCCCCCCCCCACCATTGTTTCCCGCACACCTGGTCAGCCTCGGTCAGGTAATGAACTGAATCAACAATTACTGTTATGGGAGTTAGCGTGTGTGTGTGTGTGTGTGTGTGTGGCTGTGTGTGTGTGTGTGGCTGTGTGTGTGTGTGTGTGTGTGTGTGTGTGTGTGTGTGGCTGTGTGTGTGTGTGTGTGTGTGTGGCTGTGTGTGTGTGTGTGGCTGTGTGTGTGTGTGGCTGTGTGTGTGTGTGTGTGTGTGTGTGTGTGTGTGTGTGTGTGTGTGTGTGTGTATCAGCCCCCAGAGCTCCAATGAGTCGAAAAAGTTGTCGTGTTATGGTGTACAGTTATTGTTGTTTGGTTTAAGTACGGGTCGTAATGAGGACTTTTATGGTGAGGGGGAAGGTGGGGGGTTGGGGGCAGGGGTGGGGAGGGGTTAAGGGGGTAGGGGGGGTATATTACACTTGATCATCCATTCATACGTCACTGGTAAGTCAATTGGGTAGGATTAAACAACAATAAAAGTGTTTATATAGGATGAGGTGCGGTGGCTGAGTGGTAACTATACTCACATTATGTCCTAAGGGTCGCTGGTTCACTCCTGGGGCACCTTAAGTCGATCACGTTGATAATGTGTACCTGGTTTGTAATTAGTGAAGGTGGTCAGGTGTGATGGATACTAGGTCAGTTGTGAAGGTTAAAGAAGGTCACAAGGTCAGGGGATCAGATGTTATAGGTCCTGAGGTCAAAGGTCACGAGATCAGAGGTTAAATGTCACAAGGTCAAAGGTTAAAGGTCAGGAACATGTAAGTCAGGTAATAAAGTGAAGCCTACCAGTGTGTTGAGAGGCTCACTACTGTACCTGCAGATCTCCTTAAAGTCACTCACATCCCTGGCAGATTCTTGTGTTACCTTGGTCACGTCAGAGGTCACCAGGTCAGGGGTCACGAGGTCATAGGTCATTGCCATAAAATTTTCATCATAGTTTTATCTTTAACTGTGTGTGTGTGTGTGTGCGTGCGTGTGCGTGTGTGTGTGTGTTTTTCTCTCTTATCCCTCTTTCTGTCTTTATCTCTCTCTCTCTCTCTGCCTGTCTCTTTCTTTCTGTCTCCGTGTTTCTCTCAAGCTAAAATCTCAGGGCTTACATTACCTGATTTGAAGAGTTCAGTTCTGGGAAACCTATCTCAAGTGTTCCCCCCCCCCTCCCTCTCCTCCACCTCTTCCCCCTCCCCTCCCTCCCCTCTTCTCTTCCCCCCTCCCCCTCTCCTCCACCCCTTCCCCCCTGCCCCTCTTCCCCGTCTCATTTGAAGTTATAAATATATCGCCCCAGCTGACTCGAACTTGGGAGGAGGGGGGAGCGAGGTGTTCAGTTGCTAGCTGCCTGGGTCTTGCCTGCCTCCCCTCGCTACACCTCTCAGATAATTTCCTAAAGAGCATTCGGCAATACTGGTCAGTTTGGAGGCGTCTTTTCTTCTTCTCCTTCCTCTTCTTCTTTCTTCGTCTTCTTCCTTCTTCTTCCTTCTTCTTCTTCTTCTTCTTCTTCCCTCCTCCACGATTTAAGATACGGAAGATGATAAGGTTAGATGAAGATAGATAACCCCAGTTTATTTCACCTGTAGATGAACGAACCTAACCTAACTCTAACCTAACCTAACCTAACCTAACTCTAACCTAACTCTAACCTAACCTAACTCTAACCTAACCTAACTCTAACCTAACCTAACCTAACCTAACTCTAACTCTAACCTAACCTAACCTAACCTAACTCTAACCTCACCTAACCCTAACCTAACTCTAACCTAACCTAACCTAACCTGTAGTGTGTAGATAAATGTATAAATGGATGTATACAACAATTACAAAATACTGAATATAGAAATAAAGAAACAATGTCTTCCTTTGACCTTACAATCCTCTACAACCCACCATAACATTCCTGGGTTGTAGTTGAAGAATGTATAACCTTAAAATACAACAAGACACCGGACTGTAAACCTGAACTAAAACACTAAAATATCCGGGTTTTATTAGGGCGTTTATCCCAGGCGGGTTTTTTCAGTAGGTGAGCCTGATTTAGTACCTGTTGTTGTAGGTTGTTAAGGTTGTAATATACTAACGTGTTATAACTATAAATGTCTTTTGAGTTTTAGGTAGAGGAGGAGGCGATGGTGATAGTAGTTGTTGTAGTACCAGTAATAATAACAGACAGTAGTGAAGATAACAGAAGCCTAACAGAGTGGTAGTTCAAGACTCCACTTATAAATTTACACGTGGAACTTGATGATTGGCCCGTCAGCAGGGAGGTGATTGGCTCCAAGAGTAGTCGTAGGTTGACACTTGGCGCATGGTGATTGGTCCTTCAGTGGGTGATTGATAACGTGATTGGTTGCTTGAGTAGTTGTAGGTTGACACGTGGCGCATGGTCATTGGTCCATGAAGACCCGACTGATTGAGTCAAGGGAAATAGTAACGAGAGTATTGAGTAGCTTAAGGGGGGGGGGGGGAGAGAGAGAGAGAGAAAGGGAGAGAGAGAGAGAGAGAGAGAGAGAGAGAGAGCATG